>OX328124.1:98004583-98283158 GCA_946811695.1 Gonocerus acuteangulatus | reverse complement strand
ATGATATGCTAATTTATGATATTTATGATTTAGGAGAATATGGTACTTGTAATTTACCTTATGGCAGGTGTAGTGGATGTTGGCCAACACGTTGTACTCCTCTTTCCTCCGGCAGCCTAGCTGGCCGGTGCACAGTGGGGCCAAACGACATATCCTGTTTTAAAAAAGGCTATAGGCTAGTTTTTGTTCCCATTAAATTATAAATTGTGTTGCGAAAACTAAGTTCTATAGCAAACTATGACTATTTATAATCTAACAGATTTTCAGAGAGGATATTATAAAAATGCGTTGGGATTACGGAAAATATGTTTATTTACTTTACTTAAATTTTATTGACATTTTAAAAATTTGATAAAGGTTATATTGAATATTTGGCCACTTCGAAAACTAAAAATATTTATCGTTCCATAATTTTGAAGTATAAAAATTCTGAATATGAAAGTTTACTGCTTGCTAAATGATAATTAAATTCGTCTCTCTCAGTGACTTTATAAATAATCATGTCATCCACAAAATCTAGATTGCCCTGTCACTTCTGCTTCAGATGACATTTCCACTTCATGTCCTGGCTCGATCGGTTGTGAGGTAGTTTCAGAACAACATCCTTCAGAGGAATTATGGGTATAACCTTATTCAATCCCAAACTTATGCTCGTATATAGACAAGATATACACTTATTTAAAAAATACAAATATATTTAACAAACTGTGACATTACGTCACATAATAAGATCCCCTATTTACGTATCTGTCTAACATTATTTATACAGGTAATCTGAAAAGCAGATATATCTATCTTTGAGAATAACATTACACCAATCTATTTCAAGCATTAACTAAATCTGAACATAAACAGTACAGACACAAACAAAACTGTTTGCTATGAACAAATTGCAGCATTAAATACATATTAATTGGTGAATTACTGTGTAGCGAAAAACAATAACAATAATAACAAGCAATGTAGTAATAATGTGCAATATAAGTATATAGATAATGATAAGGAATAATGCAATAATAATAATGTGTAATATAAGTATATATATAATAATAAGGAATAATGTAATAATAATAATATTAATGAATAAAATAATTATATAGATATATTAATGTACGCTATAAGTCTATAGATAATAATAATGTATAATGTATGATTAATGTAAATATAAACAATTAATATAGATATAGTGCAATAATATACGCATATGTATATATGTGTGTGTATGTGTATGAATTCTGTAATCATGTAATCATCATTTACTGTCAAATCATGATATCTCCATTTATTGTTAAATCATCATTTATTGTAATCATTGTTATCATCATTAATGTAATCATCATTTATTGTGTAACTAATTTTGTAATCATGTAATCATCATTTATTGTCATAGAGTATATCGCTAAAAACTGCGAAACTTTTAATAAATAAATTACATTCAAATTATGCTCGTATACCACAAGCAAATTAGATGTTCGCTCCGAAAAAAAACGGTGAAAGTCTCGAAATGTTTTTATTTATTCCAATATGCATCAAATATGAGTAATGTTTTCGACAATTTGGGCTAGATTCATGATATGTAAGAACCACGAATATACTGGTGATTTTATCCTAACTTTCTTTCAGAACCTCTCGGTCGAATTCATAGGTTTTGATGCTCAATCCACGCAATATTTCGTTGCCTAAATCTTTGGTTTTAAAGAACATTTTCATTTAATTTTTTTTTCAGAGGAATTTTAAAAAACCCCGTAAAAATCTCAGACATTTCGCTAATCATTGCTCTAGCTCAACTCAAAAACAGGGCTATCATCCAGTCTTTCTCCGATTTTTTCCTTAGATAATTTGACTGGGCTATTAGAATCTTTAAGCAGATCGAAGAACACCTGCTCAAAAAAATATATTACGACCCATTTAATATCATCACGCTAAGGCTTAAGCACTCCGTGCCATAGAAGGTGGGCTCTACCCTGGCTAGAAAAGGGTGATAACCTGTAGATAACCCAAAATCGTTGAAATTTAAATAAAAAGTCCTTTAAATGTTTAGCAGCGGCGCGGTTCGCTCAGTGACAGAGCGCTTGCCTAATATACTGGAGGACTTGAGCGGACTGAAGAATTTCAACTTCTAGTCTCTTTGTTCGAGGGCCGAATTCGGGGTCCAAGATCGTCCCTAGACCCAGCTTTTAAATAATTTATTAATGGACACCTACAAATGAGAAAATTAGGTGGCCGGAGCAGAGTACTTACACTTACTTATACAGTATCACCTCAGTGTGCCGCATCAGATACTTGTGCAGTATCTGCACTTCTTGGCCCTCGAGGCCTATTAAGGGACTAATATATTTTTTAAATGTTTAGCTTGAAGAAATTATACTCCTCAGTAACTTCATGGTTTATTATAAAGAATGGAGAGTTTTTAGTATTATTTTATTTTACCAAAATCTTATATAGAGTTTTTTTGTGTAAATTTATTTTTAAATTTTAAAACACTTTTACTATTTCTGTCCTGATAAAACAACATGAATTATACGAATGGATTTAAGCTAGTTACTTTAATCATTTAAAAATTTAATTTAAAAATGAGATATCGTCGATACAAATGCAAAGTATCGAATGTAGAAAATGGTTTTGTACCTTATAGATGACTTTATATATATTTTATCCTATGATACATTTTAATTAGACTTAATGCACATTCGTTAGTTTGATTTTCAGTAATTGATAATTAATTTTCGAGAGTTTGCCACAACGTACAACAGTCCAAAATCAATCACAAAAATTGAAAATGAAAAGTGCGTTTTTTCACAATCGATACTTTGCATTTGTAACGACGATATGTACTACTAAAAAAAAATTTTCCGTATCACGATTTCACTTTGCAATTTATGTGTATTTCGAAACATTTTGATGCAAAAACTAATCAAATTTCTTTAAATAATCTTTCGAATATACGTTTGTAATGAATTCCCGCTAGAAAATTCCAGAACAACAGGGCTACACGTATATTTGAATCCAAACCGTGTGAGTTTATATGAGACTTACCACTTCTTGTTTCGAATTCTCATATTCCGTCCATGCGCCTAAAAATAAACATGCTTACCGTATTCATGATTACTTATAAAAAGATAACATTTTGGATACTTTCGCGAAAGCACCTGTAAGTTTGTAAGATGGAGGAGAATACTCGTTTGCCAAGTCTTATACATTATGCATTGCTCCCTTTTAAAAGGTGATCTGTCAGAAGGAGGAATAAGATGTTTCTTGGTGTTATCGGTTCTTTACCCGAAAAGCCAGTTCCCGTTCCAAGTGTCACTTCCTACATTCCTTTACCATTTACTCTTTAAATGATAAATTGTGTGAGCCTTCTTATCTTCGGCTTTTTTGCTCCCACTTATTTGCCCATTTAACAACAAGTTGTACGAAATATGTGAATTTGTCAAGAGAATTCCATTGAATTTATAGTGCTTGAAATTTCTAATAAATTCCTGTGTTATATAGGCCAGTTTTTTTGTTGTACGTAGATGAATATAATATTGTCTAAGAAATTGTACAATTAAAAAGTTAGTAAAATATAAAAAGTCCATACTTCTAGGAATAAAAGTACAGGAATATCACTAGATAGGGAACTTGATTTAAAATATTTAGATCATCATTGCATTGCCGATATTTCTAGCATTGCTTGTTTTTTAAAATAAAATTACTAGATTAATTAAGCATACAAAAAGTTATATGGAAATCGAAATATTTTAATATATCTCAAAGTCTAGTATACAGGGTGTGCCACATTCAGTTGTTATAACTTTAGGGGTTTCTTCTGCATGTAATTTGTTCTTTTATGACGCATGAATGAGCTTCCTATCTGAACATGTAGCAGAGCTACTCATACTTTTGTTTATTTCCAAAACCATTGGTTTTTTTTTTTTTTTTTTTTTTTTTTTTTTTTTTATGAACTGTGCTCTTAATTTACATGGAAATATTTCAATAATGTAAATTCTAGAAATGTGGTCGTTATTTGCTATACATTACTTCGAAATCCCGAAAACACAGTTATTCTTAAAAAAAAAACCAATAGCTTTGAAAATAGACAAAATTATGTATAGGTCTGCTACATGTTGTGATAGGAAGCTCATTTATGCGTCATAAAACTAAAAATTACATGTAGAAAAAAACCCAGAAGTTATGACAACTGAATGTGGGACACCCTGTATAATAGACTTTGAGATATATTAAAATATTGCTATTTCCAAATAACTTTTGGTATGCTTAATTAAAGAAGTAATTGTATTTAAAAAAAATAATGGTAGACATATTGGCAATGCAACGACAATCTAATTATTTTCAAACGAAGTTCTCTACCTAGTGATTCTACTGTACTTCTATTCCTAGAAATATTGACTTTCTGTATTTGACTAACTTCAACTACCGACAGGAAAGAGCAAAGGCCGTATGCATAGAAGCTGCTCAATATGGCCTCCATTTGCAAGGCCAACTAGCCACACATTTGGATGGTATACAGCAGTTAGTCTTTGATCTTCTACATCTACATTTACAGGTTACAACTCGGAGTGTATAAACCGACCATGGATAGTATGAGGCTCCTCTAGACCACATCAAAACTAAACCGGCTATTGAAATATTTCACTTGTGAAATTAGTATGCCTTTCAATTCCTACTTAATGGATGAACCAACTAAAACCAAATTTAGTCATTCGTTAATAATGTGATTATCACTATTAAATTTTATATACTGCTGATTTTTTATATACTGCTGACTGTACTTCGTCATGACAACGCAGGTTGTTAACAATTTGCCATGAATGACTTACCCATAGTAGTAGCCCGTACATTCAAATACTCTTTAGACATTTGAAATTAATAAAACAATATTTAAAATTAACATTACATTTATTTATTCTTTAATCAAAATATTTTACACTATTATATTTAATATTGCATTAGCTGTTGCACGGCGTAAAAAATAAATTAGAAACCAAATAAGTAATATTAAAATCTAATAACGCAAATGTGTAACTGGTTCACATTTTCGAACCAGTGATCTCCGAGCTGAGTAACTCAGTATTGACTCTGAGTACGGGTTAATTTTGTGATAAATAATTTATACGTAGTGAGAGTTTTCATTCTAAGCTTATATAAAATTAAATTAAAAAAAAGAAAAAAGAAGAAAATCAATGAGGAAAAGAGAGTGTAGTTGAAAATGTAGATAATGCACTCATACTGTGCTTGAATTACATTTGAAAACGGGTAAGAAATATATAAATGTAAAAGCGATAGAAATACAAAAATGGTGGTTTCTTACTAAAGATTAGGAATCGCGAATTCTGGACTGAAGCATACATATCATTTTTATATGGTTTGTTGCTTTAGTTGTAATATCGTCGATACAAAAGCAAACTAACGAATATGAAAATCACCACTTTTAGAGTGGAAAAGTATTTATTCATAACTTTTTTTTGGACAGTCAAATATTCGGCAGATTTGACCTTTTGATAGTGGAATACTTTCCCTTTAATAGAGTGAAGTCAGATTGAAGAATTTGCCGTAAATAAGTCCAGCAGAAATTATTAAAGATGGACAATGAAAGATGCAGTTTTTCATATTCGTTAGTTTGCTTTTGTATCGACGATATGTACTATGCTGAAGGAGGAAAAAACACCAATGCCCTTAAAACTTTAAAAATATATTATTATTATTTTACTCTTGCGATATTCCACATCATTTGTAAATCGCATCGAATCACTCTTTTGCACTTAATTGCTGCTCATAGAGATATTTCTTAGCTAGCAAATTAACAATCTGAGTAAAATATTTAAAACAAATGAGAGAAAAAATTAAATTAGGGATAAAAAAATCGATATAAAACACAACTAATAAATTGAAATTAAACAATAAATAAACTAGCTAAAAGTTCGTTACATTTTGAAATAAAAGACGTTGCGGATACTTCCATATTTTTGTATAGGTGTTTATATGTTTTAAGCGTGTAATAATATTGTTAATATGGTGGCTGCTGTCTGTAAGTAGGTCAATAATGTCCCGAGGTTTGTCCAAGTATATGCTTGACTGTTAGTTCTGTATTGCAGATCTGACATGTTGGTCATTCAGTTTTAGTGATTATGTATTCTTGGGTAATGTGTCGCCTATTCGCAGCCATTCAAGCACTATTTCCTCTGTCCGGGAATTTCTGTATGCGCTTAGCCAGTCAGTAAGTATATGTTTTATTTATCTTAGGTTGTTGTCTGTCAGATTACTCCATTCTAGTTACCATTTTTGTTGTAAGGTATTTCGATGCGTTCTAGTTACATCGAAGTTAAAAACAAAAGTAAAGTCCGAAGATTGACTTGTGACAGTAATAAAGCTGGAAAATATAGATATCATTTTGAGTGAAAATTCAAGTTACGTATTGCTTTAGATCTTTCTCGATCCAAGTGGGCAAATCCTAATCCCCCATTGTAGGAGAGGTGTGAATACTCTAAAGGAGTGAATAGGCCAGAAGGTGGATGTGGAGGTAGATTGAAAGCGAACCTTCCTAGGAAGGAAGGCAGAAAGGGCACAAGTGACCTGTGATTGCTACTCGGTTAATATGTCACGTTCACTGTTTGTATTCACTCCCTGTCCCTTTCTACAGTTCTCGGCTTTCCGACCAACCCGTGACCTGAGCTATCTCACTACTACTACCTCTTACATTCACTCCTTCTCGTGTTTCCTTCAGTCCGGCATTTATACTGAGCTTTCTCCTTGTCTACTGCCAAGAGAAATTAATAATAAAAAAAAAAATGAAAGTATTGCCTCGCAGTAGAGCCTAGGTCATCTTTAGACATAATAAAACATCTTGAGCAAACGTTAAACGAAAAGCGCAAAGCACAGTAGCGCACTAACTTTCAGTCAACTTCCTAAGACATTCCGGATCAGTAAGTCTGGGTTACTCACTTCCGTGGAGTAACACAGAGGCGAGGAGGAAGTTGACCGAAAATGAACAGGTTGTGAGAGGAAAATGACCACGGAAATGAGAAGACAAGAGCAAACAGAAACCTGCTCAACATGAGGCTCAAAAAAGAAAGGCACGGGGTTGACCAGAAGACATCTGCTTTGAGTGGGATGTTGATAGAGGGCAAGCTATGTTTTTTTTTTTTTTTTTTTGTTTTTGTTTTTTTATAATGTCCTGTCAACCCTTAAGGTCATTAACACCATTCCTTTGTTTGGTCATTTTCTTTATAATTCTTCAATAAGAAATAGTGTTTTTATATTCTGGTTACGTTGATATTAATCATTTTAAGCGGGAATATCTTCGGAACAAATTTTACATCAATAATTCCTAAATCGAAAGACTCCCAGCTTTTTTGGTCTTCTTCTCCATATAATTCCTAAATTATTGACGCTAGAGATTTTCCCAAGGCGTAAAAAATGCTTAATAAACTTTTCTAGAATGACCTATTGCATAAAATGTATTCACTGCTTTTCAAAACAGCAATAAGAATGAAAAAAAGATAAAAATAGATGTTTTTAAATTGGATTTGGAATAGAATGGACTTTTATATTCCAGAAGGAAAATGATGATTATATACTAAAACGATCTCCTAAATGTCATTTAATTCGGTTTGATAGGTTTTTTCATAATATTTTGGCAATTTATGTATCAGCGAAAACAAGTCAAATCTTTTAAATTGCTAAAAAGTCCGGTTGAAATGCATTAAATTTTTGAGGGATTAAAAAAAAGAAGAGAAAACTAAGGCAGTCAATGTTTTAAAAATTTTAATTATAGACCAATTTGGACGACTGGATTTTTTTAAATTTATTAATTTCTAATGTCCTTAGCAAGTGTCTTCAATATACCGTTTATTGATCATTTCTTGCTTTAAAACTATTTACATAATTAGGATAATTATATTCTACATACACACGAAGAGAACTGGTTTTGCTACGGTTGCTTATTAGTTCATTAATTTATTTATATAAAGGGTTGAAAATTTAATTATGAATTCGTTCAATTGCACTTCGCACATGTTTTAACGTAGACTTTTAATTTTACATACCAAAGAAATTATATAAGTCTACTTTCCTAAAAACTGACTTTCACCAATTAAAAAATCAAAACCTCATTTGTATTTATACACAGGACTAGTTGCATTTCGACCTATAAATACCACAATACAGGTTACACGATATATATTTTTATTTAATTGGTGTAAACAATTGTTTAATGCATTATAAATTGTTTAATGGTGTCAAATAATGACAGTATTACTCACTTTGAATATAATTATAATTACCTACACATGTCAAAACCCAAGAAACTTTACAAAATATTTCGCATAAAAGGATCATATACTGTGTATCACGTTTATTTATAAACTTATCGGAAAGAAACAAGGAAGAACATTCACTACTATAAGCATTATCCTCATGTGAGAAGGATCCATTTCCCAGTGATGGACGGCACATTCGTGACAACTGCCGAATAAGTTGTCATTTTTGACACACTGTTATAGGAAATTGAGTCAGGCCAGGAGTAAGGCTTCTTGAATAACCTACCAACACGAACATGTTGTTCAGATTTCTTACATGGCCTTCTCTAAACACAAATCAAAGGCAACTCCGAAAATACCATCCTATGAAAGAAATAATGAAAAATTACTTCAACTTTTCAAGTTTCATGGCAGTGATTTTTGTGTACAGATAAGATAAATAAATAGATTAATAAATATCTAATAAAAGCTATGAACTTGATTGATGACAAAGTTATATTACCAAGAAACAATAGTGCTTATAATAATAATAATACAAATTTTGCGCTATTGTTACTAGGTAATATAACTCGGTCATCAATCAAGTTCATAGCTTTTATTAGATATTTATTAATCTATTTATTTATCCGTAATAATAATTATTATTACGGATGTGGGTTTTCTCAATTTTCTAGGATTTTAATTTACTTCGCGTAGTTGTATCCAACAAAAATAAATAATTTATAAACATACTAGATATTTAAGAAGTATAGGAAGGTTTTCGCTGCATCCATTTGTACAGCTTGCTTTGTCAAGTCCGCTCTTGTTGGCCTAATTATTTCCTCTGGAGCAGACTTCACTCCAGATTTGTGCAAGCCTAGAACCGACTGTCGTATCACCACATCGTATAAGGTGCATTGAATACTAAGACCATTAACACACTTCTTTGGTTTATTTTTCTATATTATTCTCTTTTATCCTGCAATATGGTTTCCAACGACTGATAGGGAAAAATCCATTAACGATCAATTTTAAGTAAAGTACTTTTTTAAGATAAATTTTACTTCTCAATTAAAAGTCCAATTACAAAATTAAGAATAAAATATATTACCTTTTCAAATCTTATTTTCCAATATAAACATTTAAATAACTAGCTTCTTAAAATTGTCAATAAATTATTATTTTTTAAATGTGTTGTTATTTTTTAATGTTTAATTTAATTATAATATTTTTTTACAAGATAGCAGATAGCAGACATTTTATTTTTATAGGGTAGTTATTAGCTTCAGAGTACGTCTCCAGTTTTTAAAGAAAATCATGAACTTCATGTGAGCGCATTTTCACTCTCTATGTCGAGAGGGGTCTCGCTTACTTTGTATTCCTGTTTCCACACTTATGTCTACAGAAATGGTTCAAAGTTTATCGAAAAGTGCTCAAACCAAAGGAAAACATGATTAACCAAGAAAATCCTCCACCAAGAAAATAACACAGCAAAATTAACGCAAAAATGTCGTTTTTGCCTTTTCGTTTGTAGGAATCCATGATAGTTGGTCCTATAGCGTGCGTACCAAGAGCGACAGTTGAAACATGAAACGAAGTTGAAGAGTTTCTACAATTTCAGGTTGAAGTAGCGATTAAGTCACGATCAATGACCTATATTCTGACATGCCATGGTTCTGTAGCTGTTTTGAAGAGTCGATTAAAACGGCTTTAAGAAATGGTGCAATCGTTATATTATTTTACTTTCATGTTCACACTCGGCAGCGAGAAAATCTGACATTTTTGTGCGTGATGTGTGTTCGTTTTTGTGAGTAATATGGCCAGTTTAGAGCAGGTACAGACTAAATTCACTGAAATCATGCCTTCAATATTAATAGGCAGGGGAGATAAAGCTTAGGATAACTTTTGGTCTGTAGGCTGGGTTTTCAATACCTGACAGGGTTATGACCCTTCTTTATACAAGAGGGGGCAATACTACACATTAAAAAGCCACTGAAAACGTGGGTAAAGCCAATAATTGAGTGTTCTATAATTAACTCTATTATTAAATGTTTAACCAGTATTAATCATTTGTACTTTTTTTTAGCACTTTCCTCCGAAGGAAAGTAGCTATTGAGGTTGGACTCATGACGGAATATTTAAAAAATTCCTTCAAATCTTTATCGATCCTACCTAGTAGACACCGAAAATGACCCCCGTTAAAATTTATCCCAAAAAAAACATAAATGTGAAATAGAGGCCTAGTTCCTCCTCCCACAAAGAAACACTCCCTTCCCCAAAAATATCCCCTCCTAAAACCCCCCAAAACGCCTTACCATCCTACACTCCAAAAAAGTAGTACGAGTTAGTGTATTAAGTGCACCATATTTTCAACCAAAAATATTTGCCAATACAGGAGATGATACAAGAAAGAAATGTCCAAGTTCATTACTTGGAAGACCTCATATTTACTTACTAAGAACAGTAAAGACACTTCAACTGACCTTTAAAAACATCAATAAAAATACTTATATCCAGTTAATAAAATATCACTTCCCTCAACCAGGTATATTCTTAAACTTGGCAATGTTTTATTTGTGCCGAAATTATCTTTAGAGAGAAAACCAAACATTGCCAAGTTTAAGAATATACCTGGTTGAGGGAAGTGATATTTTAGTAACTGGATATCTAGGCGCACGGTAGTGCGCCAGGCCAAGTTCCGGCCTAAGCATACTGTGTGTATATTACAGGCGGTCTTAGAGCCGATTTTTACCCTCTCATAACTTTCAACCAGGTGAAGATAAATTTATGAAATTTTACACAGGTATTAAACTACTGGATGTGAGTAAAACTGGAAATTTTCATAATTCTACATCGAATAGTTTCTGAGATATAAGCGATCGAAAATCGGGATTTATAGGACTCACTCACTCACTCACTCACTGACTCATCAAAATTATTAGGCACTTCCCATGATGCTAGAGACTTGAAATTTTGCATGAAGATAGATATGAAGGTGTTATTAAAGGAAAAAATCGAAAAATCGCGAAAAGTGTTTGACTCCGCTTCCGGGGCGGGGGCGTGCCAGTTTTGTACTTCCATCGGAAACCCGTCATTCCGTCCGAAACCCATGATGTGGAGTATCAAATGAATTGTCTCGGTATGAAGAACCGATATTTGATGTTTTAAGAAACAAATAGAGACGCATACAGGCTCGGTAAAAATCTTATACCAGCTGTCTGTCTGTATGTTTGTTCCTCTTACAAATCCGTACCGTTTGACCGATTTTGACCAAACTTGGGGGGTCTTGATACGGGGAGAATCATAGGCTAGGAAAAATTGTCTATCAGCTGTCTGTTTGTCTGTTTCTTCCTTATACAAATACACACCGTTTGACCGGTTTTGACAAAATTTGACACACATGTCGGTCTTTATCCGGGTAGTGCCATAGGCTAGTCAAAATCGTCTATCAGCTGTCTGTCTGCATGTTTGTTCCGTACACAAATTCACACCATTTGACCGATTTTGACCAAACTTGGCACACAGGTAGGCCTTGGTCCGGGGAATGCACTAGGCTAGGTAAAAAAGGTCTTTCAGCTGTCTGTCTGTATGTTTGTTCCTTATACCAATTCACACCGTTTGGCCTATTTTGACCAAACTTGGCACGCAGGTAGGTCTTGATACGGGAGTGTCATATTACCTATGACGTTTTCTACTTCTTGCTCCATCGAAATGCCATCATTCCTTCTGAAACCCATCATGTGGGGTATCAAATGAATCGTCTTGGTAAGGAGAACCTATATTTGATGTTTTAAAAAACATTTCGACGCATCTTAAAAACAGTTCTGACTTCTTTCTTAAATGTAGTAAATAAAGTCGTAGGGGTTCACTGCATAATATACTTCAAAACAGATACTAAGTTTTTCAAAGTCGAGTCATTTTTGTTCTTATATTTTTCTTGAAGGCCTTCTACACTTTCCCTATTGTGATCTTTATCCTCGGGATAAGGTTCCTGTGTTTTACTGTGTAATAGTTTAGTAAAGAGAGCAATCAATTTGTCCTCTAAAGTAATGTCATTTGGAAGAGCTTCTAACTTTTCTAGTCTAGTGATTAGATGTATGTAGGTTGATTATTGGTATCAAATATCAAGCAGTATGGAGAACCTTATGCAGAATCCAAAGACCCTGGTTTTATATGAAGTACAAAAGCCAGTAGGTATGCGGCAACTAAATTCTATTTAATACTTAGAAAAAAGCAATGAGATCCCCAAAAAAACATAAATGTGAAATAGAGGCCAAGTTCCTGCCACCACAAAGAAACACTCCCTTCCTCAAAAATATCCCCTCCTAAAACCCCCCAAAAACGCCTTACCATTCTACACTCCAAAAAAGTAGTATGGGTTGGTGTATTAATTCAACCAAAAATATTTGCCAATACAAGAGATGATACAAGAAAGAAATGGCCAAGTTCATTACTTGGAAGACCTCATAGTTACTTACTAAGAACAGTAAAGACACTTCAACTGACCTTTAAAAACAACAATAAAAATACTTATATCCAATTACTAAAATATCACTTTCCTCAACCAGGTATATTCTTAAACTTGGCAATGTTTAGTTTTTATCTAAAGATAATTTCGGCACAAAAAAAACATTGCCAAGTTTAAGAATATACCTGGTTGAGGAAAGTGATATTTTAGTAACTGGATATAAGTATTTTTATTGTTGTTTTTAAAGGTCAGTTGAAGTGTCTTTACTGTTCTTAGTAAGTAACTATGAGGTCTTCCAAGTAATGAACTTGGCCATTTCTTTCTTGTATCATCTCTTGTATTGGCAAATATTTTTGGTTGAATTAATACACCAACCCATACTACTTTTTTGGAGTGTAGAATGGTAAGGCGTTTTTGGGGGGTTTTAGGAGGGGATATTTTTGAGGAAGGGAGTGTTTCTTTGTGGTGGCAGGAACTTGGCCTCTATTTCACATTTATGTTTTTTTGGGGATAAGTATTTTTATTGTTGTTTTTAAAGGTCAGTTGAAGTGTCTTTACTGTTCTTAGTAAGTAACTATGAGGTCTTCCAAGTATTGGACTTGGACATTTCTTTCTTGTATCATCTCCTGTATTGGCAAATATTTTTGGTTGAAAACATGGTGCACTTAATACACAAACTCGTACTACTTTTTTGGAGTGTAGGATGGTAAGGCGATTTGGGGGGTTTTAGGAGGGGATATTTTTGGAGAAGGGAGTGTTTCTTTGTGGGGGGAGGAACTTGGCCTCTATTTCACATTTATGTTTTTTTTTTGGGATCTTATTACTTTTTTCTAAGTATTAATTAAAATTTAGTTGCCGCATACCTTCTGGCTTTTTGTACTTCATATAAAACCAGGGTCTTTGGATTCTGCGTAAAGTTCTTCTTACTGCTTGATATTTGATACCAAGCAGCATACCTATCTACATCTAATCACTAGCCTAGAAAAGCTATAAGCTCTTCCAGATGACATTACTCTAGAGGACAAATTGATTGCTCTCTTAACTAAACTATTTCACTGTAAAACACAGAAACCTTATCCCGAGGATAAAGATCACAATAGGGAAAGTGTAGAAGGCCTTTAAAAAAAAAGATAAGAACAAAGACTATACATTTTGGGTTTGTGATCCTAAACTTTGGAATTTAGAAGGCTCGACTATGAAAAACTTAGTATCTGCTGTCAAGTACATTATGCAGTTAACCCCTATGACTTTACTTACTACATTTAAGAAAGAAGTCACAACTGTTGTTGTTAAGATGCGTCGAAATGTTTCTTAAAACATCAAATATAGGTTCTCCTTACCAAAATGATTCATTGGATACCCCACATGATGGGTTTCAGAAGGAATGATGGCTTTCCGATAGAACAAAAAGTACAAAACGTCATAGGTAATATGACACTCCCGTATCAAGACCCTGCGTGCCAAGTTTGGTGAAAATAGGTCAAAACGTGTGAATTTGTATAAGGAACAAACATACTGACAGACAGCTGAAAGACCTTTTTTACCAAGCCTAGTGCATTCCCCGGACCAAGGCCTACCTGTGTGCCAAGTTTGGTCAAAATCGGTCAAACGGAGTGACTTTGTGTGAGGAACAAACATGCACACAGACAGCTGATAGACAATTTAACCTAGCCTATGATTCTCCCAGCATCAAGACCCATCTGTGCCCCAAGTTGGGTCAAAATCGGCCAAACGGTACGGATTTGTATAAGGAACAAACATACAGACAGACAGCTGGTAGAAGATTTTGACCGAGCCTATATGCGTCTAATTGTATCTTAAAACATCATATATAGGTTCTTCATACGGAGACGATTCATTTGATACCCCACATCATGGGTTTCGGACGGAATGACGGGTTCCCAAAGGAAGTACAAAACTGGCACGCCCCCGCCCCGGAAGCGGAGTCAAACGCAACTTTTCAGGGGTTTTCGATCTTAGCACTTTCCTCCGAAGGAAAGTAGCTATTGAGGTTGGACTCATGACGGAATTTTTGAAAAATTTCTTCAAATCTTTATCGATCCTACCTAGTAGACACCGAAAATGACCCCCGTTAAAATTTATATATATCTATATATATATGCATATATATATATATATGTGTCTGTAACACGATAGCGGCCAGAGTTTTTGTTTTTTCTTCACGAAACTTGGTATATAGCATTCAATTAGAAAACGATTGAACGAGTTCGTTAACCACCAAAATCGGTCCACCGGAAGGGGGGGGTTTACTCCGAACCCAAAACACTTATTTGACTATGTCAGCCGTAATATTTGTTATATTTCAACGAAACTTGGTATTCATAGTGGTAATATAGAGAGAAAAGTGAGATATAAAAATGAACTAAATCGGTTCATTAGAAGGGGGGGTTTACTCCGGACCCAAATTCCTAATATACTCATACCGGTCGTAATTTCTGCTGTATTGTAACGAAACGCGGTATACGTCGTGGGTAACTCATGAGAAAGAAGTGTTGTAAAAATGAGCTGAATCGGTCAATCGGAAAGCGGGGGTTTAATTTGTAATATATTTGAATAGAAAAGCCGGCAGACGTAGGTTCACAAAGCCGCCGAAAGGAGCGCTTTCTACCACTAGAGTGACTGTATCCTGTTCCTGCGTTAGATCAAAATAAGATAATATGAGGATTTTTGTATTTATTACGTAGTGTAGTAGGTACCATGTGTAAACAAAACTCTGGATGCAAATTAATAATTGATCAGTTACTCATTACAAAATGAGAACTATTCACGTCTTTATTTTATTTATGTAGGATATTTTAAGCAAATTGTTCTGGAAAGCAGTCTACACTACCCAAATTCTGAGGAAAGTGCTTAGTTATGCAGCTCCTGCGTGACGGACTTTTATTTTATTTATGTAGGATATTTTAAGCAAATTGTTCTGGAAAGCAGTCTACACTACCCAAATTCTGAGGAAAGTGCTTAGTTATGCAGCTCCTGCGTGACGGACTTTTTTCCTTTAATAACACCTCCATATCTATCATCATGCAAAATTTAAAGTCTCTAGCATCATGGGAAGTGCCTAATAATTTTGATGAGTCAGTGAGTGAGTGAGTGACCGAGTCCTATAAATCCCGATTTTCGATCGCTTATATCTCAGAAACTATTCAATGTAGAATTATGAAAATTTCCAGTTTTACTTAAATCTAGTAGTAAAATACATGTGTAAAATTTCATAACTTTATCTTTACCTGGTTGAAAGTCATGAGAGAGTAAAAAGCGGCTCTAAGACCTCCTGTAATATACACACAGTATGCTTAGGCCGGAACTTGGCCTGGCGCACTGCCGTGCGCCTAGATATATATCTATATATATTTATTTATATATATATATATATATATATATATATATATATATATATATATATATATATATATGTGTGTGTCTGTTAACACGATAGCGGCCAGAGTTTTTGTTTTTTCGTCACGAAACTTGGTATGTAGCATTCAATTAGCGAACGATTGAACGAGTTCCTTAACCACCAAAGTCGGTCCACCGGAAGGGGGGGTTTACCCCAAACCCAAAACACTAATTTGACTATGCTAGCCGTAATATTTGTTATATTTCAACGAAACTTGGTATTCGTAGTGGTAATGCCGAGAGAAAAGTGATATATAAAAATGAACTAAATCGGTTCATTAGAAGGGGGGGTTTACTCCGGACCCACAATAGCAATTCGCCACTACCAGCCGTGATTTTTGGTATATTTCGGCGAAACTCGGTATTCCTAGTGGTAATCCACAGGTAAATATGTGTTGTAAAAATAAACTAAATCGGTTCATTAGGAGGGGGGGTTTACTCCGGACCCACAATACCAATTCGCCACTACCAGCCGTGATTTTTGGTATATTTCGACGAAACTCGGTATTCGTAGTGGTTATCTACAGGTAAATATGTGTTGTAAAAATAAACTAAATCGGTTCATTAGAAGGGGGGGTTTACTCCGGACCCAAATTCCTAATATACTCATACCGGTCGTAATTTCTGCTGTATTGTAACGAAACGCGGTATACGTCGTGGGTAACTCATGAGAAAGAAGTGTTGTAAAAATGAGCTGAATCGGTCAATCGGAAAGCGGGGGTTTAATTTGTAATATATTTCAATAGAAAAGCCCGCTAGACGTAGGTTCACAAAGCCGCCGCGAGGAGCGCTTTCTACCACTAGAGTGACTGTATCCTGCTCCTGCATTAGATCAAAATACGATAATATGAGGTTTTTTGTATTTATTACGTAGTGTAATAGGTACCATGTGTAAACATAACTCTGGAAGCAAATTAATAATTGATCAGTTACTCATTACAAATTAAAAAGAGAACTATTCATGTTTTTATTTTATTTATGTAGGATATTTTAAGCAAATTGTTCTGGAAAGCAGCCTACACTACCCAAATTCTGAGGAAAGTGCTTAGCTATGCAGCTCGTGCGTGACGGACTTTAATATTAATATATTGTTCACAACCTAGCGTATCTAATCTATATATATATATATATATATATATATATATATATATATATATATATATATATATATATATATATATAAAATCACGTGTATTTCTGTTTATTTATTTATTTGTTTGTTTGTTCCTTACACAAATCTACACCGTTTGACCGATATTGACCAAACTTGGCACACAGGTATTGAGGTTGGACTCATGACGGAATTTTTGAAAAATTTCTTCAAATCTTTATCGATCCTACCTAGTAGACACCGAAAATGACCCTCGTTAAAATTTATATATATATATATATATATATATATATATATATATATGCATATATATGCATATATATATGCATATATATATATATATATATATATATATATATATATATATATATATGTGTGTGTCTGTTAACACGATAGCGGCCAGAGTTTTTGTTTTTTCGACACGAAGAAGTGTTGGTCTAGGTCTTGATACGAGAAATCTCGTAGGCTAGGGCAAAATAGTCAAATTTCAAAATTTGGTCAAAAGGTCAAATGTTTTGTTCAAGAAAAATTGGCTACACTGAACCATTGAGATTGTGACGGCCATTTTGAATCGACTACTACTGGCCTCTGTCGGCTCTTAGGGTGTGTTTACACTTGCTAGTTATTGCAGGATATTTCTATCAGAGAGAAATTGCCACTAATGAAAACCCATGTAGAATGTATGTCGGCAATAAATTCTACCATGAGCAATTTATTGCAGACATACATTTTACATGGGGTTTTAATAGTGGCAATTTCTCTCTGATATAAATATCTTGTAATAACTAGCGTTAAGTGTAAACCCACCCTAAGGTGAAGTGCTGTTGTGCTGGCCTCTGCCGGTATCATTTTTGAACTAAAACAAATTCACATCGTTTGACCGATTTTCGTAACAGGGTATAGACAACTAGGTGTCAAGTAAAACTTGATACTGGGAGAGTCATAGACAGAAAGTAGGTGTAGCATGACACTGGGTAACGGCTAGTTCTTACTATAAATTAAAAAAAAAAAATATTTACTTCAGTTATTAGCCAGAACAGACAATAATCAGAGTGTACGGTTTTTGTTGCTGCTGAGTATTTTTATATAATCTTTTTAGATATTATTTTTCAGATAAAACCACGGTTACTGGCAATATAAATGATTTTTTTTCGTTACTGTTATTTTTTAGTCTTTACTCTTAACTGTCAAATGGATAAACCTAAGAGCCAATGAAATTGCATATGTGGCGCATCTGCTTCTAAGCCAATCGTGGGGGACTATCAGCAGACCCTTCCTAAACATCTATGTTGGAGAAGCAAGGGCATCCAAAAAGTCGATCTGCCAGAAGCGGATCTCGAGCCCGTATCCTCCACAAGAGAAGTTATTGTTTTATCCACTGGACCACGTGAAGACCCGATAACAATAAATAAAAATAAAAAAAAAAAAAAGGTTGAATTTTTCCCAGGAACATGAAACAAATCAAATCAGTCCCGTAACAGGCCACAAGGGCCCAGAGGGGCAGATACTGTAGAGGTACCTGATTCTTGACCATACGGCACACTAGGGAGATAGTGTGGTAAATACTTTTTATTTATTTACTAAACAATACTAACAAATAAAATACATATTTTAATTTTTAGTCCATCTACAGATCAATTCATATAATTCTGAGACAAGATTAACAAACTTTTTTATAAAAGAGATACAGAGCTTTTATAGAGCTACTGTGCAGAGTAGGAGGTCAGGTAGGTGGTAGTTTGTTTTAAATCCTTAATCCTATGGGTGGAAGATAATTCAGTCAGTGTCCGTTATTGCTTCAGTTGGTGCGTGTTGATGGAAAGATTTCCTTTGTGTCGATTTATTTGAGTAGAATGTGGCTTGTTCATTTGTTAACCTAACATCAGGTTCTGGATTTTTTGTAATTTTCTATTTCTTTAATGAGTGGGTTTTGTTTTTGTTTTGTATTTTACTGTTGGTTTGCGGATGTGTAGTAAATTTGGGTGTTTCGTGTAGTTTTTTTTGGGGGGGGGGGGTTGTCTATATACTTTTTCTACTATTCTGATGCATTTATTCTGCAATTTTTTATAATTAGTTTTTGATATGTAGAACGGACCTAACACAAGATTTATAAAATTGTAATGTAGTTTTGAAGCTGAGTTTTGATTTTGTATTAAAATAAGGATACATTTCACAGAGGACTTTATTACAAGCTTCGTTGAAAATTGAATACCTTAGAATTTTCGCCCACCAAATGACCTCTGTTGAATTTGAATTGTTAATTCAATTCTTTCACTTGATATTTCCAACAGTAATTCCTGATTAGATTATCTCATCGAAAGTTAATTCGAAAATTGGAAGTACCCTTAGGTTCTATCAATAAGGCCGTAAGATATCGAAGAGAATTTACGATAGCTGCGGAATTCCATAGCTCCGAGTTCCAAGGATTCCTGTCGAATTAATTCCAGAGTATACCGAACCCCCTAATAGACTGTTCAATATCTCCCTGCGTCTTTATTCTATCCGACTTGCCTGAATGGGGGAGGGGGGTGGGTTCATTTCGACACAACCAATTGTTCAGTCCTGCAGATATTGTACAGTTCAGAAGGAGATCTGAAAGGATGGGCAAAACATGTTTAGCTCATTCGAGTGGACTATTGTACATTGAAAACTTCGCAAGGCAATTTCTTCGTCAATAACTAGATTCCTAAAATCCAGATGTATTCTTTGTTTACAGTAAGTAGTAGATGTGCTAGGTTATTTAAATAAAGTATTATTGTTAAACAAATGTTTTTTATTATTTCTTTGTTTGTTTGACACCGGCAACTTTGGAGATTTTTTTTAACAGTTTTATGACATTAAAATCACTTGTTTATGTGAAGAAAAATTTTCTAAATGGGCAAAACGTACGCTTTTCCTAGTGAAGTCCCGATGCCGAGTGAAAGCTATACTGATTTGAAGATTCATTGAGCAAGCTTCGATTGGTCCCTTTTTAGTTGTTGAGATTTGTTTGGTCCTCCTTTAATACATTTAAAAAAGAAAACTCATTTTTTTTATGTTTAAAACAATAAAATATTTTAAAAAAATAAGTAGGAAAAAATGAACATTTTATAACTTTAAACTTTAAAGCCGTTTTCTCAAAACTATGTTTTTCCAATCGGGGTATACTCTGGCGTCTTCAATTTTTGCCTGATCAACTTCACATTTTAACTGCAGTTTCCTAATGATATTTGCTAGTAAAGTAAATAGGATTTTTTTTTTCGATTCATTGCATTATAAACATTTTATGACCAAGTTTTGACAGATTTTGTTAATAGAAATAGAATTTTTTTTTTTCTTTTTTTTTTTTTTTTTTTTTTTACGGCGCATCGACAAATCTTGGCCATTAGCACCGACAACCAGAAATTTTCTCAGCGAGCCCTGAGATGAGAAAATTTCTGCCGCCGGTGGGGATCGAACCCACCATCTTCCGCCTATGAATCTAGCGCGCTAGCCACTAGACCACGGGAGACCCCAATAGAATAATTGTTAACCATTTTCGAAAAAAAATATCATTTCTTCAAAAATCCTACGTACTTTACTATATTTAACCTTCTTCTTTTGATATAATTTTAGTTTTTGGTTCTAGATTAAAAATTTACAAAAAAAAGGGGTTTCTGTTCGACACAGCGCCGCCACTTTTTATTTTGACACTTTAACATCCCCTATAAAGAGTTTGATATAAAGAATTGACAAATATTGTTTTTTTGTTATTTATAAATCCAAGAAAACTACTTTGATTTTTACCGTTGATACTATTACCCCTTAACAAAAAGGAAAGGACTCGTGATAACCTCGATTTTAAAGGAAATGAACTCTCGGTAAGTGAGATTTCTTCATTAAACTCCCCGAGGTTTGGCCGGTGGTTGGCGGGTTTCCCTCCGATAATAAACCTACTACATAATTAGGTGTAAGTACATTACCGGCACTTGAAGAGGCGGCGGATAGAATTCAGTTAGTAAATGAAAAGTGCCAAGTTCTGTTCTGCTTTCCTCCTTTTTTCTTTATTTCCTTGTTTTCTTCCACAGGAATTTTTATTTTCCTTTTTCCTTTTCTAATTCCCTCGCTCGCCCTCTTTTTCTCCAGTGAGGCACATGAAGTCGTTAGAGCAGACACTAATGAGCAAGAAATGACTTGAATAGCGGTTTCTATTTTCTTTTTTTTTTTTAGGTTATACTGACGTCACAGGTCTTAATGCTAATTATATTGAGAATTCGTTTGAATGAATCGTGTTTCTTCATCGGATTTTGAGATACCTTTTCCTTTTAGCACTTTCCTCCGAAGGAAAGTAGCTATTGAGGTTGGACTCATGACGGAATTTTTGAAAAATTTCTTCAAATCTTTATCGATCCTACCTAGTAGACACAGAAAATGACCCCCGTTAAAATTTATATATATCTATATATGCATATATATATATATATATATATATATATATATATATATATATATATATATACATGTCTGTTAACACGATAGCGGCCAGAGGTTTTATTTCTTCGTCACGAAACTTGGTATATAGCATTCAATTAGCAAACGATTGAACGAGTTCGTTAACCACCAAAGTCGGTCCACTGGAAGGGGGGGGAGGTTTACCCCGAACCCAAAACACTAATTTGACCATGTCAGCCGTAAAATTTGTTATATTTCAACGAAACTTGGTATTCGTAGCGGTAATCTACAGGTAAATGTGTGTTGTAAAAATAAACTAAATCGGTTCATTAGGAGGAGGGGTGTTTACTCTGGACCCAAATTATTAATATACCCATACCAGTCGTAATTTCTGCTGTATTGTAACGAAACGCGGTATATGTCGTGGGTAACTCATGAGAATGAAGTGTTGTAAAAATGAGCTGAATCGGTCAATCGGAAAGGGGGGTTTACTTTGTAATATATTTCCATAGAAAAGCCCACCAGACGTAGGTTCACAAAACCGCCGCAAGGAGCGCTTTCAACCGCTAGAGTGACTGTATCCTGTTAGATCAAAATACGATAATATGAGGTTTTTTGTATTTATTAAGTAGGTACCATGTGTAAACATAACTCTGGAAGCAAATTAATAATTGATCAGATACTCTTTACAAATTTAAAAGAGAACTATTCATGTTTTTATTTTATTTATGTAGGATATTTTAAGCAAATTGTTCTGGAAAGCAGTCTACACAACCCAAATTCTGAGGAAAGTGCTTAGATATGCAGCTCCTGCGTGACGGACTTTTAGATTCGTACTTCATAAGATCTAGTTTTTTTTTTATGAAATGCAATCTGTAAATAATTCATAATTCTTTGGTGTGCAATTTGCATTTCAATTATTCATTTTCTCGACATTTTTTCCTTGTGCCGTTTTCCAGATTCATCATCCTTCACCAAGAAAAAAGTCAGACTCGCAGACTGCGTCATCTTAGCGCGTACTTATCCCTAGTGCTAGAAATAATACTTTTTTTTTTTTTAAACTGTCAACACCCACTCGAACCTCTAGAATATCAAGAAAAAGGAAACTGAGAGTAGCCAACTTACACAGAAGCGGAAACACCTCAATTCGGTTCTTTCTCATTCTAAAGCAAGAAGGCTCTATAAGCTAGGGATGGGCGATAGTCGATAGTTACTATCGATATATATTGATAGTTCATGACTATCGATATATCAGCTATCGATAGATATTTTACTTTTTTTCTAGAATTAAAGTGCCCAGGTTCTGGAGGGCATCTGGTGAATTAAATACTAAAAAAATCTATCTGGTAGAATACAACCAACTACATAATGTAGCCAGTAAATACCTTAGTGTTCTAGGCTCGTCTGTAGCCTTAGAACGTGTATTTTCCGCCGGAAAAATCAATTCTGAGCAGGGGACCAGACTGAGCCATATAAAGCGAAAATTTTGGTTTGCCTTTCTAGTAATATGTGGCTCAAGGAGTACAACTAAAACAGTTTGAAATAATTGCACTTTTTTGTGTCACTTGATATGTTTTTCTTTGCAAATGCGTTTTTCGTTTTAAACCTTTGTTTAATCTTATAAATATACCTAATCCTGTATGTGATAGATAATTCAATTCAATAACATTAAATTCTTCATTGGACAGGTATGTAAGGAATAAGGAAAGCCACTATCGAATAACTATCGATAGTATCGATATATTTTAACCGATAGTATCGGCCGATCGATAGTGCCGAACTATCGACAATCGCCTATCCCTACTATAAGCATACAAAATACCAACATCGTTCTCATTTACTTGCTATATTTTATTGAAAAAAATTGAATCAAAATAACATAAATCAATTGAAGAAACTAAGGCAAACTCAGAAGAAAAAAAAAATACATAAAAAATTAGGTAGAGAGAGACAAGAAAGGAACAGAAATAGTTATTAGTTTGTTTTGATCCTTCGTGAAAAATTATAAATATATAATGAATTATTTTCTTATCATGTTTTTCGAGAATAGTACTTTTAGTTTTTTTTTTATTTTATTTATTTTTTTTTGGTGCATCTACTGCTAAGGTCATTAGCACCCTAGTAGTAATTTTAATGTTTTTATTTATTTATTGGTGCCTCGTGTGCTCAGGTCATTAGCAGTGTACTGTTAAATGCAATTTGAAAAAAAAAATCCCATTAAGAAGGGAGTTTAATATAGAAAAAATAACGTTCAAAAGAAGAAACCTATTTCAAGCAACAAAAAATTGGTTTTCATTTCACGGATCCTGTTTTACTGACAAATAGGTTTTCCTGATATAAACAATTACAAAAATAACAAGCAATTTAAAAAAAATAAGGGAAACAGACAAAAAAACAACATTCAAATAAACGAAACCAATAACATCAAAGTTTTAAGCACTTATTTCTCCGAATCACATCGTCCAATAAAAAATTTCTTGAGAATGGTATATGATTGATTGTGAGGCCTGTATTGCATGGTCGACATGTAGGTTTGTTCGTATTATTCATGAGGCACTAGTGAGTCCCACGGCTGTGGCCGATACGTAGTCTATCTTGGCTTATACTTCCAGGGTCATTAGCGCCGTTAAAAATTGATAATTAGTGCTCTAAACATTGCGATTAGAAACAGTGGTTTCAATTACTAACCAATTTCAAATTATTGGCTGCCTCCAAAGGTTATACGAGATAAGCCAACTAACCCTGGTATTTATAGATTCTGTAAGCCTGGTCGTCCCTGGAGCCGATTCTAAGTCATCTGCCACAGCTAGGTCTAAGGTAAGCTATTAGTTAGAGGATTAAAGCTGAATACAAATGGACTCCGATAAGAGTAATATATTTTCCGCGAGGCTAATATATTTAGTTTTCTTCAGGAGCTTCTGATCATCGGCCACATCCTCTGGAAAATCATCAATCTTCAAGAGGTTTAGTGGTCGCCGTGGATTACTAATGTCTACTAGCTTATCAATTACTACTATGTTTTCTTTACTTTAAAATCGTTCCAGTTTGGACTTTGTACAATAAGATATTTTGTAACCTATTTATAAGTTGTCTAATAATATCTAAGTTGAATAAGTGAATACTTAGATATTATTTTTTTTTATTGTTATTTTTATTTATTTTTTTTTTTTGTATCCCGACACAGGCAATGAGGGTCCAGTAGGCCACATACTGATTCTTTGCCTTACAATGCAGTTGGAAGATTGTGAGGTTAGTGCAACGATCCGGCCCGACTTTTTTCAGAAGGCTTCTTCTCCAGAACATATGTCAACTGCTGCATCACAGTTATGAGTATTCAATAACAATGTCATGGAATTGGATACTATTTCTATTCGAGAACATAATTTGCGTTTTTTTTGACGCCCCACCCCTCCATAGGGACGACCCCACTTATGGGAGGAAATCGAGAAGTGCCGACTAAAACATTTCACTTTTCAGAACCCATATCTCGAAAATAGCGGTGATTCAAATTTTTGTTTGTTTTATGTATATATATATATATATATATATATATATATATATATATATATATATATATATATATATACAGGGTGTCCCGTAAATGTCTAGTCATATTGTGAGGGGTGCTAGAGGACCCTTAGGGGAACAAAAAATGTTCCATGACGATTTCCCGAATTCTCGCCCATAAGGGAGAAAACGTCGTTTTATTGTTTTTTCGAGACAAACGTACTTTTTAGAAGAATAATCGTTGTAGCTCCGTCCAAGGTGGTACTACTAAAAAGGGTGTGACACCAATCGAAAGCTGAGTAAATTTACTATAAGACTAGTTGATAGTAAACGTAAAAATTAATGAATGTAAGTATGCATATCTTACCAAAAGAAAGCTATTCTAAATTTCCTGACATTTTATTGATATTTCTTTCCAGCGTTACTCCTCAATAAGCAGGATCTGAGATTTCCGGGTTTCAGAAAAACTTCCTCATTTAACCAGCTTTCCATTCATGTATCACAACCCTGTGTTATTGAAGTATTTGAACGATTTAAGAACAAACGTTTTTAAAAAAACATGGATCTGTGAAAAGAAAATTATATTTGTTTCTTCAATTTATTCAAAAAGCTGAAGGGAAATATTTTTTTTATAAATGTTTACATAAATATTAAGTAAATATTTACTTAAAAGAATAACAAAAATTACTTCCACGGATATAAAAAAAAATCTTAAAACAGTAAATAAATAAAATACACATTTATTTTGAATTTATTAATTCAGGAAACTAATACTGGGTCCAGTAGGCGGCCATTAAGGAACCCCAACCATACATTAACCTCAAAAATTACTATTTTTACCTAAATCACGCATTTGAACACATTTTTACAGGACTATGTACATATTATTTATGAGGGATAGAATTTTTAATTACCACAACAAAAACGCATGGGCTCAGAATCCCAGTGAGTTTCACAAGCGTAGCCATCAGTATTAATTTAAGGTAAAGCATTTGTTTTCTAAATATAAGTACCTGTAAAAATGTGTTCAAATGCGTGATCTAGGTAAAAATAATAATTTTTGAGGTTAATGTATGGTTGGGGTTCCTTAATGGCCGCCTCCTGGACCCAGTATTAGTTACCCGAATTAACAAATTCAAAATAAATGTGTATTTTATTTATTTACTGTTTTAGGATTTTTTTTTATATTCGTGGAAGTAATTGTTTTTTATTGTTTTAAGTAAATATTTACTTAATATTTATGTAAACATTTATAAAAATAAATATTTCCCTTCAGCTTTTTGAATAAACTGAAGAAAAAAATATAATTTTCTTTTCACAGATCCATGTTTTTTTTAAAACTTTTGTACTTAAACCGTTCAAATACTTCAATAACACAGGGTTGTGACACATGAATGGAAAGCTGGTTAAATGAGGAAGTTTTTCTGAAACCCGGAAATCTCAGATCCTGCCCATTGAGGAGTAACGCTGGAAAGAAATATCAATAAAATGTCAGGAAATTTAGAATTGCCTTCTTTTTGTAAGATATACATACTTACATTCATTCATTTTTACGTTTACTCCCAACTAGTCTTATAGTAAATTTACTCAGCTTTCGATTGGTTTCACTCCCTTTCTAGTAGTACCACCTGGGACGGAGCTACAACGATTATTCTTCTAAAAACCACGTTTGTCTCGATAAAACAATAAAACGACGTTTTCTCCCTTATGGGCGAGAATTCGGGAAATCGTCATAGAACATTTTTTGTTCCCCTAAGGGTCCTCTATCACTCCTCTCAATATGACTAGACATTTACGGGACACCCTGTATATATATATATATATATATATATATATATATATATATATATATATATATATGTAACTACCAGATAGCAATATATTTAAACTATTCATTTGTACCATACGTTTTGATATGTTTTAAAAAAAAAACAAACTTGTTTTCAATAAAAGAAAGTTAGAGTTTCACCCATTTATGTTATTTGGAGCATCGCTACACAGTCAATTCACCCTTTGATTGACTAAAAATAAATCATTTATAAAAATACAGATGGTGCGAGGGTTCGAAAGCAAAAACAGTACGCTTCAGTAAATTCAGAACAAAGGGGGAGAAAAACACACAAAAAAAGAAGCAACAACTGTCTAAATTTCATTGGTTTACAGTTATTTACACTAATCAGAGAAATCTATGAATCAATATTTGATGAGATTTTTCACAAAGTGGAGTGGCGCCTGGGGTTATTAGATAGATGACTGGGTCATTCATGTATGGCCGATCCTAAGGCGAGTTGGAATGCGGTCTTCTTTTTTGGTCAAATTGATGTTTGCCAAGGCGTTACTTGCTTTTTTATGATAAAATATTTATTCTCAGTTACAGTATCCCAGGTTTTTAGAATTTTATGCCTAACATAGCTTAGAACGTCACCCTGAAGTATCCTGTGATATTCAACTTCTTTTTCAATTGCCTTTTTAGCTAACTTGTCCACTGACTTATTACCCGGTACTCTATGATGGCCTTTGTCAGGTAATCAAGTCTGTATCAATCTATCTTTAATTTATGTTCTAGCTATAACACACGTTTACCGTATTTATCACTCATCGACATCTATTACCCGGTACTCTATGATAGCCTTTGTCAGGTAATCAAGTCTGTATCAATCTATCTTTAATTTATGCTCTAGCTATAACACACGTTTACCGTATTTATCACTCATCGACATCTATTACCTGGTACTCTATGATAGCCTTTGTCAGGTAATCAAGTCTGTATCAATCTATCTTTAATTTATGCTCTAGCTATAACACACGTTTACCGTATTTATCACTCATCGACATCTATTACCCGGTACTCTATGATAGCCTTTGTCAGGTAATCAAGTCTGTATCAATCTATCTTTAATTTATGCTCTAGCTATAACACACGTTTACCGTATTTATCACTCATCGACATCTATTACCCGGTACTCTATGATAGCCTTTGTCAGGTAATCAAGTCTGTATCAATCTATCTTTAATTTATGCTCTAGCTATAACACACCTTTACCGTATTTATCACTCATCGACATCTATTACCCGGTACTCTATGATAGCCTTTGTCAGGTAATCAAGTCTTTATCAATCTATCTTTAATTTATGCTCTAGCTATAACACACGTTTACCGTATTTATCACTCATCGACATCTATTACCCGGTACTCTATGATAGCCTTTGTCAGGTAATCAAGTCTTTATCAATCTATCTTTAATTTATGCTCTAGCTATAACACACGTTTACCATATTTATCACTCATCGACATCTATTACCCGGTACTCTATGATAGCCTTTGTCAGGTAATCAAGTCTTTATCAATCTATCTTTAATTTATGCTATAACACACGTTTACCATATTTATCACTCATCGAGATCTATTTGTAATGTCTTCAATTTTATTTCTACTGATTGTTAATTAGTATTAACTCTGACCTCCTAGTTTTTACAGCCCTGATGAAGGCTTGAATTTCAAGCAGATACATCGCGACGCCCAAAAATGTAGTTTTATTAAGATACCAAGCCCCCTCCCTGACAATATATACCTTCGAATATTTTTTGGGAGCTCTTTAGAGATACTTAATAAAAAATAACGTTATTCATTCCTACGTAGTTTTTGTCATATTTAATTGTAATAAGTCCGGTATTTCAACAAATAAAGGCTTTTACAAAACAATAAATAGATGGTAATGGCATCCTTTATGTGTTCAAAGGCCCGCCACGAGTACTATCGGTATTGAAAGTGAAGAGATACGGCACTTCAAACGTCGAATGCTCTCTATGAATGAAGGAATTTATTCAACATAATGCACTCTCTGGAGAGCAACCAACACTCTATGGGGCTTTAGTATTCCCAGTTAGAATAGGGGATCCTTGGCAAATGACTCTTTTGAGCCGGTCATTAAATCGTATTAGCTCCTTTGAAACTTCACTAAGAGTTATTGTTTGCAATTAATGGTTCGCAAGCACTAAATGTTCACAAGGAGAGGAATAAGAAAATACGTTCAATTTGGTTTAAGAAAAAAAAATACACATAAGAAAAAAAAAACTAACATCGGGGGTGAAAAACACTCAGAAAAAAGAGGAAATGCTGTTTAAATTTCATATGTTTACAGTTATTTCCAGTAATCGCAAAAACCTATATATTAATATCAAGCAAATCATTTTATATTATTATAATTAGGGTCTAAAAATATATTTCCAACGTAATATTTTCTTTTCAAGACTAAATTGATTATTTTGAAGCTGACAAATATAGTTCATTGAAAAAATATGCATTTGAAATTTTTTTTTTTTTTTTTTATCGTTCTGAAGGGTGTATTCAACCGCGGGAGGTCATGGGCACCCAACGAAAGGAAGGAACCTTTTAAATAAATCTTAAATACATTTTTTAATTTTATTATATAGAAAATGAATAATTGAATTAAAGAAGAAAAAGGAAAAAAGAAAAATTAAACAAAACAAAAACAATCTATAAGCCTCCAGCCCACACCGCGGAAAGGGCACCGTCCGAGCCCAGAACCACCGCGACTCCGCTGCACTGCTCTCCTTGTAAAAATGCTTTAACAGGGGAAACTTAACCATGCAAGGCTCTAATGGGAGTTGTGCTCGCCCCCTCCCCCGGGAGGGCGTCCACAATCTCCAGAGCCCGGGACTGTGACAGTCCAGAGAGTACAGCGATGTCACGGCAGGACCGAACCCGGCGGAACCCAGGCCACGGATAGGGAGAGAAGCTGCACCTCACCGAAGAAAGATAGCAGATATTGCTGTTTCACATTTACAGAACTAGATTATTAAAAAAAAAAAAAAAAAAAAAAAAAAAAAAAAAAAAAAAATATGCATTTTAAAGGGTATTCATTAAGGAGTCAATTGAATATACTATATTTTATTTGTTGTTTAGGGAGAAAAAATAAAAAAAATTAATAAAGTGAGGTGAGAAGAACGATCCGAAGTAGAGGAGCAGAGGACAGCCCGAGGACCCAGCACTAGCTCTCTCTTGGAGTCTATGATGTGACTCTTACAGGCATGAGTCGTGGGATGTGCTGGGTTTACATAGCATGGCTTCCTTAGTACCCACCACATCCCACCATGGCTGGGACCGTTCTGGTCTAGAGGCCGATGCAAGGCTCCGGACGCCAGCACACCCCCACCCCGAATCGCTCCTCATTCAAACTAATTTTATATTGAGATCCAAATTACTAAAGCTATAATTTATTGAATAAACCTGTTGATTTAAGGAAGTTTATTAATTTTGTTAAATTTGTCGAATCATCGCCTAGAATATCATCAATTGTTGTCCCTAGTTGATTTTTTTGTCTTTCCATGGCGTAGGATTGGCAATCTAGAAGAATATGTTTTACTGTTATTACTGTCCCACAAACTTCACACATCGGTGGATCACCTTTTGACATCAGATATGAGTGAGTAACTTTCGTGTGGCCTATACGAAGACGGGTTATAACAGCTTCCTCCCTTCTCGTTCGGCGCACCGATGACCTCCACGATTGAACACTAGATTTAAGTTGCCTTAATTTATTTTCAGTTGTTAAAAACCATTTTTCTTCCCATGGTCCCCATGTTTTCCGTTTTATGGATATTGCAAAATCATTTGATGTCATGCTGGAAACACGAACCCCTTCCTTAATGGCCCTCTTTGCTAAAAGGTCGACTTCCTCATTTCTTTTTATGCCGGAGTGACTGGGAATCCAGCAGAATGTAACGGAGCATTTATTTTTATTGAGAGATGCTAGAGAAGTGAATATATCTAAAACTACTGGGTGCCTAGATTGGGAATTTTTTAATCCTAGAAGGGCGGAAAGGGAATCGGAGAAAACTGCTAATTGAGAATTTGGAGTAGTTACTGTATGGAGAGCTTTGGATATGGCAACTAGTTCCGCGGTGAAGATGGATGCTTCAGGAGGTAAAGAGAACATTCCTGAACCACTGTCGGACAAAAATGCTGCACCAACACCATCATCGCTTTTAGATCCGTCGGTAAAAACTATAGAAGAGAATGACATCTCGCTGCGGATCTTGTTATATTCATGAGAAAAGATTTGTTTAATCGTGTGCTTCTTGAGAAATTTAGTTAAGGTAAGATTCAGTCTGATAGGTGGCAGAGTCCAGGGTGCTTCAGAATAAAGACATTCTGGTAGGATGGAAGAGCTATCTGCCAGATGTAGGCTTTCAAAAAGATCGTGGATTCTTGTTGTGAAAGGTTTTCTTCTATTCGAATAATTTTGTATACTATTGAGGTCCGAAAAACATTCATTAAGTGGATGGGAGGGATTGGCTTTTATGGATACAAAATAATTCAGAGAAAGCTGATTTCTGCGTGTTTCAAGGGGATGTTCTCCAGATTCCGCGTAGAGACTAAGTACAGGGCTGGAACGGAAAGCTCCGGTAGCAATTCTAATGCCAGAATGGTGAATTGTGTCTAACATTTGTAGAGTTTTCGGAGAGGCAGAGCCATAGGCCATGCATCCATAGTCTAACTTGGATCTGATAAGGCTTCGATAAAGCATGAGCATACTTGTGCGGTCACCACCCCAAGAGGCATTTGCTAACATTTTAAGTATGTTTAATGACTGAAAACATTTATTTTTTAAAGTTTTTAGATGGAAGCACCAATTTAGATTACGGTCAAAGATGAGGCCCAAAAATTCAGCATTTTGATTAGACTTAATTAAAATGTTATTTATGTAGAGTGAAGGTGGATTGTCGACTTTACGAGGGGCAAACAAGACGGATACGGTCTTTGTAGAGGAGATCTCAAACCCATGCTCATTGAACCATTCATTTATTGCATTTAAAGCAGACTGCATTTTATTCTGAAGATTTTCTGTGCTTCGATCAGATGAATATAAAACGAGATCATCAGCATAGAGCATACCTTCTACCGGAGGTTCTATGATCTGTAGGACATGATTGATAGCTACGGAGAAGAGAAGAGGACTCATGACGCTTCCCTGCGGTACACCGTTTGCTTGAATAAATTCTTCAGACAGTACTGTTCCGTTTCGAATTTGATATGATCGGTTTCTTAAAAAATTCTGGATAAATATTAGAATATAACCACGTATTCCGATTTCGTTCAAACAATCTAAAATATATCTTCTCCAAACAGTGTCAAACGCATTTTTAATGTCCACAAAAACAGCTAGTAGTTTTCTCTTTTTCCTAAAAGCTTCTCTAATTTCTACCTCAAGCTTTACCAAGTTGTCCCGCGTGCTTCTACCTCGTCGAAAACCACTCTGCCACTTAGCCTGCAAACCTTTCCTTTCCAAATACCAGTGCAGGCGATTCACTATTATTTTTTCAAATAGTTTGCACAGGGAACTCGTTAATGAAATTACTCTGTAACTCGATGCAAGGAAAGGGGGTTGGTTCTTTTTGGGGATCGGAATCGAAATTGATTTGGTCCATAGCTCGGGAATTATACCGGTCTGAAAAATTTTATTAAAATATTTTAATATAATGATTTTATTTTCCAGTGTTAGATGTTTTATCATTCCAATGCAAATATTATCCGGACCGGGAGAGGACTCTTTGCGAGTTTTGAGGGCTTCTTCAAGTTCTATGTACGAAATGGGGAGATTTAAAGGGTCAAGAGGATCTTTGTGTATATATATTGGTTGTGATTCTTTTGCTTGCTTGATCTGAAGGAACTGTGGACTGTAATTTGAATCGGAGGAAATGTTTTCATAAAATCGGCCGAGATGGTTGGCTATTTGGAGAGGATCTGTTAGAATTTCGGTTGGTGTTTTTATATGATTGAGAGGATGTTTGCTACTTTTGTAACGGCCTATTATTTTTCTGACTGTATTCCAAATTTCTGTGGGGGGCGTGTGTACATTAATATTAGAGACGAAATCTCTCCAGCAATCTCTCTTTCGTGTCCTAATTATAAACCTTGCTTGTTTTCTGCTGTTAATGTATTCTTCTAAATGCATAGAACACGGATGTTTCTTAAATTTACTAAGACATTTTTTCCTTTTCTTAACAGCAGAAGCACAATCTTCGTTCCACCATGGAACTAGGACTCTACTACTATGAGGTTTTGTTTTTGGAATGGCCATCTCAGCTGAGGATAATATTAGGCTATTAATTTCGTTTGTTAAAGTGTTTATACAGGCGCTATTCATATTTAAATGAGTAAGATCGGTATTGGTTTTGTATTTGTCCCAATCGGCTTCATTCAACTTCCAGCGGGGTAAACGCAACTGGGGAGAGGAATGTCTTCCCAGAAAATTGATTAGAATTGGAAAATGGTCCGACCCATAAAGGTCGTCCATGGTGGACCAAGTGCATCTAGGAAGAAGGACAGGGCTAACTAACGAAAGGTCGATGGAAGATAGAGTTCCTGTAGAGCTGCAAAGATGGGTCGGCGAAGAATCATTCAAGACACCTAATTGAGATGAGTTAAGAAAAGACTCAACAATACGCCCTCTGGTATCTGTTGTATCTGAAAACCAAACACCACTATGACTGTTAAAGTCCCCAAGTAAGAAAAGTGGAGATGGAAGTTGAGCAACAAGATCTGTTAATTGGTTCTCATTAAAAGGTTGTCCTGGAGGTAAATAAATGGAGCATAATGTGAATGACTGGTGAGAGTATATCCGTACAGCCACAACTTGCAAATCCGACACTAATGGAACCTCAGTGCAAGGAATATCATGACTGACTAACACACTAACACCACCACTAGCAATAAGTCCATGACAATAATCTTTTCGGAATTGACTAAACCCACTAAGATGGAAATTGCTATCTTCCTTCAGATGCGTCTCCTATTTGAAATTTTAATAATGCAATAAAAAATATAATATTTCAAAGAACATTTACCCGATTCAAACCAAATTTGGAGGGTCGATAAAGGCTCTAAAGTGACACATTTCCTTCCAATCGGGGCGTTTCTACGTGTTCTGGCATCGACATTATATGCAAAAACGTTTACATTTTATTTTTATTTTGAGAACCATTTTTCACAAGTACCTTCTGAGATAATACAATATTAATGTTTATTTATTTTATTTACAAAATATAAATTGGTTTTTAACAGTTGTATTTTTCCTTCAATCTCCTCTCTTAAACAAATAAATTGGCGAAACACTTATGTCGGTATCATTTTCTAATCTCAAGAAATAAAATAAAGCATTTTCAACCTATTTTTTTTTTTTTATTTATCGGCTTCTAAGGCGCTCGGACACTTTTTGACTATCTTTCGCTGTAGAAAAGTGGTCTAAATCCGTGACCCCACCACTGTATACTCCCTTTGTAAGTACAAATGCTCAGCATACAATATTGTTTGTACAGAATATTTTCTGTCCTACTCCCCAGCAAACACCAAGTTTGACGTATTAATTTAATTAACGCTTCATTGCCTTCTTTGGTTCTACGAAATATTTTAGTTTTATTTAAAGGTTCTGTGTCAAGCCGAGGCCAAGTCTACAGCAGACATTTTGTTTGACATTGAGAGACACAAATTCTTTTAGGGATGGATTTGGTATCTTTAATACATTGAAATATATTGTAAAACGAGTAATTACGAAGCAATGATCAGACACAAAATGTTATTTATACTGTAATTTATAAGTGCTTAGTTGGAGTGATAGAAACAAAATGGTCATTTTTGGACCCTGTAGATAGAACACATGAACATTTGAAAATATATTTCACAAATTATTTCATGATTTCAACCTCAATAGCTTCATTTCTTCTAAATGTGCTCAAAATAATAATATTGAAGTACAGAAAGACCAACTACACCTCTGAATGTTCGCTCTGAAGTAATTTATGCTCGTGAAAAGGTAGATGTAACAGGATTGTACCATTCTCTCAAAGCGTTTCCGCTAGATTGTGAACTCGGTTTCCTCTTCGTCCATTCATATTTCTTTATGAAAGGCTCCCACTCTCTTTTGTGAGTACTTAAGAGATTCTACCAGTAAGGAGCAAACTCCGTCGGAATAAATTGGAAAAGCCTTTCCTTCAGTTCTTTTACGCACGACTGTTTAGGACGTATATACATTTTCAGCTACTTTTATTTCTCTAAGAATAATTCACAAGGTATAGAAAATGTAATTTTATTTCTCTAACGAATAATTCACAAGGTATAGAAAATGTAATTTTATTTCTCTAACGAATAATTCACAAGGTATAGAAAATGTAATTTTATTTCTCTAACGAATAATTCACAAGGTATAGAAAATGTAATTTTATTTCTCTAACGAATAATTCACAAGGTATAGAAAATGTAATTTTATTTCTCTAACGAATAATTCACAAGGTATAGAAAATGTAATTTTATTTCTCTAACGAATAATTCACAAGGTATAGAAAATGTAATTTTATTTTGTGGTATATATATTTTCACAAGGCAAACATTGGGCCAGATAAATTTATATATAATACAGAAAAGGTGTCTGCCCATGAGATGCTTCCCAGTCTGGTTCCCTCCAAAGAGGTTCCAGGTTTACTATTTTCAACGAGCCCCCTGGCGAATACTAAAGTGGACGCTTGGAATGAGTAAGAACCTTTAGTTAACCAAGCGCTAATAGTAGTAGATTCACGTTAAAAAAAATATATACCAAAAACAAATAAAGTGCATTCAAAATATCAAAATTGGCGCAATGTCAATCTGAAAGACAATAACACAGGCACACATAATAAAAAATTGGTATTTTCCAAAGACACCATACTTGGTCTTATGTATTTCGACACGCTGAATCCGAATCCGGAATCCGTTTCACTCCAGGTTTAAGTGCATTTGAAGTTCAAATTTCGTATGAAATAGTTTGAGAAGAAATAACTAGCGCTTCCTTGGTTTTGAGGGCCACTGAATTCGAATCCGAGGTGTGTTTCACTCCATCAGCTCAAAATCAAGGTTATTTGAAGGACAAATATGTCTATTTTTCAAAAATGAATTTATGACTACTGGCATTTGGAGTCAAATGCCCTTAAACCTGACGTGCTGGAGTGAAACGGAATCCGGATTCGGTTTCAGCGTGTCGAAATGCATAAGAATATATGTATGGTGTCTCTCGAAAATACTATTATTTCTTTTTATTTTATATGCCTGAGTAATTTATGGGAAAGAGTTTATAAGAAAATGGGAAAAAATCAATATCTGCATTAAAGCCTCAAAAGTTTTTTTATGAGAAATGTAGTAAGTAGATATGGGAATAGAGGCAGCTCAACGTTGAATTATCTTCTGATTAACCTAGATTGATAACTGATTTATCAGGGACTAACGAAAAAATTATGGATTCTAACGTGATGAGAGGCAACTATCAAAACTTAGCAGATACTTCAAAGAATAACATCAGTGGTGATGCGTTCCTATTGGTCAGTGAAATGACCAAGTGTTATGTTTCTTTAGAACTGAATACAATATAAATGTACTTATACTTAATACGTATTACTAAAAGAATGGACAATTCAGGACCTTAAAAAAGAGAAAGGGCGAATCAGAAAAATCTACTTTTTTTTTAATTTTATAATCTGATTTAGAAATATGTAGGAATCATGATCTTCGCCTTGTTTCTCTCGTTCGCATTTAGTTCTCTCACACTTTCAAGTTAAAATAGCAGCATCATCTATGAAACATTCAATGTCCTATTTCAAAGGCGCATCCCGGGACGGAAACGTCCCTCCTAGCATTCTGTTATCCATAAATCACTCGTAAAAATTATAATTAAAACATTGAATTCCAATTGCATACTTTTTTAATCAGATTTATGAATCAGAAATCCATAGATTAAACGTTCGCCTTTGCTATTCTGAAGAACTTTGACTTCGATTTCCCAACATCCAGAATTTGTGAATTTGTCCCTTACTCTTGCATGGTCCTCAATTGATTCGTTATGTTCAAAAATTAAACAAAAAACAACAGTTTATTATGTTGCACTTAATTATTGATTTTATGCACGTTTTCAACGTCCAATGGCTTCTAAAAATGGAGTATTTCCCTCTCTTGTACAGTGAGGAGTCTTAACCCTGTCAGGTATTGCCAGAGCCAGAGCTTTAGGTGAACTTAGGGTGCGTTTACACCTGATAGTTATTTCAGGAAATTTATGTCAGACAGAAATTGCGACTAGTGTAAACCATGAGCAATTTATGTCTGAGATATATATTTCTATCCCGAGCAATAAGTGTCGACACTTCTATACCGTCAGGTGAATACGATGATTATAAAGAGAGAAATAAATGTCAGACAGAAATATCTTGGTTTCTAGCTATATTGCCGAAACTTCTAAACCAAGCAGAATGGACTAGACAGGACATATATGTCTGAGTGTAAACAGGCCGGACATTTATTGCAAAGCGAGAACTGTCCTATACATATCCATGACATAAATGTCTAGCTATTTCTGTCCGTATGTAAACTTGCAAGAGAATATCTATCCGACACTTATATCGCGACATATATCGAGACATATATTTCCTGCCAGAAATATCAAGTGTAAACGCACCCTTAGGCTGTTCCTACTCTGGACTTCTTCTTCTTTATCATCCTTCTTTGTGCCTTTCAACCTGGAAGTGCCTCGATCCAAGACCGCCAACCATCACGATCCCGAGCCAGTCCCTTCATGGAGTTCAGCCTCTTTCCCTTTTCCTGTCCAAGCCTGGCAATGTGGTCCATCCATAGCAATCTCGTCCTTCTTCGTGGACGACGTCCAGTGGGCCGAGCCTCAAAGAACTTCCGCGGATCTCGATCTTCGCTCATCCTGCATAGATGCCCAAACCACCTCAGCTGTCTCTTCTCCGCTGATTCCTTCAAGGAACTACTCCACTTTAAACTATCCATATTATTGACAAAAACGGAAACATCACTCATATTGTGAGAGCGAACTAAAAAATATTGAAGGTGTCCGTTTTTTCTCGCTTTCGAATATTGTTTCTTTTTATTAAAAAAAAATACACCAATTAAATAAAAATTTGTTAAAATATTTAATAATTATTCACTATTGAAGCTGTTGAAAGACTATTAAAGTTTGAGTCAGGGTCACTAACGAGATTAAATTGTTGGATAAAGCCCTTGGAACAAGCCTCCTTTTACCCCCTTGAACCTCCTTCAGAAGGATGGGCCTGTAAATTTGAAATTTATCCTTTATTAAAGTTAGTTATACGGTTCGTGAACCTTCCCTTAGGCTAGCCGCCAGGAGGTAATATTTTGAAATTCATCCCCTCTTTCTCATTTTATCTTCACCTCTCTCAGGAGGCTTTATTATACTCTTACCCTGTTACAAGTTCCTCTTTGTAATTTTATTATAATTAATAGTCCGTTAATCACAGCTGTAAATTAGGAAGTTAATTTGGCCTTTTCTTTTTGTATAAGACTTATTCTTTGTGTGGGAATTTCTTCATCGTTGTAGTTTCTTTTGAAACGCGATATTATCATGGCAGAGATTTTTAATACAACATCTTTACCATCGCAATATCCTCTTTCACTGTCTCACGAATTTATATTTAGGAATAGTCAATGTTTTTCCTTAACGTGAGATATTCATATAAATCAGAGTTGGGCAAAAGTTATCGCGCGCTAAAAGCTGATACCTCTCCGCTAATTTAGCGACACCGTAGAAACCCAGCGCTAATAACACTGTTCTGCACGAAAATCCTCCTTCAAACCAAAACATGCTTTCTTACTGTTTTCAAATGTGCTGAACACGAATTTGAAGTCAGATTCTGTCTATCACGCACAATTTCTTGAGAAATTCTAGTTTTTTATCTAAAAATGTGAGTTTTTTGTAAATTTGACGAATTTTTTTTGGCATCAAAACATAGTGAACAAAATTCAAAAGCCCAATGATTTTGAGCGCAATGAAGTATATTTGAACGGAAAAAAATTTGATGGGAATAGTGGTTGAAGAAATATGGCTAAAAGTGTTTTTTCAGATCTTGAGGCATGGAGGTAATGGGACCTCACTTTTGAAGCAAAGTTAAATACTACTGAGAAAAAGGCTTGGACTGTTTTTCGAGAGGTATGTGCTAAGTTTTTGGGAAACGAAAAATCTAGAGACTACCGAAAAATAGTCCAAGAACTGCTTACTTCATATAAAACATTAGGATGCAATATGTCCTTAAAAATACATTTCCTGCATAGTCACCTAGACTTTTTCGCCCCAAATTTGGGTGCAGTTTCGGACATGGAGAACGATTCCACCAAGACATATCCAGAATGGAAAAAAGATATACTGGCAAATGGAATGAGAAGATGCTGGCGGATTACTGCTGGACACTGCAGCGGGAGATAGAGGAGGAAGAGTACAAAAGAAAAAAAAATACTCATTGACGATGTGTGTATATTTTTTGAGTTGTGTCATATCTATTATTATACCTGATAGCATGCAGGATTCAATTAATTATATTTTACCGTTGAAAAAGAAAAAAAATCTGTTCTAATAAAGACAATAATTTTCAAATACAATTTTTCCAAGTTCCTCCTCTTTTCTCTCAAAATCAGAGGGTGATAGAATTTTTCTGAGTTCAGATTCGGACTCAGCACACCTGAAAACATGAGAAACAGGCAAAATTGTTCAAGGGAGGGGAGAAAAGGTTTTTTTTTTTGCAGAACAGTGTAATTAGCGCTTAGCGACGGCAGTGCGCTAATCGCTAATCTATTTATGAAATATCGTGATTGCTAATAGCTTAAGCTATAGTTACAACATTTTGTCATCTCAAAGTTCACTTCCGGTCTGCTCTGAGCAACTTCCTCCTCACTCCTGTTCCGCTTCCGCTTCAATCTACAGGATTTCCGATCACATCAATGTCAATTTCGGTTGCTTCCGGTCGACTCATGCCTATCACTGGGTAACTCCTGGTCGATCTGGTTCACTTCCGGTCACTCACAGACAATGTCGCACTCTGACCCTCCTTAATCTAGGTTACTTCCGGTCCTATATTCATCCCTGAGTCGTTTCCGGAAGTACCCCTGGGCCTTCCAGGCACTCATGATAGACCAGAGGTGAACCGGCAGTAACCCGGAAGTAATTGTAAGCAACCGGAAGTGGTCCAAAGTTGATCAGATTCATCCGGAAACGGTCCAAGAGTAATTTTGGTGACCCGAAAGCCATTTTGAGATCCCGGAAGTGGTCAAAAGTTGCCCAGATTTATCCAGGACAGGCCCAGGAGTAATTTTGGTGACCCGCAAGCCATATTGAGAACCCGGAAGTGGTCAAAAGTTGTCCATATTCATCCGGAAAAGGTCCAGGAGTAATTTTGGTGACCCGCAAGCCATTTTGAGAACCCGGAAGTGAAAGCGGAAATGGTCAAAAGTAACCTAGATTCACCCGGGAACGGCCCAGGGGTAATTTTGGTGACCCGGAAGTCATTTTGAAACCCCCAGGGGTACTTCCGGAAACGACCCAGGGATGAATATAGGACCGGAGGGAGTGACCGGAAGTGAGCCAGATCGAACAGGAATTACCCAGTGATTTGCATTAGTCGACCGGAAGTAACCGAAATTGAAATTGATGTGACCGGAAATCCTGTAGATTGAAGCGGAAGTGGAACGGGAGTGAGGAGGAAGTTGCTCTGGGGAGACCGGAAGTGAACTTTGAGATGACAAAATGTTGTAACTATAGCTTAAGGCTATTAGCAATCACGATATTTCATAAATAGATTAGCGATTAGCGCACTGCCGTTGCTAAGCGATAATTATTAGCGCTGGGTTTCTACGGTATCGCTAAATTAGCGGAGAGGTATCAGCTTTTAGCGCGCGCTAACGTTGGCCCAACTCTGATATAATTGCATGTATTTATTTGTTGATTAAAACTGTTCAGGAACCATGATGATTTGCAGATAACGAAAGCGAGTGTTGTCTAAATCTTCAAAGCGTTAATAACAAAGATTTTGATTTACATTGATTGGGGATACTAGGATTACAACAAAGATTGGGGTGGTTTACATTTAGGGTTGGTTGACTGATAAAGGCTCAACATACTGAATTAGAATGAAGAACTAGTCATAAAACCTCCAATGAATATTTTTACGACAAAAGACTTTTGAGATCACAACCTCATTCTCAATGACCTAACGAAACATTAACGTCAATCGAAATGTTCAATAGCCAATAATATTAAAGTAAAAAAAAAAAAAAAAAAAAAAAAAAAAAAAAAAAAAAAAAAAAAAAAAAAAAAAAAAAAAAAACCATTTGGAAAGAATGACACGAAACTACCCTGAAATCAAAAACAAGCACCAAAAACGTTTTATTAAATGTCTACAAAGTATGAAATAAATTAATTTCATGCCTAAATAACGTATATTTCTTCCAGTAATCTAGATTGAGCGACGCTTATTCGTTTAAGAACTACACGAGTTTTTGAAACATTCACACCTTTGTATATATGTAAACATAACCTATACATCTTTTATCGTCGCAGTTAATATCTTTTGTTTTACGATGCATCTCCCCCGATCTGGGCTGAATATGGGAAATTTATTTTATTTTCTAAACCTGCCATCCTATTTTTGATATTAATACATAGCAATATTGTGTTTGGCTTTGCATAAAAATCGCTAGATTTGTATTATAGGACAAAAAGCATTCAAATTGGTAAGTCCTTTGGTAAAATCCAGGCGGAGTTAAAGTTTATCATACTGATCGCCAATCGTAATAATTATCAATGTCAAACTTTTGTCTTCCTTCCCTCTATTTCCTCCCTCTTGTAACCCAATACCCTGAGCATATTTCATCGACATTACTTGACATAAGTGCTTAAGAAATTCCATACACTCCCTGACTTTTTTTAGTAAAAAAAGTCTGAGAATATAATAAAAGTTGCATTAGAATTTCCCCATTCGAGCTCTTATACTTCAAATGGTAAAATAAGCAAGGACGGAGTTGTTTAGCGAGCAACTTGGAGATTAATGCAGTTTCATTCCCAGGAGAACTCCTTTGGGAAATCTTGCATTAGAAATTGGAAAAGAAAGAATTTTTTTTTTTCCAAAAGTTCAACAATATCTAATAAACTAACAATATAATAATTAATTTTATCTATTTCTATAGATAACATGTCTACAGGGCTATAATATTTTCATTTCATACTAGCTGACCCGGCGAACTTCTTACCGCCTAACAGTCAATTCTTTAATTTTTTTTTTAATACTTATTCTGCTATTTGGGACACCCGGACAGCTAGTAAGATAAAAAAAAGAAAAAAAAAACTTAATAAGTCGATAATTAAATTATGTTAAAAAATAAAAATTATTAAACACTAAAATTCTTTTAATAGTCACTAAAAAATCACAATCAAAATTACAATACCAGATTTCTTATTATGATACCTACTTATTATATTTCATTTTATTTTTACTTATTCTAAATTAAGTTTCACTTTTATTGTAGTACTTAATGGTACACGATATTTTTTGTTTCATTACCTGACGCGTAAATAAACAGAGCAGTTGGTTTTCCAACACGGGAACAGGCAACATACAATAGACCATGCGAGAAACATGGGTTTTCTAGATTAATACCACAAACACTTAATGACTGCCCCTGGGATTTGTTTATAGTCAAACTGAGTTCATAGGTCCAATAGCAACACAGCTGCCGGCGCTGTAATGAATTCACAGCAGCTCGATTCAAACTTGCACCATTATTAGTCGAATGTCGCGCTTCGCGGGTCTGTCTTAACAAAATTCTTTCACGTTCATTGCGATCTTGACGTTCCTGGGCAGTACGATTAGATTGATAATTAATTTGATGCCTAGCATTTCGGGTTGTTCTGCCTAAATTTGTCCGCCGCCTTATAGGAGGCATATTTAGTAAGTCACAAACACACAACGCTTTAGTAATTTTATAGAAATTTGCGGCTTTTAGATTTAGTAATATTATAGATGCACAGCAAAGAGATGTTTACATTTCAAGTGACATTTTACCACAGACAATTTACATTTTACCATAGTCAATTTGTTTTTGAGTAATGTTACCATCGTATAAATATTGACATTAATATTTATTCGATACTAATGTCACTTAATTGTTTTGCCTTCCCAGAACCCCTCCACTAACACTTTATGGTATGGTATTAAAGTTCAAATTGACCTTTAAGTATTATTACGAATCTTTTGTATGGGAATATAGAAAAGTGGAGTCTTTTTTACTTCGTTAATATAAATTAATGTAAATTGCACCCAAATTGTAACCAAATACGTTAACTGTTAAAAATATTATAATTGAGAACATATGTTTTTATTTAAAAATGAATTTGCGTTAAGGAAGTGAAAAAGACCCGAAAAGTGTTGTTTTTAGACTTCTTTGGGAAATTTTTTAAATTTTCCTCTCCGTAAGAACCATCCTCGTAGTTCAAGGAATATTATAAAAAAAGAATTAGCGAAATCGGTTCAGTTGTTCTCGAGATTTGCGCTTACCAACACATTTAGCGATTCATTTTTATATTATATATTATTGGTTATCGATGTTCGTTAATAGAGCATTGGTTTTGCGGCCATTTTTTTATTCTAATTCAGTATGTTGAATCTTCACCAATCAACCAACCCAAAATTCAGTTGTTTCTGTCAAATCCTCATCGTCCAGAAACGTTTATGTAGAGAATTTAGTAAGCATTGGAATAGGCATGTTACACTTATCACGATTTGTCAACCGTTTTCGAAACATTTACGAAAATATAAATCTTCTTTTTTTTCGAATATTTGCTTAACTCCAAATGTAACCATAATTTAAATATCTTAGTTTAGATGAAGATGTAGAAAATATATCAATAATTATTTTAGAATCCCACTATTCTATGTACCCGCCAAAATATAAATAGTTACAAAATTACATTTGTTCCACTTTTCTCAAAAATGGTTATAGATATCGTCTTAAAAATGGTTTCATTCATTTTCCTAAGTCATGAATCCTCTATACGATTTTTTTGCACGAATTTCGCCCCAAACGTCATGTTCCGGTGGACGGATTCTGTTTGGAAACGAACGAAAAGATTTTTGTACTTAATTTCATCAAAATAGAACCATTTTTGAGATGCAGGAAGCGCGAACACACAAATATATGAATATTTTAAGAATAATAAATTTGAAGAACTATGGGATCTGAAACGTTCTTAAATTTTTCTAGTCGGCAAAAATTTTATGACCATCTAGATAGAAACATCCATCAGGAATGATAAATCTAATAGGTATTCCGACAATTATATGAGTGCTTAACTTTACCTGACACCCTCTAATGGATTTATTTAAATATTTTTATTTCAAAATGACATTAAAAAGCTGAAGATACAATATTAATTTTTAACTCTCATTATCCACCTTCAGCAGTAATATACGAACCGAAGTTTTGCTTCCTATTTCAGGGTACCTGTTGAATGCTCTTTACTAGTTTTCCACCGTGTGCCTAATTAGGAGTTGGAAATAAAATTATATACAGCCACAGTAGGCAAGTCATCCTTCACTTTAGGGCTATTATTGGGCTACTTGTTCTTGACTACAATTCAAAAATATTAAATGGGCCTGTAATTACAATTTGGAAATCAAAATGTACTGTTGTAAAAATGACCAAAGTTTAGCTAGTTATTTGGTATTATTTATTCCTTAATGTTCATGAATTATTCCTGCTGCAATTAACGTATCTGATACTTTGCGATCACAAGTATACTTTCCTCATATTGTCGAGAAATTCGGAGAACTCAATTGTTCTCCTTTTATTATTTGATTTCTATCCTGTCCTTTATTCACGGCAGGTATTCCAGGAAAAGACAATTTATTATTCCATTCTGTACTTCATTCGTATTATTTTATGGTATATTTAAACATCTGATTAATTGAGCTATGGAAATATTTATTATTATTCTACTCTGTAGGCATTCAAAAAGACAGTTTGATGTAAAACAAATATTGGAAACACGTTTACCTTGTTTACCTCTACTCATGTCACTTCTTAGTAAAATCTTATTAATAAAAGTCCGATTCGCAGGAACTGCGTCATCTTATCGCGATTCTGTTCATTTTCCTAGTGCCATTAGTAAAGTAATAGAAGCAGTTGTTGGTAGGTTTTGGTAGGCGCAACCACAGAAAACTCATAGTATTCTAACGGAAAATGACTCATGCCACATTCTCAACTCCCTAGGAAAACATTATTACCTATGTATCTCATTTACTTGCCTTATTTTACTAAAGTACTCATTCTACAATGAAATGCGATTAAAAGAAACAATAACCTATTGAAAGGTTAGTTAAACAGAACAAAAACCCGTTCCAAAGTTTCCAACAACAACAATTGGAACAATTTCCAAGTTTCTATCACTTATTTCTCTGAATTAAATCGCCCCATCAAAAATTAAATCAGAATATTTTTTAGATAATTAAGTAAGCTTCCGAATGGACACCTTCCACTTCACCATGATTTCTCAACCGTTTTCGAGATATTTTAGAAAATTTGCCAAGATATGAAAAATTTTCTTGTCTATCAATACAATTTTTTTTAATACTGCCATTCCTTCAAACGCTACCAAAATTAAAATTTATTAAAATAGAGGAATTTCATACATCAGGAACAAGTTTCAATTGAATTAATCGTTTTTGACTACGCAAACTGAAAATTAGTTTGGAAAAGAAGTTTTTCTCGTAAACGGTTACATATATTGCTTTAAAAATGGTTTAATCGTTTTCGAACGTTCAGGAACCTATAAAGCAAGAACCTGCAAGCTTATGAAATCGAAATCGTTAGCATTACGATTTTTGTCGCGCAAATTTTGCTCCAACAGCTATGTTCCGGTAGACAGATTCTGCTGGTTAGCGAACTTTACCTTTCAAATTAGACGAACGAATTTCGTACCAAACTTTGTAAAAATTGGACCACTTTTGACCTATATATATATATATATATATATATATATATATAGAGAGAGAGAGAGAGAGAGAGAGAGAGAGAGAGAGAGAGAGATTGATTTATGGGTTCTGGGACGTGAACGTTTCTAGTCGGCAGATCCGGGTAGCCTCATGAGGTCAACCTTATAAGCGCGGTTCCTCCCTATAGAGGGAGGGAGGAACCGCGCTAAATGGTAGGTTGCTATTAGGAACAACTCTCTATCTTTCTCTCTTCACACATGCACACAAGTACATTAGGTAAATCTCCCCTTCTCTATCTCTGTACACCAGGAAAGCTACAAAAATGTACTTCGCCTTGAGAATATAAAATAATTCTGCCTTACGATTTGACTGGTAAACATTGGAATAATTTGCGGGATTGGAGGGCTGTATTGAGGTAACGACTGATTTATACACCTTTCTGACAGTTCTCCGTTGGATGCTACTTTAGTGAAAAGAATATAGCAATCTCCCGGGGCGGTGGTCGCAAAGTTAGGCCTAACTAACCCCTCGAAATGTCGAAATGTGGGGATTATACCGAACACAAAACACTCGGCAAACTTTAGAGCTTTGCGGGCTGGGTATCCGCTTACTGTATCCGGCAACATTGAATTCCATTGGTGGTGAGAGTGCTTTGAAGCGAGTGTCTGGTTTCGAAACAGAGTATTCATATACCGCTAATTCGGCAGAATGTGATTTCTGTTAAGCCAATAACTAAATTTCTATTTCTATTTTATTTATACAATTAATTTTCGTATATTATGCTAATATATTGCCTTTATAATTTAAAAATATAATAAAGATAAATATAAAATTATTAGTTAGTACTTTTGCACATGTTTAGACACAAAAAAAAATGATTGATATGAAATGTTTATATGGCTGGGGGTCTCCAAACGTCTCGTTAACGGTCACTTGACCAGAAACTGATTTCTGCAGGAAATTGCTGTAAAAAGTAAAATTTGTAATCACGGACGAAAAACAGATATGTATAATAAATTAATGGATAAATACAATAAAAGTACAATTTATTATAATACATTTTTTTATTTTTAATTTTTTTTTTACGGCGCACAGTGGTCAAAATCCAGCCATCGTGGTGCATAAAATATTTTGAGTGGACGGATTGCCTTCAAACTCGGCATGATGTTTATTGAATGGTTGAGAATGTGTTTTGTGTGGATTATGACAAAATAGGTAAGGGTGGGGTGGGGGTAAGAGGGAGAGTGGGAGGTACTTCAATTGCTTTTCTTTGAAATATTTTGTTCAAAGAAAAGCAATATACGCAGGTTAAAAAAATATTAAAATAAATGTATAACTGGTTTTTTTTTTAGTTACTTTCTATATGTCATTCTTATGATAATAATGATTTTTCTTTAGATGGAAATGACCTATTTGATTTTGGCATATTTTGTTTCTTTGTTGGGTCTTTATAGTCTGTGGTCTAATTTTATAGAAAGATATAGGCAATGTTGTGTCATTTGAAGCTAGTCATAATTTTTCTTCTTTATGAGTTCAATAGTATATCATAAATACCATAATGTGCCACTTGAAGCCATAGTATTTCTAGGAAACGCGCTATAAATACGCCGTCCTGGGTGTCGGACAATCTTTCCGCCGAAAGCATTTCCATGTCCGTCTTCTTAGCGAAGATAAAACCAAAAGTATTATGGGCCAACTGGGTTTGTTGTGAGACGTTATGTTACTTTTGTTGTAGGTAATATGAGATACGTTGTGACAAACATTCAAATTTTAAATATTAATAATGATTTTTAGGAATTGAGCTTTTAATTTTTAGTAAGAGTTTCGTAATTCATTATATGTTTATACTTTTCTATTAATATTTTTTTTAAATTTATTATATGATATGCTGTGACTTCAATAGATCAATGATGGGCTTTAAGGCTACCCAAACTTAGTTATGTTATGATTTGATACACCTGTTATATAGTAAGGATGGTTTCTTCCCATGGACTTCACTATACTTATTTTGCCTACAATGAATTGAAAATATGCACCGTATTATATGATTTATTGATGGTACAGTTTCTATTTTATTATTGTTGAGAGCATGCTGACCGCCTCGTAGTATTCACTGTTGCAGACTGTTGTCGAAGGATGCCAGAAGAAGAGGAACTGTAAGCTGCAAGCATCCCCCAAAACCTTTGGTACGGATCCTTGTCCTAGTCTAGCCAAGTATGTCACCATCGTTTTCAAGTGTACGCCATGTAAGTATACAAATTGTTCTCATAATTTGTTTTAAAATACATTTAAATGGTCTTAAAATGTGAATAATCATCATCTTTATAAAAGGCAATTATTTTACTAAATTTACAAACAGAATAAGTTTTGTTGCAAATAACAATATCCTAGATTTTTTTTTTACTTAAATACAATATATTCGTGTATATATATATATATATATATATATATATATATATATAAGGTTTTTTTATATATAAAGGTTTTTGCCCGTGTGGTGTATACTAAATATTTTGACATCTTGGGGGGTGTATGTATGTTATTTCATGCTTAATTTATTTGTTGTTGTTTTCTAAATCATAATCATCTGATATTTGTAATATCATTTTTGTCTAATTTTAATTTTGAAATATTTTGCAATTAAGAAATTATGGGATCCAAAAAATAGGAAGATATCAAAATATTAAATATACACCACACGGGCAAGAAAATTGAAAGATCACAAAATTTATCAATTTAAGTGTACGTTGTTACATTTCCAGCGCAAAAGCCCTTAAAGCTTCTCAAAAATAAATTTTGAAATAGATAAGTGATATATTTATTCATAAACGGTATATCAACGAGACCCTTGATAAACCATATCTCATGTGAAAAAGTGACCAGTACTCAAATTTATGGTAACTTTTTTATTTATTTCAATTTTCCTGCCTCATGGCCATTGGCAGTTATTTATACTTGAGGGTCCTTTCCGGTTGGTATCCATACTTCAGACAATATTTTGCTGTACTTTAGAAGTTTTAAACTACGGTTTGCTCACCTTGTAGAGCTTCCTCCAGTGTCGATATCATGATTTGCTCGAATTTTGAAAAACGTTCTACTACTCTCTGTGCTTGAAAGGGTTCGATATCGCAATATTGCTTGGTATTTCCCTCGTTTCCTCAATAACGAGATTTCGATGCACAATGTGTTTTGGTAAGGATTTAATTGAAGCACAATACGATTAGCAGTTTGCTCATCGACTTAAAGACAATAGCCGTTTCCCATTGTACTCTCAATGAGATGCACGGGACGTTCCTAATGCTAGTTTGTTCCCAGTATTATGAATAATTATAGGGCAGTAATTCATATTTTACAAGATTTTAATGGTTAATGGTGGTTTTAATGGAATGGTATTTTCTTGCTATGTTTGTTTGTAAACTGACTATTGAAAGGTTATGCAACAGGAGGTGACTTTTATTGAAATATTTAGCGGATATGGTCAGGTCACCATGCAGATTCCTTTTACAGTAGAAGAATGCAATTTCCATTTCATGCATTGTTTTTGGTCAATTTATTTATTATTAAAATAAAAAAATATTTGAACAGATGCCAGTAACGACGGTCTTCACCAACAGGTAAGACAACAGTAAATTTACAAGAGGATATAACCCCTTAGATTATTTACCTTAAATAAATAATCTTTTTTAAAATAATTCAGATTCTGAAAATTGTGTTTCACGACAATTCATAGATTTGAGTTGTAACAAGCTTCTTCCAAATGTGATTTGTGTACATCAATCTGCTGCACCGTCTTTTGAAATCATCTATTAGTTCTCCAATTCACATGGCTAGAAAAATTAGTTATTTTTTGGATTTAGTTATTGCTGAGATAAGTTTGACAGAGTGTAGAGAATCTATACAATTTCGAAATTCTCTGATTATAAACGCTGTCAAGCGTAAGAACTTCAACAATTATTATAAAAAATTAATATGTAGGCTTTATTATAAATATATCACATTTTTATAAGATTCCAAAATAAAACTAAGAAGAACTTTAAATCGAAGTAGTGATTAGGGTGGTTATAAGGTAAGAAGAAGGGCTCTAAACAGAATTATTCATTTCAAATTTGCACAAAAGTATAAAAATGCCGTTTTACTTTAAAATATTTCTAAATATATTGCTCCCCAGTTGCGGGCTCTGAAATCAAATAAATAAAACACAAGCTGATGTACGATATAGCTTCAACAAAAATTATTCCATTAATTCTTGGAAAATTATAGCACACAATAATTCCATGGATTCTTTGCAATCTGCTACTGATAAGCTTTTATTTGAAAAATTAAATACTAATTTTAAACCCATATATGTTAGTAAAAATTTCTACGAAGTTGAAAAACATAAAAATACTAAATTTACAAAAGCCGTAAGAAGAAAGAAATGTAAGCATCTCTCAAGATGCTTACATCTTGAGTAAGCAAGATGTAAGCATCTTACTTACTGAGTAAAGGGAAAAGAAAAATAAGCCCTCGTCTCTTAAATCGGAGAAATTTCCGGCAAAACATATAAATAAATTAATTGTCACTGCTAATTTTTCACTAATGTCACTTCTGAAATTAATCAAAACTTTTTAGTTCCACCCTTTTATCGATAGTGGTTTTACTGAAATTAATGGCATTTAGGAAATATTTTTTATGATATATCTACAACATAGTCTGTTTAATTAAATTCCCTGTGGAGCGAGGAATGTAGTGGGGCCTGGGTAAGTGTTCGACTAAGAAGCAGAGGAAGAGAGCGAGATGGAGAGAAAAAGATGTTTAAGAGAGAACGAGAGAGAAGTAGGGAAGGTAACTTGGGAGAGGAAGATAGGGTTGGTGGGGCGAGTGAGGGTATGGAACTTAGGAGAGTGACGATATTGGTCGTAGGTGAAAGAAAGAGAGACAGAGAGAAAAAGAGAGAGTGAGAAAGGGAAATAGAGACAGTAATAGAGAGCTGAGATGAGGAAGTGAGGTCGAAATTGAGGGGGACCATGCACGAAAGATGGTGAGCGCGGGTGTAGTTCCTGGGAGGGAGAGAGCGAGAGAGAAATAAGGGGAGGTGTAGAAAGAGAGAGAGAGAGAGAGAGAGAGAGAGAGAGAGAGAGAGAGAGAGAGAGAGAGAGAGAGAAATAGAGAGAGAGAGAGAGAGAGAGAGAGAGAGTGAGATTGAGAGGGGGGAGGGAGAGAGGGAGGTTCAGCAGACCACAACTATCATCTCTAATACTCAATGTTAAATGTCTCTCTTGAATTTCTCAGTTTAATTAGCTTCCACTTAAACATGGCAGTTCTAATCTAGCTGAAACACCCACAGATATTACTTTAAACGTGAGAGAAATGTTATCGCACTTACGTTCATCAAAATTATGGTATATAAGCAATCAGCAAGGATGAAGAATAGATGTGGAATCTATTAAAATCATCTGAAATGGAAAAGAAACGTTACAAACGCCACCGCAGCTAACAAAAGAAGCCGCAAAAGCAAAAATAATAATGTTTATTTCAATAATGATATTAGCATAATAAAATAAAAAGTTGGAAAATAGAATGAAATATTTAGTTTTATCATATTTGTTTCATCGTTTAATAAATAAAATGGTTTTTATTTTAAAATGCCATTAATCTTCTATCTATGAAGTTTATTGAAGGTTATATCAACAAAAAAGTCTTTTTTTAAAACAAAAAGAAAGAAAAAAGGCAATTCAACCTATTTAAATGACATTGTTGCCTATTTAAATTTGTTGAAGGCTTGATCAAATATCAAAACTGTAAGTTCCAGCAATAGAGGGAAACTGAAAAATAATTTATCAAGAAAAATAAAATAAATGTTTGAAAATAAAATATACTCAATAATAATAATACTAGTTAATTACTTAAAAGTTTTTTTTTTCCTTTTCATGTTTATTCAAAATCTGTACAATTATAAGTACAATAATTAATTGTGCTGGCCTAAGTATACATGTCAACGAATAGTATATGGAAGGAGCCAAACATTATCGGCACTTCCTAATATATCAAAACAATCTGTGCTGTTTTTGACTGCTGTTAGGGTAGCTGGTCACGGGGCCAATGTCTCTTAAGCCTCCTGGGAAGGTCTTTAGGGTGGGTCTGAGTGGAAAGGGATTAACCTCTAGGATTTGGGTGGGATGACAATTTGGAATGAAACGTTAGGAAGCGGGATTTGGCGAGGTCGTTTACGAAAGGAATATTAAGGTCGTTGTGTAGGGTTTTGTTGGAGACATAAAAGGGAGCATTGACTATTCTACGAAGGACTTTGGATTGGAATGCTTGTATTCGGTGTATGTTTGAGTGTTTTGCTGTTCCCCATAATTCGAGTCCGTAAGTCCAGATAGGTCTGATTATAGTTCTGTAAATAGTAAGTTTGTTTTGTGTCGTAAGCTTTGAGGTAGGGCTAAGTAGTCGTCGTAGGGGTCCATATCTCCTGTTTAGCTCTTGTCTTTTCAGTCATGTGTGTGGGTTCCATGTGAGTCTGCTGTCTAGTAGAAGTCCCAGGTAACGTACTAGTTTGTTGAAGGAGGCACGGTGAGAGGGATAGCGGATTCTCTGCCAGAGAGCTCTTGCTCGGCGCTTGGCGGTTAGAAGGTCCTGGATGTGGTCTTGAAGCTGAGGTTTGGGATGGAAAGGGAGGTGTGTTCTTAGTCTACATGATTTTGTGACACTGTCCTGGATGGCTTTAGTGAACATAAGAACGGCAGTGTCGACATCTGATGGGGTTTTGAGGGGGACAGTGAGGTCAATGGAAGCGGTAAGGATTTCTTGAAATAATTCCCAGTTGATAGGACCTTGGATGAGGCTAGGATACTGGGCACGAGGTTGAGGAACGGTATCTAGCTTAAGGAGAATGGCTGAGTGATCAGAGGATAGATCAAGCAGTGACTGCACTGAGTAGGATATACTTCCTAGGACAGAATAGATGAAGAAATCGACCAAGTCTGGAGTTCAAGAGGGATCTGTTTGCCAGTAGGTGGGAGTGTTTGTGGAAATGGATTGGTAGTTTTGGGATTGAAGGATGTCGTATAGGATTCTGCCACGGGAGTTTGTGAGACGGCTTCCCCATCTGGGATGTTTTCATTGAAATCAGCCCCTATGAGGAAGCGAGGACCAAAGGATTTGAATTGTGAGAGGAAAGGGAAAGGGATATTGAACTTACCTGAATATTGTCTGTCAAGATTGTGGAGTGAAGAAAATGAGCCACTGAGTTCTTCACAAGGACAGCTGCTCCGTTTTGGGCTACAGATGGATGATCGGCCCTGTAAGATGCGTATCCTGGGACTGAAAAATGGTTTTTGTTGAGTAAGTGGGTTTCCGTTATCAGTGCAACGTCGATGTCCTTTTCTGTGAGTAGAAGTTCCAGTTCGAGTCGTCGTGTTGTAAGTCCGTTTGCATTCCATAGAAGTATGGTGAGAGAAGTATTAAGGGATGGAATCATTTTAGGAGTTTAGATAGAAGGTCGGTTATAAGGGAAGTCATAAGGGAAATAAGTGGGGTTATCAAGGTTTCTAGTTTGTTGAGGAAAGCGGACATGATAGTGAATGGGTCTTGTGGTTTTGGAGGATTAGGTGTCTTGGGAGTTTGTTCAACGTTTTTAGGGAAATCATTTCTCTGGGAGGTTGAGGGTTGAATAAAAGTGGGAATAGAAGGTGTGGACAATGGTTTTTCCTTTTGAAGGGTTGGAAAGGATTTGTTTTGTGGTTGTTTAGAGGTTGAAGAGAGAAGAGAGGCGTGCGAAACGTTTGGCCGATGAGGTGGAGACAGCGTAGTCTTCGATGGTTGATGCAGTGGCGATGACTTGAAGCATCTCTCCGGGTAGTCTCTGTGGTCGACGTCTGGTATGCGTTGGTCACTCTGGATCTTGAGCGCTCTCTGTGTGACTTCAGTGCGCGAAAAGTTCTGTACACCTGACATCCTCGGTAGTTGGCAGGATGATTTTCACCACAGTTTGCGCAGGAAGCTGGGAGTTCTGCAGATTTAGTGCAGTCCTTCAAGTTATGGTCTTCGCCGCATTTCACAAATTTAGGAGCTTGGCTGCAGTATCCCTGTGTGTGATTGTATTCCTGACATTTGAAACACTGAGTCAGACCTTTCCGGCGACGAGGCTCCTCGACTTTGATCCTCGTGTACAGCAGAAATTCCTCTCTGAATATTTCTCGAATTTTTTCCGTCTTTTCGAGATCAACAAAGAAAAGGGGAAGGTGTGCTTTAGTGATGGGATGTAGCACATTTGTGACTCTCTTCACGCTGCATCCAAGTTTTGTAAGCTCCTTCTTAATGTCTTCTGTTGGTGTTGAATAGTGAAGGTTTCGAATGACAAAACAGTAGGATTTCTCCTCTGGCAACTAATAACAGTGAAAATCAGCTTCAATTGAGTTTAGAAATTTTATAATTTTTCGATAGGCATCACTATTGTCTGCGCTGATGACAATATCGTTGAAATGAGCCCGACATTTAAATTCTTTACCAGCAACGTTTTGCAGCTTCGTGGCGAGTGATTTAAAGTCCTTTTTTTTTCGTATGTAAATATTAGGTGGTTTATTTTCTGTTGGATGGATTTGTGCACGGCTGTTTGTAGGCAAAACTAAAGGCTTAACATTTTCTTTGCTAATGGTTGTCTCCCTTAACTGTTTTGCTTTCGGTGATAATGTTGGCAGTGTTCTCTTCCTGAGTCTTTTTCGTCTGACTTGGGGGTTTTCATTGCTGTCCTGTGCTGAAGTGGACTCAATAAATGTCAGCTGGTCGCTAGACTCCATGTTTGACATCACTTGGCACTGTGGACCCTAGCTATAGATGCGAGTCACCACAGGCAAGTCCCCCACCACTAGGACTTCTAGTAGCGAGGGTTCGATTTAACTGAGTAAATTCAATGTTTACTCACTGATTCCAGGAGAATGGTTGCACTTTGGTGAGCGATATTCCACACACGCATACACTACGTATACGTCCACTGAACACTGTTTTTTTAGATGTAAAAGGCGGAGCTGTTTTGAACGCTGTGTATCACACGGAATGCTTGACACTACTAATTACTGAAAAGTAAACCAAAATTAATTTTAATTAAAATGCTCTTTTCAATTAAGCTTATTATATTATATTAAACTGCTCTGTAGGTCACAAGAAAATAGAAAAATCGTTTTATTCATTAGGTTGAAAGAATTAAGATAAAACTTTATTATCTATTATTATCGGATAACTCAATATTTCGTAAATAAGTTGAGAGGACTAGGGAACATTGTAGATACTAGTTTTTTTTTTTTTTTTTTTTTTTTAGTAATACGTTTATTTAACATCTGTACATTTGGAGAGTACATTAGTTAAGTTTGCTCTCAGATAAAAATAATAATTATATACAGAATTGAGTTGAAATACAAAATAAATAAAAAACAAATAAGCAAATAAATAAAAAATAAAATAAAAAATAAAATAAAAAATAAAATAAAAAATAAAATAAAAAAAAGAAAGAAAAAATACATAAAAAACAAAACAAACAAAAATAATGAATAGGAAATAATAATAAAAACAATAACACAATAATAATAACACTTTTGGAAGGAGCCAATCAATACTGGCACTTCCTACTTAGAATAATGTTTTGTCCTTATTCAGTTAATTGATCACGAGGCCAATGTCTCTTGAGCCTTCTAGGCGGATTTTTGGGGTGAGTTTGGGAGGAAAGTGTTTGTGCTCTAGGATTGGGATGGAAGGACAGTTTGGAATGAAACGTTAGGAAGCGGGATTTTGCCAGTTCTTGAACGAAAGGGATGTTGAGGTCACTATGAAGGGTTTTATTGGAAACATAGAAAGGAGCATTAACTATTTTGCGGAGGACTTTGGATTGGAATGCCTGTATTCTCTGTATGTTAGAAGTTTTAGTTGTACCCCAGAGTTCAAGTCCGTAAGTCCAAATAGGTCGGATTATGGTTTTGTAAACAATGAGTTTGTTGTGTATTGTCAGTTTTGATGAAGGTCCCAGTAGTCGTCGTAAGAGTCCGTATCTCCTGTTCAGTTCCTGTCTTTTCAGTCGGGTGTGTGGGTTCCAAGTGAGTCTACTGTCCAGTAATAATCCCAGGTAGCGCACCTCGTTGGATATGGGGAGTTCGTGGCTGAATATGATGACTGGAGGGCAGGTTCTCTTATTGAGGGTGAATGTGATTTGGCAGCATTTCTCAGGATTCACCTTTATTTTCCACTTGTTGCACCAGTGCTCGACAGATTCCAGATGTTCTTGTAGATAACAGGAAGCAGTTACGGGATCAGGAGAGGAGGAAAATATGGCTGTATCATCAGCATAGGTAGTTAAGTGGGTGCTGGGGTGGGTAGGGATGTCTGCGGTGTATAAAAGGTAGAGGAGAGGACCAAGAATACTTCCCTGTGGTACTCCGGAGGAAATGGGATGGGAACTAGACAATGCGGAACCGGATCTTACTTGGAAGGAGCGGTTAGATAGATAGGATTGCAGGATTAGGAAATATGTGTGAGGAAGTATGCGCTTTATTTTGTATAACAACCCCGGGTGCCAAACACGATCGAACGCTTGGGCGACGTCGAGAAAGGCACTCGTGCAGTAGTTTCTACTTTCAAGCGCGTGGGATATGGTGTCAACAACGCTGAAGCATTGTTGGATGGTTGAATGCTGAGGACGAAAACCAAACTGGTGATCTGGTAAGGAATTTGGAGGGATCGTGGACAGAATTCTTTTAAGGAGAAGTTTTTCAAATATCTTGGATATAATTGGGAGCAAACTGATAGGGCGATAGGAAGATGGATTCTTGGGAGATTTCTGAGGTTTAGGTATAAGAATTATTATCGAATGTTTCCATGGATTTGGGAAGTGGGTAGTACGTAGGATTGAATTGAATATGTAGGCGAGGAAAATTATTGCTTTGTGAGGTAGATTTTTTAGGATTAGGGCTGTTATAAGGTCATAACCGGGAGATTTTCTTGGGAGGTGTCTGATAATGTATTTAACTTCTGCAGGATGGAATGCTTTAGGAGGAAGGGAGAGTGGAAGAGGGGTATTCAGGTAATCTTGTATTTCTAGGTCTTGGGAGGAGCTGGTTTCTGGATGAGGGGAAAAAGTAGATTCCAGATGGGAAGCGAATAGTTCGGCTTTATCTTCATCACTTCTAGCCCAAGTTCCGTCGCTGCGTTGAAGAGGTTGAGGAACGGAATGGAATTTTAGGATTTTACGGGTGGCTTGCCAGAGAGAGTTGTCTTCGGTGGTGAGTGATTGGAGGTAATCATTAAAGGATTCAGATCGGAATTCGGATAAGGCTTTTTTTAGGAGACGAGTAAGTCGATTGAAGGAAGTGTGGTCGGATGGGTAACGAGACCTCTGCCAGCGAGCCCTTGCTTGGCGCTTAGCTGACAAGAGATTAAGGATGTGGTCTGGGAGTTGAGGCTAAGGGTGAAAAGGGAGACGAGTTCTTGGCCTGCTTGAGCTCAGAGCACTGTCTTGTATGGCTTTTGTGAACATCAAAACAGCCTCATCCACGTCGGATGAAGTTTTCAAGGGAACATTGAGATTTATGAGTTGAGAGAGTTGTTGACGAAACAACTCCCAGTTCATAGGCCCTGGTGTGAGAGTGGGATTGCTGGAGCGTGGTAGAGGAGAGGTATTCAGGACGAGTAGGATGGCTGAGTGATCGGATGAGAGTTCAAGCAGTGACTGAACCGAGTATGATATTCCTCGTAGGCCAGAAGTGATGAAGAAATCGACAAGGTCGGGAGTGCGAGAGGGATCGGTTGGCCAATATGTAGGAGAATCAGAGGAAATGGTGTCATAATTTTGGGATTGAAGGATGTCATAAAGAATTCTGCCACGAGGATTAGTAAGACGGCTTCCCCATCTGGGATGTTTCGCATTGAAATCAGCCCCTATGAGAAAGTGAGGACCAAAGGATTGGAATAGAGTGAGGAATTCAGGTTGGTAAATGGTAAAATTTGGAGAGAAATACGCCGCAGAAACAATTATATTGTAGGATGAAAGGGAAAGGGAAATTGAACTTACCTGCATGCTGTCTGTCGAGAGAGTGGAGTGCAAAAAGTGAGCCAAAGAACTTTTCACCATTACTGCTGCTCCATGCCGGGAATCGGAGGGATGGTCTGCCCTGTAGCACACATAGCCTGGGATTGAGAAGTAGTTTGTGGTAAGTAGGTGTGTTTCTGTAATCAGTGCGATGTCGATGTTTCTTTCTGTAAGTAGGAGTTCAAGCTCGAGTCGTCGTGAGATAAGTCCGTTAGCATTCCATAGGATTATGGTGAGGGAATTGGGATTAAAGGAAATCATTTAAGAAGTTTCGGAAGAATGTCGGAAATTAGGGAGGTCATAAGGGAGATAAGAGGAGTTAGTAATGTTTCCAACTTATTTAGGAACGAGGAAAACAGGTTGAAGGGATCTTGGGGTGTAGGAGTGGGAGGAACAGGGGGAGCATTAATAGGTTTAGGAGAGGAAACTGATGGGATATTCTTCTGGGAGGTTTGGGAAGGAGGTGTGAGGTTTTGTGCTGGGGTTGGGGTGGTTGGTGGTTTTTGTGCTGGCATTGGATTGGGTTGAGGATTTACCAGCACATTCTTTTGCCTAGAGGAGAGAAGAGAGGCATACGAGACATTTGGCCTCCGAGGTGAAGTTGCTGATGTGGATGGCTGCTGAGGCTGAGTATGTGTGGCATCTTTGATGGCAGAAGCCTGTACGTTGGTCAGATGGGTTGCGCTGCTCGTCCTCTGCCGTTGAGTCCTAAGAGTTCTGAGGGCCTTGTAGACATCGCATCCTTTGTAGTTTGCTGGATGATTGTCGCCACAGTTGGCGCAGGTTGCAGGTGCGTCTTTGGGTTTAGCGCAGTCTTCAGACTTGTGCTGCTCGCCACATTTAACGCACTTTGTAGATACTAGTGAATATAATTTTCTTTCCAAACAAGTTCACAATGCAATAATGCGCTCACAGAGAAAACAGAGAGAAGGGTAATTTTTAGGAAAACTTAAATTAATAGATAACTAAAAACATTAACAATACAATGTTTGGTTCATTTGAAGGAAATAAATGTCTTTAATATAAATTTTAATTCATCAACACTGCTAATGAATTCGGTGGAAGCAAATGCAAAAAAAAAGTAATCAATAATATAATATGAATTATTTCTAAATTCATAAATCCTAAATTCTTATAATCCCTTTTCTAATAAATAATATTCATTATGAAGAAATAACCATAAAACAAAAAAATATTATTAATTCTTTATTACAAAATATAATTACCTATATTTTATATATGGTAATTAACTATATTTATAATATTATTAATTACGCAAATTTTTATTATAAAATAGAATTATGTTAATTAAAAAGAAAAATATCCATGTTAATACATAAAACATTTGACCTTAGTTTTATTTTCTTTGATTTTATTACCTTTATGGATTTATGAGTATTAAATAAATTTTATTTAGCTATTTTATTATTATTGAATACATTTTATTTACGATAGTTTTTTTTTTTTTATTGAATAATTGATTTCTTTTTACTCTATTTTTTTGCATTAATATTTATAGGTATTACTTTTTACAAATACAATAGGTAACAATGACCTGCCTGGTTGAATTACTTAAAAATAACACCCCAAAAAGAACCGTCGTACGACGTTTATTTAGAAGGGCAAGTAAATAATATATATTTTTTAATATTTCATTCTCCTTTGCCATTTATTACAATAAATCATTTTCTAATGCTTTACATTACTATAAGTGTTTAGGTAATTATTTCATGGAAGGCATTACTTTTGAACTTCAGTAATTATTCACTAATTATGGATGGTATTTGAATTTTATCTTAATGTTCTTGTTGATACATATTTTCCCCGCTGTATTTCCACGCCATTACAAATTTGTCTTATGAAAATTTATTTTGAGAAGTATATAAATCTAATTATTAAAAAAAAAAAAAAAAAAAAAAAAAAAAACTTTTTTCAGATCGATCCTCATCAAAAATATTATCATAAATATAATATAAATGTGAACTATTTAGGTAAATGGTGCATAAAAGAAAAGTAAGCTTTTGAAGTAAGAAAAAATAGCTGTTTACTAAGATTTTTTTTTCTTTTTAAATATATTAATTTATCGAAGTTTCCTCCTTTTATTTAATCCAGCCGCATTCATAAAGTAATTTCATTCCTACCGTAAACCCTTAACAAGTTTTTAATTAATAATTTACGCGAAAAAATAAACCACAACGCTGATACTTAAAATAATTGTGTTCTAATTGAAAAATTCTAAAGCTTTTTTCTATTCTAATTTTGTACCCTGCACACATTTTGTGAAGTAAAACTGCTAAAAGTGAAAAATCAACCAATAAATAGTCCAATCAAACGATGATTGGATTTAGTCCATAGATTGAAAGGGCGGGAGAAAAAAAACGTGTAGCTCCCGCTTTATAGATAGATATGGATTGATGCGTTCTTTGATTTTAATTCATAAGTAATTAAAGCAAGGGTTGATCATAAAAATTGGAATGATAATGGAAAAAAAAGTATTGTGTATAATTTAACAACTTTGTAGCTAAAGATGGAATAATTGTACCATTTACTCAATTAATTATTACTGTTTCTCAGTATGATAAAATATATCTTCTTTATTTTCCAATAAAATTCGCCAATAAATATCAGAGAGAGAGAAATACATTAAACATATTAGAAATTGCACAAAAGTAATAAATAAGTTATTTATGAAAATAGCGTTATTTCATCTGAACATTAATTAAAATAATGTATTAAAAAAATGATAGAATGACATTTTATACCTATCAGATTATTTTCTCGTTTTCCATGCAGTATTTTCAGTTATGCCTTAAATCAAATTAATAATCAGTACTAAGTCATCATAAAAACTGGTCGATTAATCCAATTTGAAGACATTATAAATAACTGTTTAAAATATTACAAAGTCCTTCCTGAACTTACAACCTCCTCCACTTAATGACTAGTTCTCTCCCGTAGAGCTGAATAACCTATAGATAACCTCTCGTATATTTATTTCAATTATGTATACGTACACATAAAAAAAAAAATTAATTAGTTATAATACATTCTTAATTTAATTTTATTATTAACTTCTCTTTAATAATATCTTATACTTATTGGGTGAGTTACCTACAAGTTACAACCCTTTTTATAGCTAGGATAAAGATGATTTTTTCTTTTTTCGAAAAAAAAAAAGCCACTTGCCCCAGTGGGAATCAGGAAAACCTGATTTTATTTTAGTAATATAATTTATTTGGGCTCTACTACTGCATTGTTTTAATATATAAGGAGTCCAATACAGAAAAAGAAAATAAAAATTCAAGTTTACGGAACTGCTTCATCTTATCGTGTGCCAATATAATAATTATTGATAGTTTGTTTTGAAACTCATAGAATGGAAACCCTTGATAATACTTGGTATAATTAAATTGAACAAAAAGGAAAAGAAGTTTGAACTTGCATGTAAAATTGTCACCAAAATGTTCAAGTTATTTTTTGCTAAGATTTGAATGACCTTTTAGAGGTAGGATTTATGTAATTTAACGGTAGCTATTATTAAGTGTATAACTTGACACCCTTTCTGATTGAAAGGTTTACATAGAAATTCTCTGTGAAACGTTCCAGTCGAAAATAAAGGAAAAAATACATTAAAACCCTTTCTGGAGTAATATTTTTACGTTGAACATTTTTTGTTATAATTTACGGACTTCTGTAAGTTAGTGAAAACATATATTTCTTAGTTAGGAAAATTTCTTCTCGCTAAACTTATCGTAACTTTGATAATATATTATGGCAATAAAAAAAAGAATTAGGTCTATCAGAATGGAAATTGTGACCAAAATATCATATTTTTTTAAACGTAATATTTATTTATTTGATATGTTCCACCTCATTGGCAATCAACACAAAGAACAGCATCCTCTGAACCATTCATTCTAGGAAATCAGCATAGCTTATGTAATTGTATAACATTTTAACTGTAAACGACTTTGTGTTCTCCGTTAAATTGTATCTAGTATCTAAAAAAGTATAATGTTATTTTATGCCAACAGTGCTTATTGTCATCAAATAAGATTGTATAGTCCGGTGTTCTTGAGTTAGGTCAGTATAGTGTTGATGTACTGGCTATCATAGCCTAGGAGTTCCTGCATATCATTCGGGATGATCAAGTTGCATCGTCTTTGGCGGTCTGTCAGTATGTGTTTCATCGTAAGTTCTTTGTTACATATCCTGCATATAGGTTTATCTTGTATTGTCATTAGTTATTCGTGAGTTAATTGAGTATGTCCAATCCTTAGTCTAGCAAGAATTATTTGTTCACGTCTGTTATCTCGATGACAAGAAGGCCATTCGTCAATTTCAAGACCACGGGAGAACACTTTTGTTTTTATTGTTCGGAGTTTATTGTCAGCTAGTTGTGTCCATAGGTAGTTCCAATGTTGTTTTATTGTACGTTTTGTAGTTTTTGTCAGTTATTTGCTGTAAGTCACAAGTGAGATGTCAGACTGCATTTTTTGCCTCATAATCAGCAATTGAACTTTTCCCGAGATCTTCATGGCCAGGTAGTCAGTACATGGTTATGTTTCTGTTTGTGTCTTGTTAAGAATCTCTGTCAGTAGTGGATGGGTTGTGTATCTGTCAGTAGTGGATGGGTTGTGTATCTGTCAGTAGTGGATGGGTTGTGTATCTGTCAGTAGTGGATGGTTGTGTATCTGTCAGTAGTGGATGGATTGTGTATCTGTCAGTAGTGGATGGGTTGTGTATCTGTCAGTAGTGGATGGGTTGTGTATCTGCCTGTTAGTGCATTAAGGTCGCTTAAAGAGTCAGTAAATAGTACTATGTCCGCATTGTTAGTATCAGGTATATTATACAGACCGATGAGGATGCCATGGAGATCAGCTGTAAAAATTCTACAGATATCATTGATTTTCTTGCTTAAATATCATAACATATCTTGGGTCTCCCCGAGGTCTAGTGGCTAACCCCTTCGAGTCCCCCATGCAGCATGTTGAGTTTCCCCCCCCCCCCCCCCCCCGGTTGAAAAAATTCCCTTCTGTGGCTTGTTTCTACATAGCGCTTATATCTTTCTTCCATTTTTTTTAATTTTTATGATTTTATAGAAAAAGCATATAATTACATGAACGTTAATCCAATTAACTGTAATTCAGACCATTGTTTCTTAGAACTAGCTTGAAGCCTTTTAGCATTATTTTCATGTTCTACACAATGAACTTTTATACTTTACAATTCATAGCAATTAATTTATTTGTCAGAACGAATTTATTGAAATGTGTATTCAAATTATGTCTAAAGTGTTGGGTGATAGCGTGTTCGACTGCAAACGAAGAGACCTAGGTTTCTCTAAACGATATTATTTAGATACAATGACTTCTATCTTTATGTAGGTATGTGTATTGTTCTTGACACATACCTTATTCGCTTGACTACAGAATCCGATTCGACAGTATCCAATGTAAGAAATTATGTCTACAGTGTTGGGTGATAGCGTGTTCGACTGCAAACGAAGAGACCTAGGTTTCTCTTAACGATATTATTTAGATACAATGACTTCTATCTTTATGTAGGTATATGTATTGTTCTTGACACATACCTTATTCGCTTGACTACAGAATCCGATTCGACAGTATCCAATGTAAGAAATGTCCCTTGACACTAGATACTGAAGGACTCTTGAATAATGGATGAATACAATTCACGATATATGAATATATCCAACCTTCAAACCTTTGTTACTTCCGGCATATCTAAAAAATAAAATACAAATACATTTGAGGAGCCTGGTATCAAAGTTGGACAACTCCACTTTTACTTTTTTTACAGGAGAGGTAAAAAACCATATCTACTAAATTGATGTCAGTATCATGGTGATTTTTTTATATGTCATTCTTATAGGCCTCAGAAACATTTTTACAAACGCATTACAAAATAATATGAGTATTAAGGCCGCAATTACACTTCAAATAGTGGAGTTGTCCATGTTTGAAACCAAGTCATGGAGTTGTCTGTTTTTGAAGCCAAAGGGAACCATTTTAAATTTAATCAGTCTTTTTTTGAAACCAAACAATTATGAACTCTGTATGAATATATTTATATTTTCTTCGTCTACACTCTAATGCATGAGGGTGTTTTAAAATAATGTAAACCATCTGTTTCTTCCCAATTTTCTCAGAGGTTCTTGGCATTCAGCCATGATGGATTTGCAATGCATGTTGGGCGATAGCTTGAATGCAAGCTTCTCATTGGCTACTCAAGGAGTTGTCATTTTTTGAAACTGAACTATGTTGGAATTGTCCATATTCTGATCAAATACATGCTATTTTACCTATGTTCGGTCTGTTTTTAATGCACAAAACTTGTAAAATCAAATGCAGCATGAAAATCAACTTAAGAATCGACTAAAATCTCAAAACTGAAAAAAATGGAATTGTCCAACTTTGATACCAAGCTCCTCATTTGTTTCTCCTGACGTGATGAATAATAGGTTAATGTCACACTGAAGATCTTTTATTTAATCAGGACGTATATTATGTCATTTACGTTAAATGCTTTTATCTGAGGGTTATTATTTTATATTTATAGCTCTACAAGCTGAATACCCGTGCTTCGTCACGACAGGTTAGTAGTTATTTTATTGCGTTAAATAACGTATCATTAAAATTAACGCTCCTATATAATTTGGTGGAGTTTATTATAACACGGTTCCCGTCATACTATATGTTGTTCATCAATTAAAAAGTAAGCATAGTATAATGTTTCTTGACACTGGGGCGCTCCGGACCAGTGCCAAGAAGCAGATAATCTAGAGATAACACGTTATCTATAGTTTACCAGTATCAGTTGTTTAACCAGTAAAGGTTAAAATTCGTTGTCAATAATAAATAGAAGTTAAAATTTAAAAAATTATGTTTCCAAGATGTCATTTGGAAACAGCCATTATATTTGCGAGCATTACCAAGAAGTGTTCTGACTGGGGATGCTGATGGGTGGAGAGGCTGTGCAAGGGTTCGGGATATTATTACCTTGGATAGACCATCAACAGGGATACCGTAAACTCTATGACGGACAAAATCACAGTTTATTTCTAGTAATTCAAGGTCTGCCATCATAGTTGAAATGAACTGCAAATTAAAATAATATTATGAAATAGATACAGTACGGTAAAAGCTGACCTGTTAATGTCCTAGCAACGCATTGCCAACTAAAAATTCAAACCCCAAAATTATCATCATGTAAAAAAAAAAACTTTCTTAGCAAGTGTTTACATCCTAAAGGGAGTGTCCATGCAAAATACTATGGGCTAAGCGGTGATAGGTCTGTGAGTCAGTGAGTGAGTGGTATTTCACAAATGTATAATAGATACTCTCTCAATTATTACAATTTTATTCTTTCAATTGGTTCATTGAGACCCATAGAACTACAATAATCAAGTACTTAGGCTTCAGTAAGCTCGGTGGCTATGGAATGTTAAGGCGTGATCACCACGTATTAAAAACCGACACGAGATAGAACTACAATAATCAAGTACTTAGGCTTCAGTAAGCTCGGTGGCTATGGAATGTTAAGGCGTGATCACCACGTATTAAACCCCGACACGAGATAGAACTACAATAATCAAGTACTTAGGCTTCAGTAAGCTCGGTGGCTATGGAATGTTAAGGCGTGATCACCACGTATTAAACCCCGACACGAGATAGAACTACAATAATCAAGTACTTAGGCTTCAGTAAGCTCGGTGGCTATGGAATGTTAAGGCGTGATCACCACGTATTAAACCCCGACACGAGATAGAACTACAATAATCAAGTACTTAGGCTTCAGTAAGCTCGGTGGCTATGGAATGTTAAGTCGTGATCACCACGTATTAAACCCCGACACGAGATAGAACTACAATAATCAAGTACTTAGGCTTCAGTAAGCTCGGTGGCTGTGGAATGTTAAGGCGTGATCACCACGTATTAAACCCCGACACGAGATAGAACTACAATAATCAAGTACTTAGGCTTCAGTAAGCTCGGTGGCTATGGAATGTTAAGGCGTGATCACCACGTATTAAACCCCGACACGAGATAGAACTACAATAATCAAGTACTTAGGCTTCAGTAAGCTCGGTGGCTGTGGAATGTTAAGGCGTGATCACCACGTATTGAACCCCGACACGAGATAGAACTACAATAATCAAGTACTTAGGCTTCAGTAAGCTCGGTGGCTATGGAATGTTAAGGCGTGATCACCACGTATTAAACCCCGACACGAGATAGAACTACAATAATCAAGTACTTAGGCTTCAGTAAGCTCGGTGGCTATGGAATGTTAAGGCGTGATCACCACGTATTAAACCCCGACACGAGATAGAACTACAATAATCAAGTACTTAGGCTTCAGTAAGCTCGGTGGCTATGGAATGTTAAGGCGTGATCACCACGTATCAAACCCCGACACGAGATAGAACTACAATAATCAAGTACTTAGGCTTCAGTAAGCTCGGTGGCTATGGAATGTTAAGGCGTGATCACCACGTATCAAACCCCGACACGAGATAGAACTACAATAATCAAGTACTTAGGCTTCAGTAAGCTCGGTGGCTATGGAATGTTAAGGCGTGATCACCACGTATCAAACCCCGACACGAGATAGAACTACAATAATCAAGTACTTAGGCTTCAGTAACCTCGGTGGCTATGTAATGTTAAGGCGTGATCACCACGTATTAAACCCCGACACGAGATAGAACTACAGTAATCAAGTACTTAGGCTTCAGTAAGCTCGGTGGCTATGGAATGTTAAGGCGTGATCACCACGTATTAAACCCCGACACGAGATAGAACTACAATAATCAAGTACTTAGGCTTCAGTAACCTCGGTGGCTATGGAATGTTAAGGCGTGATCACCACGTATTAAACCCCGACACGAGATAGAACTACAATAATCAAGTACTTAGGCTTCAGTAACCTCGGTGGCTATGGAATGTTAAGGCGTGATCACCACGTATCAAACCCCGACACGAGATAGAACTACAATTATCAAGTACTTAGGCTTCAGTAACCTCGGTGGCTATGTAATGTTAAGGCGTGATCACCACGTATTAAACCCCGACACGAGATAGAACTACAATAATCAAGTACTTAGGCTTCAGTAAGCTCGGTGGCTATGGAATGTTAAGGCGTGATCACCACGTATTAAACCCCGACACGAGATAGAACTACAATAATCAAGTACTTAGGCTTCAGTAAGCTCGGTGGCTATGGAATGTTAAGGCGTGATCACCACGTATTAAACCCCGACACGAGATAGAACTACAATAATCAAGTACTTAGGCTTCAGTAAGCTCGGTGGCTATGGAATGTTAAGGCGTGATCACCACGTATTAAACCCCGACACGAGATAGAACTACAATAATCAAGTACTTAGGCTTCAGTAAGCTCGGTGGCTATGGAATGTTAAGGCGTGATCACCACGTATTAAACCCCGACACGAGATAGAACTACAATAATCAAGTACTTAGGCTTCAGTAAGCTCGGTGGCTGTGGAATGTTAAGGCGCGATCACCACGTATTAAACCCCGACACGAGATAGAACTACAATAATCAAGTACTTAGGCTTCAGTAAGCTCGGTGGCTATGGAATGTTAAGGCGTGATCACCACATATTAAACCCCGACACGAGATAGAACTACAATAATCAAGTACTTAGGCTTCAGTAAGCTCGGTGGCTGTGGAATGTTAAGGCGTGATCACCACGTATTGAACCCCGACACGAGATAGAACTACAATAATCAAGTACTTAGGCTTCAGTAAGCTCGGTGGCTATGGAATGTTAAGGCGTGATCACCACGTATTAAACCCCGACACGAGATAGAACTACAATAATCAAGTACTTAGGCTTCAGTAAGCTCGGTGGCTATGGAATGTTAAGGCGTGATCACCACGTATTAAACCCCGACACGAGATAGAACTACAATAATCAAGTACTTAGGCTTCAGTAAGCTCGGTGGCTATGGAATGTTAAGGCGTGATCACCACGTATTAAACCCCGACACGAGATAGAACTACAATAATCAAGTACTTAGGCTTCAGTAAGCTCGGTGGCTATGGAATGTTAAGGCGTGATCACCACGTATTAAACCCCGACACGAGATAGAACTACAATAATCAAGTACTTAGGCTTCAGTAAGCTCGGTGGCTATGGAATGTTAAGGCGTGATCACCACGTATCAAACCCCGACACGAGATAGAACTACAATAATCAAGTACTTAGGCTTCAGTAAGCTCGGTGGCTATGGAATGTTAAGGCGTGATCACCACGTATCAAACCCCGACACGAGATAGAACTACAATAATCAAGTACTTAGGCTTCAGTAAGCTCGGTGGCTATGGAATGTTAAGGCGTGATCACCACGTATCAAACCCCGACACGAGATAGAACTACAATAATCAAGTACTTAGGCTTCAGTAACCTCGGTGGCTATGTAATGTTAAGGCGTGATCACCACGTATTAAACCCCGACACGAGATAGAACTACAATAATCAAGTACTTAGGCTTCAGTAAGCTCGGTGGCTATGGAATGTTAAGGCGTGATCACCACGTATTAAACCCCGACACGAGATAGAACTACAATAATCAAGTACTTAGGCTTCAGTAACCTCGGTGGCTATGGAATGTTAAGGCGTGATCACCACGTATTAAACCCCGACACGAGATAGAACTACAATAATCAAGTACTTAGGCTTCAGTAACCTCGGTGGCTATGGAATGTTAAGGCGTGATCACCACGTATCAAACCCCGACACGAGATAGAACTACAATTATCAAGTACTTAGGCTTCAGTAACCTCGGTGGCTATGTAATGTTAAGGCGTGATCACCACGTATTAAACCCCGACACGAGATAGAACTACAATAATCAAGTACTTAGGCTTCAGTAAGCTCGGTGGCTATGGAATGTTAAGGCGTGATCACCACGTATTAAACCCCGACACGAGATAGAACTACAATAATCAAGTACTTAGGCTTCAGTAAGCTCGGTGGCTATGGAATGTTAAGGCGTGATCACCACGTATTAAACCCCGACACGAGATAGAACTACAATAATCAAGTACTTAGGCTTCAGTAAGCTCGGTGGCTATGGAATGTTAAGGCGTGATCACCACGTATTAAACCCCGACACGAGATAGAACTACAATAATCAAGTACTTAGGCTTCAGTAAGCTCGGTGGCTATGGAATGTTAAGGCGTGATCACCACGTATTAAACCCCGACACGAGATAGAACTACAATAATCAAGTACTTAGGCTTCAGTAAGCTCGGTGGCTGTGGAATGTTAAGGCGCGATCACCACGTATTAAACCCCGACACGAGATAGAACTACAATAATCAAGTACTTAGGCTTCAGTAAGCTCGGTGGCTATGGAATGTTAAGGCGTGATCACCACGTATTAAACCCCGACACGAGATAGAACTACAATAATCAAGTACTTAGGCTTCAGTAAGCTCGGTGGCTGTGGAATGTTAAGGCGTGATCACCACGTATTGAACCCCGACACGAGATAGAACTACAATAATCAAGTACTTAGGCTTCAGTAAGCTCGGTGGCTATGGAATGTTAAGGCGTGATCACCACGTATTAAACCCCGACACGAGATAGAACTACAATAATCAAGTACTTAGGCTTCAGTAAGCTCGGTGGCTATGGAATGTTAAGGCGTGATCACCACGTATTAAACCCCGACACGAGATAGAACTACAATAATCAAGTACTTAGGCTTCAGTAAGCTCGGTGGCTATGGAATGTTAAGGCGTGATCACCACGTATTAAACCCCGACACGAGATAAAACTACAATAATCAAGTACTTAGGCTTCAGTAAGCTCGGTGGCTATGGAATGTTAAGTCGTGATCACCACGTATTAAACCCCGACATGAGATAGAACTACAATAATCAAGTACTTAGGCTTCAGTAAGCTCGGTGGCTGTGGAATGTTAAGGCGTGATCACCACGTATTAAACCCCGACACGAGATAGAACTACAATAATCAAGTACTTAGGCTTCAGTAAGCTCGGTGGCTATGGAATGTTAAGGCGTGATCACCACGTATTAAGCCCCGACACGAGATAGAACTACAATAATCAAGTACTTAGGCTTCAGTAAGCTCGGTGGCTGTGGAATGTTAAGGCGTGATCACCACGTATTGAACCCCGACACGACATAGAACTACAATAATCAAGTACGTAGGCTTCAGTAAGCTCGGTGGCTATGGAATGTTAAGGCGTGATCACCACGTATTAAACCCCGACACGAGATAGAACTACAATAATCAAGTACTTAGGCTTCAGTAAGCTCGGTGGCTATGGAATGTTAAGGCGTGATCACCACGTATTAAACCCCGACACGAGATAGAACTACAATAATCAAGTACTTAGGCTTCAGTAAGCTCGGTGGCTATGGAATGTTAAGGCGTGATCACCACGTATCAAACCCCGACACGAGATAGAACTACAATAATCAAGTACTTAGGCTTCAGTAAGCTCGGTGGCTATGGAATGTTAAGGCGTGATCACCACGTATCAAACCCCGACACGAGATAGAACTACAATAATCAAGTACTTAGGCTTCAGTAAGCTCGGTGGCTATGGAATGTTAAGGCGTGATCACCACGTATCAAACCCCGACACGAGATAGAACTACAATAATCAAGTACTTAGGCTTCAGTAACCTCGGTGGCTATGTAATGTTAAGGCGTGATCACCACGTATTAAACCCCGACACGAGATAGAACTACAATAATCAAGTACTTAGGCTTCAGTAAGCTCGGTGGCTATGGAATGTTAAGGCGTGATCACCACGTATTAAACCCCGACACGAGATAGAACTACAATAATCAAGTACTTAGGCTTCAGTAACCTCGGTGGCTATGGAATGTTAAGGCGTGATCACCACGTATCAAACCCCGACACGAGATAGAACTACAATAATCAAGTACTTAGGCTTCAGTAACCTCGGTGGCTATGTAATGTTAAGGCGTGATCACCACGTATTAAACCCCGACACGAGATAGAACTACAATAATCAAGTACTTAGGCTTCAGTAAGCTCGGTGGCTATGGAATGTTAAGGCGTGATCACCACGTATTAAACCCCGACACGAGATAGAACTACAATAATCAAGTACTTAGGCTTCAGTAAGCTCGGTGGCTATGGAATGTTAAGGCGTGATCACCACGTATTAAACCCCGACACGAGATAGAACTACAATAATCAAGTACTTAGGCTTCAGTAAGCTCGGTGGCTATGGAATGTTAAGGCGTGATCACCACGTATCAAACCCCGACACGAGATAGAACTACAATAATCAAGTACTTAGGCTTCAGTAAGCTCGGCGGCTATGGAATGTTAAGGCGTGATCACCACGTATCAAACCCCGACACGAGATAGAACTACAATAATCAAGTACTTAGGCTTCAGTAAGCTCGGTGGCTGTGGAATGTTAAGGCGTGATCACCACGTATTAAACCCCGACACGAGATACAACTACAATAATCAAGTACTTAGGCTTCAGTAAGCTCGGTGGCTGTGGAATGTTAAGGCGCGATCACCACGTATCAAACCCCGACACGAGATAGAACTACAATAATCAAGTACTTAGGCTTCAGTAAGCTCGGTGGCTATGGAATGTTAAGGCGTGATCACCACGTATCAAACCCCGACACGAGATAGAACTACAATAATCAAGTACTTAGGCTTCAGTAAGCTCGGTGGCTATGGAATGTTAAGGCGTGATCACCACGTATCAAACCCCGACACGAGATAGAACTACAATAATCAAGTACTTAGGCTTCAGTAAGCTCGGTGGCTGTGGAATGTTAAGGCGTGATCACCACGTATCAAACCCCGACACGGTATGATGGTTCCTTACGGGGTGCATTTTCTTTCCTAAATAGAATTTGTATCATCCCTAATCTGACTAGATAAATAACGCGTACTAAAGATCTCTGTTATGAATAAGTGGTTATTAACATTTAAGAAGTGCATTTCTAATTTACTACACTAGCCTAATAGTAGCTTATGAACAGGTTTTTGTTGAGGAAGAGGTCAATTTTCCTAAGACATTTGGAATTAACAAATAGTAGTTGATGAATCTAGGCCAATGGGTATCCAAAATATAATTAGACAATGTGTTAAACTCTACTCAATTATATAGTTCCAATTGTCTTCAGAAAACATTAAAAAGAATCCCTTTTTCTGTCGCAACTCAGAAAATTACAGGATTTCTACATAATCCCACGGATCTGGGAGAAAACTTAAGCAATGCGGTTCAAAGAAACAACCGCGATACAAAGAAATCCTTCGAAGAAAGCAAGTGAAAATACAAAATCGAAAAGCCAAAGGCAATAAGAAAGAATAGTAAAATTGATTAAATTTTACTAAAACGTTTTGTTACATCGACTCGAATCGCGTTTTTTCTGGTATATTCACATATTTTAATTGTTCGTTAATGTTAATTTAAATGGATTGTATTCCTCCGATGATTGAATTATAATTATCCTAGAATAGTAATAAAATAATATTCCCTCAGTATACCAAAAGAAAAATGATTTTTTAATGTTGATGGATATTCCTTTATGAAAATCAAAGATCGCTTAAAGTAAATTCAGAAAATGGTTGTAAGCTGAGGCAGAAAGCAAATTGATAGCACCCATCTCCTTTTTCCGGATAATCGCTTTTCTTGTTAGCTTAAAGCAAAATAGTAGCTTTCTTTTTATTTTCTCTTATAAAAGTAATATATTAAAAATCCTCCATCTCTAGGGCGTCGACAATACTCCGCATCAATATTCTGATTTAAAAATAATACAGTCTTTCTTGATAGGAGAAAAATAGAGACGAATTTTAATTCATTTTCATTCTTCAATTATATTAGCGCGTTTCCGCCGATTATAAGGTTGATCTAAAGACTTTATCCGGAAATACCGACTATTTTCACGTTTCAAAACCCATAGATCACAAAAACAACTTGTTTTTTAATATATATTTGTCTGCCCACTCACTCTATCTCTCTCTAGCTGGTAAACCAGTACTGTCTAATAGAACATGTTTTTTTTTGGTGATATTTGCGTGGAAAAATCGAAACATTTACGTTGATCCGTTTCTAAGCTTCCAGGTACACAATACAATTTAAATTTATTTTACAGACAGACATATTACACTAAAAGGGTTCTCAACATACAGGCTAGATTACACACTTGGTGGAAAAGCGTCAGGAGGTGTATGCACATTTGTGAGGAACACTATAAACAGTGAGCGCCTTACCATCCGTACTACACTACAGGCAGTAGCAGTAGCTGTGTACATCCCTTTTCGCATAACAATATGTAATATATACCTACCACCAAGCGGACGTATTGACCCTAACGACTTACACGACCTAATTTCTAAACTCCCTCGACCAGTCATGCTACTAGGTGACGTTAACGCTCTTAGTACGTCTCCAGGAATTCGACAATAACTAATACTAGAGGTCGAGTAATAGAACAGGTACTGGATAATAACGATCTAATCCCTCTTAACGATGACTCTCACACCCACCTATGCGCACGAACAGGAACATACTCTAATATCGACATAACTACTTGTACACCCGACGTACACACAAAATTCGACTGGAAAGTAAACTATGACCCGATGAACAGCGACCATTTTCCCATCCTCATTAACACAGATTACACGTCGGAAATTTACCTTTCGACTCCAAGATATAACACATAAAAGCTGACTGGACTACATTTCAACAATATTTTACAGAGCCTGAAAACTCGAACACCATAAATACTATAAACGATTTCAACAACAAAATAATATCAGCTGCAGACCTAACAATCCCTAAAACAAACCCTATCAAACAACTCAAGCCAGTCCCTTGGTGGAATGAGAAATGTAGGCAAGCCGTAAAAGAAAAACGTAAGACACTAAACGCATTTAGACGCAGCCCTACAAGCGACAATTTAATAAAGTATAAAAAAGCCAAAGCGTTTGCCCCACACGTAATTGTGGAGAGTAAAAAACAAAGCTGGGTCGAATTTGTATCATCCATCAACAGAAACACTCCTTCAAAAGTAATATGGGACAGAATGAGACGTATATCACACAAAAAAGAAAGCACATACATATCTGGGCTTAAAATACAAGACTCGATTATCACTGCCCCCAAAGAAATATGCGACCATCTTGCTCAATACTGTACTAACATCTCAAAACCGCCTGACATACAGTTACCTACTACTCTTATCCACTCCTTCCGTTACTACACCTTTAGACGAACCCTTTTCATTTGACGAACTAACTTATGCTCTAACGAACTCTAAGATAACAGCCCCAGGACCTGATAAAATCACGAATGACATGGTCAAAAATTTACCTCAGAATACAAAATTCAAACTACTACAAATTTTCAATAATATCTATAACACAGGAAATTACCCTGACTGTTGGAGACATAGCACAATTATACCTATACTAAAACCAAACCAAACAAAACCTGACCCTTCCAGTTACAGACCGATTTCCCTGACAAGCTGCGTCTGCAAACTATTTGAAAAAATGCTCAACAAAAGACTACTATGGTATATTGAGTCACAAGGTCTCCTCTCTAAATTCCAATGTGGATTCAGGACAACTCATTCGACAACCGACCACATCGTTAGACTAGAAAACTCTGTTCTTAACGCATTTACAAATAAAAAATCCCTCCTAGCAGTCTCATTTGACATAAACAAAGCCTTTGACACAATCCGGCAAGATGTTATCCTCAAACAACTCTCTGGATGGGGAATACGAGGAAAACCTTTGGCATTTATTACTGGGTTTCTCTCTAGAAAATCTTTCACAGTAAGAAATGGCAACTGTTTCTCCGATATATATCAACTAGAGACGGGAGTACCTCAAGGGGGCGTACTAAGTACAACCCTATTTATCATTGGAATGAATACAATTGTCGAATACATACCCCCTGACATTGAATATAGCCTGTATGTTGACGATCTTTTAATATTCTACACTTCAAAATCCACTGAACAAGCCAAAGACCGAATACAGAACGCAATCAATACACTTACACTCTGGAACGACAAAACAGGTATCAAGTTCTCGACAACCAAAACAAAATCTATATTATTTACGAAGAAAAGACGGAACATAGACTACCAACTTACTATGTACGATACAGACATTACAAAAACAACAACAATAAAATTTTTAGGAATTCATTTTGACAAACACCTCACATGGGTTCCCCACTTAAAAGAACTTCTCGTTAAATGTAAAAAAACTCTGCATATTTTGAGAGTTCTAGCAAACACTAAATGGGGTGCAGACAGAAAAGTACTGCTAAACTTCTATCGATGTTACACCAGGTCCCTTCTGGATTATGGATGCGTAGCATACTCATCTGCCTAGCCCACAACACTGAAAATGCTCAACACAATATCAAACACAGGACTACGTCTAGCACTGGGCGCCTTCAGATCAAGCCCAATATGCAGCCTGAACGTAGAGGCAGTAGAACCTCCACTAGAGATCCGAAGAAAATACTTAATTGCAAAGTATTACTACAAAATTAAGTCCCTCCCTCAGCCATCCTGCACAAGGGAAATCATAGAAAACCCCAATATTAATCAATACCAAATAAATAACAAGCATGCCCGACCTCTTGCTATAAGAAGCTTAGAAATAGAGGAGATTACAAATCTACAAACAGAACCAATACAGAAACAGACCATTTCACTCACTCCTCCATGGCTCATTAAATTCACAATAGACACATCTCTCTCTAAGTACAAAAAGTCAAACATATTATCCAAACATTTATACAAAACTAACTTCTTGGACTTCTTAAATCGACAAACTACTAACTACATCCTTGAATACACCGATGGTTCAAATACAAAACACGGCATTGGATCGGCAGCCATTGTAAATGGCACTATCTACAAGCAAAAACTTCCGGCGCTGTACAATATACTAGAAGCTGAACTCCATGCAATATTTCTTGCCCTCACTAACACTCCTCCATCACAACACACAAACATTATCATCTGTACAGATTCTCTCAGTTCACAACACATATTACAGAACTTATACACTCAACATCCCAAAGCAATCCAAATCAAACAACACATCTACAATTTACAACTTTCAGGCATACATACAACAATATATTGGCTGCCAGGACATGAAGACCTAGGACTTAGTACGACTGCAGACGAACAAGCAAAATTGGCTACTCAAGACTTAACAATTCAACCACTAGACATTTTTTACCAGGACCTTACGAGACAGGCTAAACACCAAATCACAAACAAATGGCAAAATGACTGGACACACCTATCTACCAACAACAAACTGCGACAAATAAAACGGAACATCGCGGAATGGCCTTCCAGTCACGGACAAAACAGAAGAGAAGAAGTAGTACTAACTAGACTCAGAATTGGACATACACGAATAACACACGAGTACTTAATGACTAAAAAAGAAAAGCCCACATGTAATATATGTAACAGCGAACTGACCGTTAAACACATACTAACAGAATGCCGACAACGTCAAAATCTAGACTTACCGTATGACATGACCGAATTACTTACTGACAGCAGTCCACACATACCAGCAATCCTTAGACATCTCAAAACTATTAATATGTATGGAAAACCACCCCATGGTTTTTTTTTAGCACTTTCCTCCGAAGGAAAGCAGCTATTGAGGTTGGACTCATGACGGAATTTTTGAAAAATGTCTTCAAATCATTATCGATCCTACACCGTAAATAGACACCGAAAATGACCCCCGTTAAAATTTATATATATCTATATATATATATATATATATATATATATATATATATATGTATATATATATATATATATATATATATATATATATATATATATATAATATATATATATGTCTGTTAACACGATAGCGGCCAGAGTTTTAGTTTTTTCGTCACGAAACTTGGTATATAGCATTCAATTGGCAAACGATTGAACGAGTTCGTTAACCACCAAAATCGGTCCACCGGAAGGGGGGGTTTACCCAGAACTCAAAACACTAATTTGACCATTTCAGCCGTAAAATTTGTTATATTTCAACGAAACTTGGTATTCGTAGTGGTAATATAGAGAGAAAAGTGAGATATAAAAATGAACTAAATCGGTTGATAAGGAGGGGGGGGGTTTACTCCGGACCGACAATACCAATTCGCCACTACCAGCCGTGATTTTAGGTATATTTCGACGAAACTCGGTATTCATAGTGGTAATCTACAGGTAAATATGTGTTGTAAAAATAAACTAAATCGGTTCATTAGGAGGGGGGGTTTACTCCAGACCCACAATAAAAATTCGCCATTACCAACCGTGATTTTTGGTATATTTCGACGAAACTCGGTATTCGTAGTGGTAATCTACAGGTAAATATGTGTTGTAAAAATAAACTAAATCGGTTCATTAGGAGGGGGGGTTTACTCCGGACCCAAATTACTGATATACTCATGCTGGTCGTAATTTCTGCTGTATTGTAACGAAACGCGGTATACGTCATGGGTAACTCATGAGAAGGAAGTGCTGTAAAAATGAGCTCAATCGGTCAATCGGAAAGGGGGGTTTACTTTGTAATATATTTCAATAGAAAAGCCAGCCAGACATAGGTTCACAAAGGCGCCGCAAGGAGCGCTTTCTACCACTAGAGGGACTGTATCCGGTTCCTGCGTTAGATCAAAATACGATAATATGAGGTTTTTTGTATTTATTACGTAGTGTAGTAGGTACCATGTGTAAACATAACTCTGGAAGCAAATTAATAATTTATCAGTTACTCATTACAAAATTAAAAGAGAACTATTCATGTTTTTATTTTATTTATGTAGGATATTTTAAGCAAATTGTTCTGGAAAGCAGTCTACACTACCCAAATTCTGAGGAAAGTGCTTAGTTATGCAACTCCTGCGTGACGGACTTTTTTTTTTTTTTTTTAACCCCATCTCAATATTATATTCAAACAATTGCAGTACAAAACATAAGGAAGGTATTACGCCACTTGGTAAACTGTAAAGAACGATAACATGTAATTAATGAATTAGTAACTATGTCTAATTATGTAATCCGATTGATCAACCAAATGTATATAAATAATACCATTTGTTTATATATATATATATATATATATATATATATATATATATATATATATATATTGTTTGTTTTTAAATGTATATATATATATGTATATATATATATATATATATATATATATATATATATATATATATATATATATACCATTTGTCTTTAGGTGTATATATATATTGTCATTTGTATATACTATTCGTTTTTAGATGTGAATATATTGCCATTTCTACATATAATTTGTTTATATATGTATAATAATAGATGTAATATATATATATATATATATGTGTGTGTGTGTGTGTGTGTGTATGTATATATGTGTATATATATATGTGTGTATATATATATGTATGTGTGTATGTGTATATATATTTACATGTATACCATTTGTTTTTAGATGTATATATGCAATAACTGTTTGGAGCGAAACGCCTTAGATGCGCATGGATGCTCATAAATAAATATTAAAAAAAAAAAAAAAAAAAAAAAAAAAAAAAAAAATCTATTAGTATAAAAAATGTTGTACGCACTCATAATAATTTTTTTTTAATTTTCCCAATCCATAGTCAGACGAAATAATCTTTATTCATCTCAATAATTAAAATTGTAACATTCTATCGCCGATTTTCTTTTTCCTGAAAATACATACTTGGAAGAGTAAATATTTTACACACATTGACAGCAAGTATAAATTAGTTATGATCGAGTTGCATATTAAACAAATTGGTTATTGTATAATTCACAAATACAATAATAAACAAAATCGAGGATTTTTGAACAATTTTCTATAATTTGTTGAGAATGTAAGAACAACGATTCTAGATCTTTATTCTTATTATTTCTGGGCAGTGATTATTTTTTCTTACAGGGCAGAAAGAATTTCGGTGATAGGGGATATTAACCGTGCAATGAATAGCCTATATTATCAACATTCCACAAAAAAAAATCTGAAATATCGTATATTAAATCGAGTAACATTTGTAAAATGACAAATATTATTCTTTTAAATGACTTTTGACCAATATTATCTCTGATTGAAGTCCTAGAAAATCGCTTAAGCTTAAGATTGATAGTGTTAGTTCCTGTTGAGCCTGGAACTGCTTCGTAGTCCTCTAAGGAAGCCGTATTCCCAATAATACTTGTGGACAATTACCCTTAAGCCTAGAGGAATCGATATCTCTGAGGAACTTGGCATAGTATGACCGGATATAACCGTGCTATTTCCGACGCCAAAGCCCGATAACAACTTTGCTTGTAACTTAATTGCTTATATCTGAACCTAAGTTCCTTTGAAGACATTTTCTAGCACACTCTATTCCTCAGGGTAGTAGCTCTGATTTTCTCGAGAAGACATTACTATGATCAACAATGTTTTCCTTTAGGCTTAAGGGAAATGGATTTCCTAACGTTTTCTTTATAGAAAATCTTTCATGATATATGGTTTATGGTTTATTTGAGAAATAATAAAATTAGATTTGTGAACAACTATGCGTCGAAGAGGCCACAATTCAACAGTGCTCTTTTAATGGCTTCTGTAAGTGAAGTAATTTTGACCAGTTTAGCCTATTGTCATATTTTTCCAAATTGTCCTATTTTCGTTTAGATTTACTTTTGCTTTGCTTTTCGAATCTGTAAGGATGATTTTTATTTCTTTCTACACTTATAAAATATGATTGTTTTTAATTCAGCGACTAACCTTCCGGTTAACTGTATTTTATCTATCAATATTTTAAACGGCTGATCAAAAACAATCCCATTGATGCTATGTAGATGATCTTCAGTTATGACGTCAACCGTCTTGCGGAACCCCTCGGTTAAATAACGGCTGAAGAAGGTCCATGAAGTCAGGCGCTGGGCTCCGGAGGAGGATAAGTTGAGAGTGCAGCATTTAGGATGTGAAACGAGACAAGCTTTCGGAGCCAATTTGGACTTTCTAGATGACGCTTGCGCACTGGTTGAAGAAGGAGAAAGAGAGATGGAGTCACGTGAATAAGAAGCCGAGAAAGACCCAAGGTAGATCCATAGACTCAGATTAGGGGATTGCGAAAACAAAGATATCAATCAGACCCTTCACGAGATTCCCGAATATATGATTCCCGAGAAGATGTTCGATCCCACCCAGAAGGAGAGAAGCAGCGGAAGATAGAACATGCTATGAGTGTGGGAAAAGAGGCCACGTTGCAGCCAGATGGCCATGCATACGGTGCTTCGAATGTGCTCTTAGCTCAAAGGCGCATCTCCGGATCAAGGAGAGACTATGGGGATAAACTTCCGCGGGTTCCACAAATGGATGACAACTGGAAGTGGCGTTTTATAAGTCAGATGTGTCCTCCGACTGAGGAGGAGAAGTCTCAGTGGACCATGTCAATGTTACATTAACAGTAAATGCTGAATGTGATCAATGCCTGCGCAAATGTATTAGTGAGTGGACGCCAGTAGGAGTACCACCATACCCGAAGGTAGCTAACGAACAGTCTCAACGAAGGAGGAGAACCTGCTCATTTAGGAAATTGATGAGATAGCCGTTGCGAAGAGCCCACATATAGTGTGGAGACGAGTCCGGCTCACTCCAGATCAAGTATGGCAGGGTACTCATTCGAGCCTGAAATGTGTCCTATGTAAGACAGAGGACATCTCGGATGCTGCAGTATGTAAACTGCGAAGAATGCAACAACAACCACTCTTTCCACAGTACAACGGGATTCACCCTCTATCATTTTTGGGAAATGGAGGTTGGGAAGATATGTTCCAGACACGACAGGGAGTGCAGTTATCGTTGATACCACCCTTCACTTACGGTTCAACCAAAGAAATACGGTGTAAAAAGCGACGGAGAGCCTTGCCTGCGAAAAAGCATAGACGACCGCCAAATTTAACCAACAAATTACAACTCCGGCTATACCTTTCAAGCCCTGTCTGCAGTTGAATTTCGACCAACGTACCGAAACAAGATCTTCGTTACTACGGACGGTAAAAAGTGACGGCCCTCCGAGAACACAACGTTCATCTGATCAAGATCTGTCAACGCAACGCACACATTGATCAGTTCAAGATTCCCCTGCAGTAGTCTGAGCAGTAACAAAGGTAGTGATAGCGACAGTGCTGGATATTGTGCCGTAGAAATGATATTTGACCAGTATGTTGCTTATATTTTTTCTTTTGTTTTGTGGATATTTCTAAAGTTTATATTTTTCTTGGTTTATGTTATATTTATGTGAGGGCTTTACTTTTTCTTTTGTTTATTCTAAGTTTCTTGCGTGTGTCCAGAAACTCGGGGGCTGTTAGGGAAAAAACAACACTTATAATGTAAATAAACAAGCCGAGCTTACATAAACCCCGGCAGGATTAATAAAGGCAGTTGATCCTAATGTTCCGTGTTGTGCTTATCTACCCTCCTCCCGTGTAAAGTCCTTTTTAAAAGCATCATCTCGTGCTTGATAGGCGTAACTTATATATACATATGTAAATTTAACGGATTCATTGCCGGAATGTAGGTAGGTAAATGTAGGATTGATAATCATTTAACGAATTTTCAAAAATTCTTTGAACCTAAAATAACAAAAAGGTTGTGGTTGATTTTCCGCGCAATAGGTTCATTTCTTTGGGTAGGTACTGCTAAAAACTACTTCATAAAACTTTACATAATTGAGCTTCTGAGTAATTCATTTAGTTAAATAGTCAATTAAAATTAATTGAAACACACTCAAGTAAAATCCCAAAATCACAAGTTTTTGATAAGAAAATCACGGCCATCTTTACCCGCGAGAGTAAAAGTTTTGATTAGTTTAACTAAAACAGAAAGCTGGTTTATAATGAAATGTCGTTCAAAGAGTCATTGCCTCATGAAAGTTGAGATTACATTTTTGAAACTTTTTAACGAAAGGTCGATGTAATTTCAGTTCAAGATTTATCTTTGGAAATATTTCCTCGTATTTGTATTTAAGTTCTTAACTTCATTCATACTCAATGGTAATAAGTCAAAGTTGTGGAATCAAGATTATTTATTCTGTACATCATTTTATTCAGGGTATACCAAATAGATGACAACACTCAAGCCGGGAAAACTAGGCCAAAAATGCAATGCATGTGGCCAACCTCGCGTTTCTATCCCCTTCTGTGCTATACGTATGCCGTTCTAAAGAATATTTAGGGGAGGGGGGGAATGCAATGCATGTGGCCAACCTCGCGTTTCTATCCCCTTCTGTGCTATACGTATGCCGTTCTAAAGAATATTTAGGGGAGGGGAATGCAATGCATGTGGCCAACCTCGCGTTTCTATCCCCTTATGTGCTATACGTATGCCGTTCTAAAGAATATTTAGGGGGGGGGAATGCAATGCATGTGGCCAACCTCGCGTTTCTATCCCCTTCTGTGCTATACGTATGCCGTTCTAAAGAATATTTAGGGGGGGGGAATGCAATGCATGTGGCTAACCTCGCGTTTCTAAAGAATATTTACGAAAAAAAAAAAATCTTAGTTCTGAGTATACCGTTGGAACGGTAATTAACTGTTACAACTTTTGTGAGATTCAAACTTTTTTTTTTTAAACCACGCGGTCTAATTAATACTTTTGACGCCGCAGTTTATGATCTAAATGTTTTGTAATAATATATGTTTCGATTAGATGCTCTATTTTAGAGGATATTTAGAAAAACTGTATGGAACGTCTAAATATTTGGGGATTTCTCATATATTATGACACATGCTCAACTCAGAACTTCGGGAAAACATCATATTATTGATATTATATCCCATTTAAATAAATGGAACTCTTTACATGCCTTCAACGATTTTATTTACAAACATTTAATTCGCTGGGGTTACAAAAGAGATGAGGTTCTACGTATGAAAAGGTCAAAATTCTCCGAAATTTGACAGTAGCCTACAATAAACGGAAATAACTTCCTCGCCTTCTCCCCAACATCGCATGTTCTTAAGGAAATCTCTACAAACACCAAATAATGCTAACACCTTTTACACTTTATCTTAATTGCAGTTATTATTCATTTAATTTATTTTATATTATAACTAGCCGATACCCGTGCTTCGTCACGGCAGATAAGTAGTTATTTTATTGCGTTATCAGCTAAATTACCGCTACTGCATAATTTTATGCAGTTTATTATAGCATGGTCCACTTCATACTATATGTTATAGATCAATAGATAAGTAATCAAAGTATAATGTTTCTTGACACTGGGGTGCTTCGGACTAGTGTCAAGAAACAGATAATCTAGAAATAACCCGTAATCTATAGGTTACAAGAATGGGCGTATACAAGAGGGATGGTTAGGGGTCTGCAGCCCCCCCCGAAAAATTGATTTGATGGTAAGAATGTGTCTTAAAAACGTTAAAAATTAATTAAATAAGATCATTTCATTTTAGTTGTTATATGCCTAAAACTATTCCAAGTTCTAAATTGTTAGTATTCCATACCCTGGAAATGGTAACAGCCCCCCCCCCCCCGAAATCATTTCGTATATACGAACATGGTTACCAGTAACAGAAGCGTAACCAATACAGATTAAATTTTGTTGTCAATAATGAATGTGCGTTATAATTAAAAATGTATGTTTCTCACATGTCATTTGGAAACACCTATTATATTTGCGAGCATTACCAAGAGGTGTACTGACTGGGGATGCTGATGGGTGTGGAGTCGGTGCAATGGCTCGGGATATTATTACCTCGGATGGACCATCACCAGGTATAGCGAGTCTATGGGGGACAGGTTGAAATGAACCGCAATTAAAATGGTGATTTTGTTCCTCATAGCGTAAACTTTATGAGGGTCAGTTTATTTCTAGGACTGCCATCATAGTTCAAATTAACCTCAATTAAAAATAATACTATGACATAGATACAATACGGTAACAGCTGTTCTTTTATGATCCTAGCAACGCATGCTGCCTAGGCTTGCCTGCCCTAACCAACTAAAACTTTAAACCCATCTAAAAATACTTAAAAATTTGAATATCGAAAAATCCTTTCTTAGCGAGCGTCTACATTCTACAGGGAGTGTTCACACAAAATTTCAAATTTTTCTGTCGAGTGGTTTGGGCTGGAGGATGATAGGTCAGTGAGTCAGTCAGTCAGTGAGAGAGTGAGTGGTATTTGACAAATATATAGTTGATTTAATCTCTAAAAGTAATATTTTTTTTCGTTGAAAATGATTTTGATTTATTAACTTTTCCTATTTTCTAGATGAGTTCCGGAGCAAGGTAGCCTGCGAGAACGAGATAGTTCATCTAAAATGCAACCCCAACTCTCGAATCGCCGTCTACTCAGCGAGTTATGGAAGAACTCAGTACGAGAGCGTCCAGTGTCCACAGCCTCAGGGAGTTCCAGAGGAGAGTAAGTTCTCATATTTACCGTTCTCTTACAAATAAGCGCTTCAAAATAAAAAATGTAATGTAGCATTCATTTGACCTGTTATCGCTAACGAAAAATGTATTTACTACATATTAATACCTTAATGGATGATCGTCCACGTGCTGTTGGCATTATAAAAGGTTGGTTACCTGTAGATAGCCCGGCGCTAATAGAGCAGTTATTGTTACGCAGTAAAAAAAAAAAAACTACGCATTAATGGGTCTCTCCGTAGTCCAGTGTTTAACGCTTTGAATTCTGCAGAATCTTGCAGCTTAAGTTTTCTAAATTCAGGACCCGTTGAAAAACTTTTCCGCTCCCCAATGGCTGTTTAGAAAGGGGAGCATACTATAAATACCTCTGTGTTCATGGCATAGTTGTCGATGCGTCGTAATAAAACAAAAATAAATAGACTATTAATTTTGTTTTTTTTTTGTTTTTTTACGGCGAATCGACAACTATGCCATGAACACAAAGGTATTTATAGTTTATTTATAGAAAACTCAAGCTGCTGCAAGATTCTGCAGAATTCAAAGCGTTAAACACTGGACTACGGAGAGACCCATTAATGCGTAGTTTTTTTTTGTTTTTTTTTTTTACTGCGTAACAATAACTGCGCTATTAGCGCCGGGCTATCTACAGGTTACCAACCTTTTATTCCCTTTATTATTTTTTTCGCCGGCCTCCAGCGAGCAGCCAGGAATTTTCTCAGCGAGCCCTGAGATGAGAAAATTCCTGCCGCTGGTGGGGATCTAACCCACCATCTCCCGCCTATGAATCCAGCGCGCTAGCCACTAGACCACGGGAGACCCCATAGACTATTAATGTTTCAAATTGTATGGAACTGTAGAAATCCTTATCAGCAAAATTATGAAAATTTAATTTTAAAAAAATTACGCCACACAATGCAAAACATATCTTTTTTTTTTTTTTTAATTTTAACGTCCATTTATTATTAACTTCGAATTTTAGAACGGGTTATCTATTGGTTACCACCCAAAAAAACATATCTGAAGGTATGAGAATACATAACGTACTACTATTTCTAAAGTACACAACTCAAAAATGGGTGTTTTTCAATTATAACTATGAAGGAAATGGAAAATATCTCTTAATCAACCATCAAACCTTTATGTACCTAGTGCCAAAGCACTTGTGTCACTCTTCCTGTATTTTAATAGCATTTCCCCTATAAAGGCAAGAGTGACACATTTTCAATTTTTTTTTTTTTTTTTTTTTTTTGTCACTTTAGAAATACTAGTGCGACATATTGGCAGACATTCTTTATAAATTTCCAACAACTTATTATTCATTAAAATACACTCGATTTAATTTGCCATAGTCACATTGTTATTATTGTGGAAAATTTAGAAAGCCTAGGAATGGATGCTCTAGGGGTGCTCTGAATTCCCACCGGTATTCCAGCTATTTAAGAAAATTTACGCCAATGTCTTGCATCATCTGGTGAAAGCCATAAACGGGTTAGCTCCCTATGTAGGAAGAGAGGAAGAGCGGTAAAAGGGATTGGATCAACGAAAAAAAGGGCATGTAAATCCCTCAAATAAACGTTTAGAGATAGCTCATGCAAATGATAGAGGAAAAACCAATTTTCCTGCGGGAAACTCTGACACGGGACGCCAACTGGCATGTTTTCAAAAAGTTACTAAATAAAACCCAATTCTTCCAAAAAATATACAAGAAACATTCGTGTATTTTTACAAGCACGTTACCCACATTCATTATTCTGAGGTGTATGTTTCTATTTATTCAACTATACACTCGATAGCAAAAAATGAAAACGGATACTTAATCCTTTTTGGATCAATTGCTGATTGTGATGTTTTCGAGTTTGGCAGTAATCCGGCTAGTTCAGAGTTGGTACGGACTAAATGCACTGAAATAATCTTGTCTTACTGACTTATAATGATGATAAGGCTAAGGATAGCCATTGGTCTCGAAGCTGATGGGCTCAGGGCACTTCGCTATACCAGAGGGGGTAATATTACATTTTACGAAGCCATCCAGCGTCAAAAACGTAGATAAAATCAATAAATAAGTGGTATAATATAAACTTTTATTTTTAAGGATTATTAACCATTTTTAAGTTTTTAGTGCGGTTCTTCCCTCCCTACATAGAGAGAGGAGAACCCGCTTATGAGGTTGACCTCATGACACATTCCGGAACTGCCGACCAGATAATTTCCCCTTTCAGAACCTACAGATCTTGAAAATAATAGCAGTTCAAATTTATATATATATATATATATATATATATATATATATATATATATATATATATATATATTTATATATGGATTCCATCCATCGGAACACAATTTTGCAGCGAAATTCGCGGGAAAAAAATCGTAATGCCTACGTTTTTGGGTTCATATGCATGAAAGTACTCGATCTACAGGTTTCTTAAAATAAAAAAACGAATGAAACCATTTTTAAGGCGATATCTGTAACCATTTTTGAGAAAGGGGGAAAAAATGTTTTTGTAACTCATTTTCGGTTTGGGTACTTAGAATGGTGAGATTCAATTACGGCGCATCAACAAATCTTGGCTATTAGCGCCGACGTCCAGGGTACAGCCAGGAATTTTTTCAGCGAGCCCTGAGATGAGAACATTTCTGGCGCCGGCGGGGATCGAACCCGCCACCTCCCGCTTATGAATCTAGCGCGCTAGCCAATAGACCACGGGAGACCCCCAATTGAAATATTGTCTGCATGTTTGAAATTCATCTAGACTAATTTGTTTAAATTTTGGTTACATTTGGAGTTAAGAACGTATTCGACATAAGTTTTGGGATCTTCGTATATTTTCGTAAATATCTGGAAAATGGTTGGGAAATCGTTGTACTAAATAACCGTTATTTCAATTAAAATAACATTTTTAGTTTGATTGATAAAGTAGATATTTCTATTTTCGATCAATAGGCGTATCCTTCAGTAAAACAGTTTTTTTTTTTCTTTCTTCCGTCACACCGTGGAGTACAATTACTTACCTCATCGTTTAAGGTTTTGAATGGGCTGAAAGCATTATCTCAGTAAAATGTGACTTACACACATGTGTGAGATCAATACCGAGCACGTGCGTCGCCCTCCGTCCCCTTTTCTCCTCCACAAACACAGTTAGATAGAAATATGATGTCAAGAATTCGCTCGGCTAAATTGTCTCTATTTGTCTCTTTTATTCCTCGTCTTTTTCTCCGCCAGAGTTTCTTTTCTTCATGACCTACCAGTAATTTGTCCTAGTCTCCTTTGGGTTGTCTAAAGAAAAGGCAAAAAATCCAAAAACAAGAAATCAGGTCGACTAGATCGTAGTAACCGCTTACTCGCTTATTTTACTCTATTTATCTATATTTATTTAATAGATAATTATCTATTAAAGATAATTATCTATTAAAGATAATTATCTATTAATAGATAATTACCTATTATAATAGGTCAAATCAAAGGTCTTTTTTTTTTCTTTTTTAAGGCAGTTCAACCACTTGGGTCATGGATGCCTATGTATATTTGTGCAATTGATAATTAATCAATCATATATTTTGTCAATGAATATATTTTTATTTAGTAGTTTTTAATAGTCAGAATAAAATAAGATAATAAAGGGACAAAAATACTTAAAAATGTACACACATAGAGTGACACCCACAAACACACGCAAGGACACACCCACCCACACATACACACGTACACACGTGCAAGTATATTTTCTAGTCCTACCTCTCCTTATAGGTTCAAGTGTCATTTATATTTTTGTGAACAGATCTGTAGCTCTGAGGAACCTTGGACTCTTCACGCACCCAAAATGGATTTTTCTCTTACTAGATACATCAAAAGGGATACCGCCCCTTTGATATTCCAGGCTGAATTCAATAGAATCAGATTGAAGTATCATGGAGCAACAGAAATATACACAGATGGTTCCAATACTCATGATGGCGTAGGATGTGCAGTAGTGGATAATGCCAGAAAACAAATGTTATCCCTACCAAATCTAAGTTCTATTTACACAGCAGAGCTGCTTGCATTAAGCAAAGCAGTAAATAGTTTAAATGAAAATACTAATAACCTAGTGATATACACAGACTCTCTGTCTTCTCTCCTTTCAATACAAAACTTCTATTCTCGCAATGCGATCATTTCAGACCTTATTGAGGGAATAGATTTTCATTACAAAACAAATCGACACGTCACTCTCTGCTGGATTCCAAGCCACAATAATATAAGCGGCAGCGATAAAGCGGATTTAGCAGCAAAAAATCAAAGGTCTCTTTCCACTACTAATGCTATATTCATGTTGAAAAACGCTTTCGAGATCGGATTTGTCATATCCAGTGCCATAATAAGAGCTAGATGGTTCGTACAAGGATTTCATTAACGGAAATTCCTTCCGCTTTCCTTTGCGATTAAAAAGGACTTTTTATCTGAGATAAATTGTATCAATTACGTGCAACGTTCCAAAATTTGGATATTTTGATGGATGATTGCTTGAGAATCTCGAAGTTACGAATTGATTAAGAAAGCTTATAAAATCCTAAAGATGATCGCTAAAGCTGGCTCATTAACTGCGAGAATTTATCAACCAAGATTGAAGGCCCACTTAACACTGAAAATACATAAATTGTATAGAAGGGATTAGTTCCATTCCTGCATTGTATTTTTAATTTATCGTAGTTTTATCATCTGTCATTTTATATCTAGATTGTTGCCATTTTTGCATAATAAACATTCCGTTTTATAGGCAAGTCTTTTTAAGTAATGCTCTAAACGAAAAACCGGACGTTACTTAAAAGATATTATCTTGACAAGGTTGTCTAATTTGGCGGTCTCTTTTAACATGTTGCAGGAGCCAATATACAGGGTGTCCCCAAAATAAACGGCAAAACTTCGTGAATCGATGCTGGATGAAAAAAGAAAGAAAAAAACTCCTTTGGCATTTTTCTTGTTTTTGCTTCGTTTCCGAGAAAAACGCAAAAACTACAACACAATTGAGAAAAAGCATTCTTGCATAACGCCTATATAAAAATCATTAAAAGTATATGTTTTATCTTCTACCCCCCTCTACCCTCCCACCTCTTCCCCTCTCAAAAAAAACAACAAAAAATCTTCTTGGTCAAGTTCAACATCATTTAAAATAGCTACTTTTCTTCCAAGGAAAGTTATAAAACACAAAACAAAAAACTTTTAATTCTTAATCAAATTTAATTTTCAATCCTTAAAACAGTTTAACATTTGACACTGGACTCATACATAAATATAAAATGTATTTATTTATTTATTCATTATGAGCTACGCAACAAATTATAAAATGATAATTTCTTCATCTAATAATTCCTAACAAACTGTTAAAAGGTTTGGCCCCATGCAGCAATCACAACGCACATTGACAGACTGGTTGGCATTTCTGCATTGCTCTGCTGTAATCTGTTCCCAGGCCCAACTGATGCGATGGATGAGGTGCTCCCTTGTGCCAATGGGCTCACTGTAGACCAAATCTTTAATATGTCCCCATGCGAAGAAATCCAAGAGCGTGGGGTCTGAAGATCGAGCCGGCCAGTTATGGGTTTGTCGTTTATTTTTATTAAATATCTCAGAAATGTTTGAGAATTTGAGGCAGATGATCATTCTAATGCCTAATAATTTTACCGCAGAAGGGTTTGGGTGAAATTTCAATAAGTCCACCTCGGTGGGAGAAGAAAACTGATTGAAGGCAAAATATTATGAGATTTCATTTTATTCTATCCGAACCATACAAGTGATAATTATTTCATGGACACCCTGAAATATGACGAAGCTTGAGGAAACCGGATTAAGCACGCCATTCATGTTCCGATTTTCAGTTTGACTTGTACTTCCGAATATGGACCACAAGTCAGATCGTGAATGTGCTTGTTGGATTGTTGAAAGTCTAGTTTGACGACTCGGAACATTTAGAGGGACGACTAGAAAGTCCGACACCAGACTGGCGACGGAGTCGGAGCGTGAGTAGGGGAGTCGGATCAAAGTCGTCTGCGCTAGATACATTTTTTTGGCTCGTGAGCAACGTACACAGTCGTGAAAACAGACTTGGACTAAAATTGGAGCGTGAGTCGACTATCCAACTAGTAGTCCTACTAAATCGTACTGCAAATCGGAAGGTGAATGGCGTGCTTAAGCAATTAATAACGGGCTATTGATAGGTTGCCACCCTTCCTAAACATCCTTGGTCAGCAGGAAATTCTATCAACGGGCCATTAGTTGCAAGAAGTCAACCTGCTGCAGGCTGAACGCGAAGCATCATGAGAACCCTTGTTGTTAGCCACTAGACCGCGGGAAGAGCCGAAAAGCGGATTGCATTTGAACATAACTGGTACGTTTTAAGCAAGGATAGAGACACTAACCAATGCCGAAGAGGAGGTACGACAGACTGAGAGACGAAACGGAAGATAGAATGATAGAGGACGAGATTGAGAGAAAGCGAGTGAATGACTATCCCAAACATGGAGGTGGTGAAGGGTAGTCCTTTGAGTAAAGCACTCAGAGTAATATTAAATAAGAGAATGGTTCGGATGGTGAACAAGAACTGGGGTATGGAAATCGATGTAGGAAGGGTGCCATGAAGGAAAGGGTCTAAGAGGGTTATTACCTAGCCTCTGAGGAGGCCGTAGTCACGTCACAAAGGGGCGTGGTCAATCAGCTGCTCCTTTCCCGCCAAAACTATATCCTTTCTGTACCTTCCGCCCCTCCTCCTCGTTATGTCCCTCTAAGAAATTCCTACTTCAAAGAAACCTCTTCCCCTTTTTCGAAGTCTATTTCCTACTTTCGCATTGCAAATATATGTAATCTAAGAAGAGCGAATTCAATGTATATGTATTCTGCTTCAGGTTTCTTTGCTGTGATTGGTTTTTGAACGTTACATTTAGCAGGAATCACACCCTGCTAAATATAATCCGTTGTTAATAGATTATACTTAGCATAATATAAACATTTGGCCACGGGAGACCCCAGTAATATTTATTGTTTCTTGTTTCACTTCTTAGTGTTGTAATGTTCTTTCTGCTGCTCTTTCGGCTAGGAAAATGAGTATTTGGGATTTGCCAACAACTGAAAAAGTACTCTTTTGAAGCAAAATGGGCCGATACGTTAAATTGCATATCGGCCCATTTTCCAGCGAAAAACCGGTGATCTATATTACCAACGAGTTGGATTAACTAGAGTTTCGATATAATCTTGACCGAGCGTAGCGAGCGGAAACGCATAGCAATTATGCAATTAACATAAGCGCTCATGCTATGTAACCTAGGAAACCAGTAACACTGATGTTAATGGAATAATTGTTATGCATTTCCGCTCGCTCAAGATTATATCGAAACTCTAGTCAATCCAACTCGTTGATAATATTAATAAATGGTCTTTCGGTCACCATATTGCCACAACTCCACTTGTGTTCTCATTTCATGATCCGGAACCCTGAACGAGACCCACTTTTTGAGATCGGTGCAACTAGTACCTAAGTGCCATTTGAGTTTTTCATATAGAATCCATGGCGTGATTGCTGTGTAAACTAATAATCTTGAAGTACACTAAACTGTTTGGCTTTTCTTTATATTAAGGATGCAGGCCTACGAGAAAATATATATCTACAGTATTGTTTATGGAAGGTACTCCGTCAGCTTGATCATCATGAGGTGTTCCATAGAAGAAACGTGACCTGGGTAGCCTCCACCTTGAGGTAATTCTACAAGAAATAAACTTAATAGCCAAGCCCAGCCTCGGTAACGGATGGCTCGATGTGTCTTTGCAGAGCGTTAGAACTTTCAGCCTGACGCTTGTAATTTAGGGCCCTGATATATGTCTGAGAATATCGCTCCTAGCTTCTAACGGAGTGTGCTTTGTCCGATCTGTGAGGGGAATAAGCAACTATACCGAATCTGCACTTTTACATCCATTTTGTTTATGGCATTACAAGGTTAAGGAATGAACTTCACCTTTAAAACTGGCTTATAGTATTTTTCTACTTAGAAAGTCCATCCCGCAGGATTTTCCTCAAATAAGAACAGAGAAAAAAACTTTATTTAACAACAAATAAACAAAGTTTAGTTGCCCAACTATATTGGGTTGCCTACAACACAACATACCAATAAACAGCAAAAAAACTGCAATAATTATAAAAATATATCAAACAAGTAAAATCAATATGTAAATTAAAAACAAACTAATAAAACTACGAAAATAATGGCAAAATTGATTTTAAAAATGTAAAAGAAAAATGAAAATACTTCTAAATATAAGAAATAAAAATTATGATAAAAAGAATAAATAAACCTAATAAATAAATTAAAAGAATTCAGCCATAAATGTGATTTTGAATAATGGCCAGGGAATCAACGAGAATAGACTCAGCTATGATTCCTAGTTGTTCCTCGCTGATTCCTGTTTCCTTGCGACAAGCTGCCGTCTCCTTCGGGATGGTGCCTCTGGAACCGAACCATAATCCCATTACTCGGTATTCTCTCAGTCCAAAACTCTCGTGGAATTTAGAAACTCTCAAATAGGACAGAGACAACACTAAACTTAGAAAGTTTTGCTCTTTTATATAAGTTTCTATATGACCAAGTTGTATAAATAATAAACAAATACTTACTTCCACTTATCCTTGCTTTTAAGAATGCATTTTTCTCATTAATTTTGAATAAGAAGTCCAAAAATGATTCATGGGCGTATATAAGGGGGGGGGCTGAGGCTGCAGCCCCCCCTCTCCGAAATTTTGAGTTTATCGGTCAAAATGTGTCATAAACCCTTAAATTAAATTAAATTAAGATCACTTAGTTTATAAAGCATACTTTATTTTGGGTGTAATAGCGTTGTAGTTGTTTAAAACTATCCAAGTTCTAAATTGTTAGTATTCCATACCCCGGAAATGGTCTCACCCCCCCCCCCCGACATTTTTCAGCACCTCCCGAAATTATTTTCTACATACGCCCAAGTGATTCGGCTAAGATGAAACCTCAGAGTTCCAAAAAAATCCAGCATGCTCTTTGGGAGCTTTCGTCAGCTAAAAAATAAATATACACAATAATCACAAAACGAGAATAATCTCAACCGTAAGCAAAATTTGACATCATGACAATAGGTTATTATATTTGGCAAACAAAGTTTTTTTTGTGAACAAATTGATAATAGTTTTATACAGAACATAATTAAGAGTAAATAAAAATAATTAACAATTATTTAATGTAAATTCAATCACTCATCTTTGTTAATTTTTAGCGCGTTTCAGAGCCCATATATATATATATATATATATATATATATATATATATATATATAAATATATATTTGATTCTCACGAAGTTCTAGTGTGATTTTTTTTTAAGCCATAACTATTCTCAGTTTAGAGCACAATGTAGAAAAATGTAAAAATAAAACTTATAAACATAAAGCTACAAACGGAAAAAACCTCGGAGACAAATTGAAAACGCTTATTTATATTTTTTTTTTATTCGCATCTGTTTGCTTATACTGTTTTATCAAGGGACGATACACATGAAATGGAAATAGAAGCGAGAGAAATAGATGGAAAGTGGAGGGGAAATAAGAGCCCTATAAAAGGAACCCTGTAAAAAACCCTTGTATAAATCAGACTAAAACTGGTTTAACTCAAGGAAAAAAGTGTGCACACTGAAACCTCCTGGAATGTTATAATCCTAGAAAACCTTCTTCCCCCTCTCCTGTTATCCTAAGTACACAACCACTCTCCGCAAAGGAAAGAGGTGCAGCTTTTACACCTAATTCGGGGAAGGGATTTTTTTCTGCTTACATGGTGTTTGTATAAGGGATGTGAGATATCTGTTTTCTTAGGCCTGTTTTTGGCGGGGAGCGCAGAAAATCAGAATGTCACTAAATAAAAAGTAATTAAACAAGTGAAATATTAAGCACTTCTTTGGTTCATTTAATTATATTAGCTTAAATTCATTACGAGAACGTGCCGGAATATTAAGAACAACATACGTGAGTCAAGATTTTTAGTTGAAGATATTTCGTGAGATTTTTTAAATGGATTTTCTAAAATAATTTCTTTGGACTTAAAATGATACAAAAAGTGATTTTTTACTCAAAATAAACCCATTTTACTTTTATGAGCATTTTAATAGTTTTCTGTTAATTTTAAACGTTTACATAACCCGTCCTAAAAAGCTTTAGTAATTTTATAGGAATGTTAAAAATAACACAATTTTTTGGACCGATTATCACCCACTATAAAATAAAGTTTACTTAAATTTAAATAAATAATCTTAATGTAAAATGTGAAAATTTATTAATATAATATTAAAATTTACTAATATATATATATATATATATATATATATATATATATATAATATATATTAACACATAATAAAATAATTTAAATTAAAATAACCTCATAAGCGGGGTCAACGTCATAAGTGGGGTTTTTGCCTATGGAGGGAGGGAGGAACCGCTCTGTTGTAAAAGAGTGTTTGGAATTTTGTATTTAATCTCAAAAGCACTAAAAATGTGTTCTACAGATATGTTAAATATCCTTTGAAAGTTTCGAGATATTATTGTGGCACATTCTTCTTTCTGTTCAAAACGACACGTATTATCATTGGTTGAAACTGTTATATAAAGACTCTTTTTGGAGGGGATTTTTTCTTGAGATCATATTTGTTTTGCCTAACGTTTAATACAGAAGTCGACTAAGGAAGAAGAAAAAAAAACTGAGACAAAAAAGGTCTTCCTTATGAGAAATGAGACAGCTTGAAGCTGTACTAGGCTGAAGCATGACTCCGTTCAGAGTCGACATGACTACCCAGGAACATGAGTGGGAGTATGACAGCAACATATACTGGGGGATTTACCTGCTCCTCGCATCTCCATCTTATGCTCCTTTCGGCTTAAGTGATTCTATATGGGGGACATATCTTTCCAGTTTTATTTGTCATTTTCAATTGCCCTATATGACTCGCAATTCGCATTTCCTAAAGAACGGAAACTATTTGAGACCATCAGCGTGACATAAGGTCAACAAATATTTAAAACGAGCTACCACAAGATATTTATTTATCCGTTATGCTCCGCATGATCCATATGCCACATACAGAATATTTAGATAACAATTACCCCTTTAACTATCAAACACATATTGACAGAATGTCTACTGAGACAAAACTGTGACTTACCTGACAACGTGACAGCCCTACTCTCCGATGGGAGCCAATATATAGACAACATTTATGATTACTTTAAAACCAAAAACCTATTTGACAGAATATGACGACTATACAGATAATGAATAATTTATTTCATAAATGAGTAGTATACTCCTTTGAGATTTAAACATTAAACGCACAATGGCGCTAATGGCCAAGAATTATGGCGATGCGCCGTAAAAAATAATAAAAAAATAATAAAAAAATTAAACGCACTGCTGAACATTGACTGCATAATATGTAGTTATTATATTATAATAACTAAATATAAACAAAAACAGTACAGATACACTTTACAACTTCTCTATTTATTGCGAAGATTGATATTTTTCTTATTCTTATAAATAATAATTGAACTCTTTTACCGCCTTGTAGGGTTAAACAATAAATAAGAAATAAACGTAGTCGATGCAAAATTAAAAAATGAACATATTTATGACCCGCAATGAAGTAATTTAAATAAATAAATAACCGGAATGCGTCCTTATGGATTGTTTCTCTTTAATTTAAAGTAGGAGATTTGGGATAAGCTTGGAGTTTTAATATTTTACAACGTAAGTTCTGCGTAAGAAACATTTTATAATATTTGAAAATTCATAGACATTTTAAGCTTCAATGAATTTAACTACATGCTGGAACGAAATCTCAAAGAAAAATAGACACTTGTGATCTTTCATTTCTTAACTCAATGAATAAATATCCATTAAATCGAACAATATATGTAAGATTATATTATGCAAATGAAGTGGTGAGATGGAAAACTCGTTCGTTCCATTTTTCGAAAAATTGAGACAGCATTAGATTCTAAAATATATTTCAATGCTATTTCAACATATGTTGAATTATAACATAATCTTTAAACATAAGGATGTACCCTTCGAAGGAAAAAAAAATTAATCTGGCCACTCTATAAGACCTGTTTAGTGTTTTTTGAGCTTCCTGAAAAATATCTTCCTGTGGAACGAACGAGTTTTGCATCTCACCTACTCAATTGTATTCTTTATATATTATAAAGTTGTATTTTTTAAAAATGCCGGAAGGTCATATGTATATTTAAATCACTTCATTTTGTCATATACTTTATTTAGTGCTCTACACATTTCACGCCTAAAGACGCCTAAAGAAACAACTTAAAATAATATATACATGCAATGGCAAATCATGCTATCACCAAACAGCATAAGTTTGATTATGATAATGCTAAGATTTTAAAAACTGTTAATGATAATAAAGCTAGGAAATTAACGGAATCAATTTACATAACTAAAAATATCAATAGAACCATTAATTTCAAAACAGATGTTAAAGGTATAGGACAACATTATGTTGACATATTAAATAAAATTAATTTTTGATGACAGTGTAACAGATTACTTTCACAGTTTAAATATCTGGGTTACATACCTCAGTGTATTGTATATTAAATATGGTAATAAAACTAATGTTAAGTAGAGATTACACAATTTGTCTGTGATATGTCATACATAATTTATTATATATTTTGACTAATTGAATTTTAATGTTTTAATTTAATTTTAGTTATACCAAATATAATAGGCCTAGGCAGCTTGATAAAGTCTAATATGGCTGTGATAATGAGTGTTTAATTGATGTAGGTGTAATTTGACTTGGTTCCTTACAGGAATCATGTTTATTTATTGCATGACTGTTTTAGTGTAACTATAGTAATGAACAGGACATGGTGAGTTTAAAATTATGACAATAAAATTTAGTAAATGGTTTTGGAGGATGTAATATCTGAAATTAATATACTATTGTAGATTGCCTGAGGATGGACCTGTGTGTCCGAAACGTTGTGATGGAGGAATAAATGTAAAGTTTGAAAAATTTTTGAAGGGTTATTCTTCACCTGTTTGGTATTATATACATGCTTTTAATCTTGAGTAAGGAGCTCCAGAGAATGAGTGACTGTTGGAAACCCCTTTTATGGTGCGAGTGGGGAGGTTTGATTTATAAAATTCAATAAATACATTTTGAATAAATAATCAACACTTAATTAGTGCTACAGATTATTAAAATATTCAAAGAAGAATGCCTTGTTTAGAATATAATTTGTAATATATTAAAATGGCCGTCAGAAGGAGGGACTTATCCTAATTAAATTTCGAGGAGATCTTCCTACAAAGATTATTGGTTTCTCCCCGAATTCCTTGCCGCTCTCACTTCATTTTCAGCTGCCCACATTTAGATTATTACATTTTATTTCTTAAACAACTTGAAGAATAGTTCCTCTTTCTTCTCGAGCGCCCTTTCCTTCGCCTTAGTTAAAGAATAAAACTAATAACAATTCATAATGAGTTGAAGATTCTTTGCCCTAGATGTTATAAAACGTCAAGGATGTTGGGATTCGGCAAAGAGAAATCATCAAACTTTCAGAAAAATATATATATCCAACAGTTTGGCAGTCTTTTTCAGTTAATAGTTTTATTTCTGAAATTGTTGCTAAATCCAAACCAAATTCTTTACATATCAGAAATATTATTTTAGAAGAACTAAGCCATTCAAAACCATTTTACATATTGAAAGTGGATAAATTTGAACGGCTTCAGGAATTGTTAAAGTTACATAACAATTTTATTTCCAGCGAATGTTTAAATGCTTCTTGAACTGCTGTCTTCGTTACATCGCCTACATTACTGTACTTTCTTATTACTTTTCTCACTCAACGGAATTGAATTTGTAAAGCGCTAAACTATGCGTCTGTTTGAGCAATTTAGTTGATAATTCAGGGTGATGTTTATTTGTTTATAGGGAGAAAATGTTAATAGCTTTAAACATTTCTATTCTTATTTAGAATTTGAAGCTTTTCTTAACTCATTTTACACTACTATACTTACTTGTTGACCCATGCGAAGCATTCCCACTGCATCCTTCTCAAATAGTATAGTTTCATGTGTATAATTTCTTTAAAGTGCATAATCTGATTTGTTCGTCGGATTGGTTTATTGTCATCGTCGGATTGGTTTATCGTCATGGACTAAGTAAAAGCAAATGACTGCGAGGGTTTGGGAAGTAAATTTAAATTCAAGTCTTGATTAATTTAATTCATCCTATAAATAAATCAGCAGATCGAATAGCTTAAATCGATATTTTAAGTCTAAATTAAATGCATAATGGGATAATAGATGCATGAAATTGATATCGGTTTCATTTCAATAAATTTCGATATTCTCGATAGGTCGAAGGCAGAATTTAAAACAAAAAAAAACTGTTTTTTTTTTCAATTGCAATTTTTCGAAAAACAACTAAAATGTGAGTATTTTGTATATTTTTCCGGTGTCGCAGTTAAAAAAAAAGGCTTTATAATGAAGCCTCATTTATGAAAATTGATGAAGCTTTAAAGAAGTTATGGCGTACCGACAAAAAAAAGTCCTTGAGAAATAATAATGTATATAAAGATTAGAAATTTCTGAATTTATTTCAGGAGTATATTTGTTTTAGATCGCTTAGAAAGAATGTAGTGGAACAAAGAGAATTAAATTCAGGATAAAATTGACGATGGGGAAATATTGCGCATTGAGTAGAGTGAAAATACGCCCACATCCCCCCCCCCTGGATGTTTGTACTTGCAGCTGACATTTTAAACCGGTTGAAAAGTCAGGAGACAACATAATTTAGCCAGATGGTTTTCCTATAATCCCGCATATGTTGCCTTTCCCCTGACGAGTCTTTATGGCAGATTTACCAAAACTAATCCTCTCATCGTTGACATTTACAAAAAACAAAACATTACTGGTTTGTAAGGTCTTGTTGTAAATATTGTTTGCATTTTACTTGACTATAAAGCAGGGATATTCCTACTGACATATACCTACATAATATTTGCTAATGACTCTGTAAATTAATCGGAAATAGCTGAACTGAAATGTTGACGTTCATAACCTGTATGTTTAAAGTGTAACACGGCTTTTCGCAGGTGCAAGTAAAAATCACACAGGCTCAGGGTTTGGTGTGAATGGTTTAAGGTACCATGTCTTTGTGGCTAGGTATTTTTTAATGGACTATTGGGGAAAAAATGCATTTTCAAGGGAGGTATTTAACAATTGTCGAGGAAATTAAAAAAAAAAAATATTTTTGGGTCAAAACCCAAAACAACGGAATGTGTTAAAACCTATTTCCCCCCTTTCACGTACATTCAATTAAAGACTGATTAATTTTGGTGTAGAGAAGATAAAACAAGATCAAAGTAATTTATCAACATAACTGACCAGTTTTCGACTGTTAAAAATCGTGATCAGGGTAACTACGGTATCAGTGTGACAGTAACATTTCAAAATTTACTAAGTATCCTAAATAATTACTTATGTAGGAATAAGCAATTATGATTTTTAAAAATGGCCATAATTATTGTTGAAAATGGCGAACCATTCTTCATTTCCTATTATAAAATCCGTCGAAAATCATAGAATTCATTAATTAACAGAAAACTCCTTACGTGCTTTATCAGCAAATATCATTAGGAATCTAGAGTTAAAAAATTTGAAGTTCTTCGGGAGAAAATTGAAAGCGCTAGCGTATCGCCCCATTTAAAAAAAAAAAAATAGTTTTGAGAAAATCTGATTTAAAGTATAATGTACCTACCGAAAAGTTAATTTTTTTCTTAATTTATAATTTTGAAATGTATCGGTACTTTAGTTGAAAAATCGAATTTTTGGCAAATTTAAAAACTGTTCCGGCACATAAACACATTTGGATATAATTTTTGATTAGTTAAGAAAACATTTAAGCCAGTATACAATAAAATGGTTAAACATAAGTAGTATGGTAGTATTACACCTTAAGGGGACCTATGTCTATAGGTTGATTAAAAGATTCCTTTTTAAGGTTTCCAAATCAAATTAGATATAAACATTATATGGAAATACGCTAAGATGATTGATTTAACAATCAAAGTTTTATATATGCAATTTTATAAAATAGATATAAATATACATCAGTCCCGTAACAGGCCTCGAGGACCCTGAGGGACAGATACTATAGAGGTATCTGATTCATGACCATACGGCACACTAGGGAGATAGTGTGGTCAGTACTATGCTCCGGCCGCCTGATTTCCCCCTTGGCTGCTTCGACTGCTAGAGTCATTAGCACCCAAGGTACCCATTATTACATTAATTATAGGCTGGGTTGGCCTAGGGACGGTCAGGGAGGCCGAGTTCAACCCACAAAGACACATGAAGAAAAACTCTTTCGTGCTTGCTCGGGATTTGAACTCAGGTCCTCCAACTTATTAGTCCAGTGCTCTACCAATGAGCTAACCTCGCCCCCATAAATATAAATAATCCATTTAAATTGATGATGTTTGATGCTCATTAATTTTATTCTGATTATTCGATATTTTATTTTATTTTTATTTGATTATTTTTTCAAGTAGGAAATTAATTTTGAAAATCATTAGAGTAATGATATTTTTCATAACTCATTTTCTTTATACTACAATAAAGGAAGGAAACCTTTGATGAAGAATCATCAAATAAATTAAAGAACAGTAGCTACAACCTGACAATGAAAAACGAAATATAGCTCAATTATGAAACTAATTAGCTAGCGCAATAAAATTCCGATTTGAATCGATTGAAAAGACTAATGATGGAGCCATTTGATATACAGACTCGTCGCTTTCCCATCCTGGAACATAATTACAAATGGAAAAAAGAAAAAATTAGAGCTTTAGACATGAGAATGCTAGATATTTACTAATTTCTAATAACCTTGCAAAATTATATATCAAGAGTATATTATAAAAACCTATCCTCGGTGTAAAATTATTTCAGAACTTTTTACTAGTAATTTTCGTTTAACTTATCCGGGAACTCGCTTCAGCGGTCGTTCCATGTTTATTTTATCGGTTTAATAATTCTATGTGTGTTTTACTTAATTAAGAAATGTCCATAAAAAGTTTAATGTTTCCGGCTGGGTGGAAAGAATAATTAAAAAAGCATTTAACTCTGAAATTTTTATTCTCATCAACATTTAGAGGGTCTATGTTTTTTATTTTTCAATTAATTTTTTCCTCATTTAAAGGAACTAGGACACCATTGTGGACATGTAAATTAGTTATAAGTGTAATTGCTCAAAAGTTGAATGTATATTTTAGTTTCACGACGTTACTTACCACAGCTTCAGGTAAAAGTGTTTATGATTTTTTTTTTTTTTATATTTACATATATTTACTACCTTAAAACATTACATACACAAGCATGCTGGTTTCCTAGCAAGGTCATTCAGATCGTTGTATTACCGCCAAAGAAGTGGAACACTCAATAAATAAATAATGATTTCCCTAATTTCAAAATAATTTTGATCATGAAAATCTCTTTAGGGATATTTTCTTCCCTAGATATACCTGACAAGAATGGAACATTAAATGATCCATTTTCACATAAACAAATTATCAACAAATTGATGTCAACTAAAGCTGGGATAAGCCCTTTACTCTAATCCTGCATCATTTTTTTTTATTCCGTGACAAATTTATTTAATTATTTTTACTGTTATAATGTAGTCTTTAGTTGCACCTTAAAGATGAAAAACACTGATCAATCAAATGTGCTGTAACAAGCTCAAAATTATGTTGCAAAAAAGTGGAATAATTCTCACAACAGCAACAAAAATTATAATTTCAGCATTAAAAAATAGATGCATGGGTCCAGCGGTTCCATTCTTTGACTCTTCAAGGATTTGTTTTCTCCTTTACCCCATTATGCGACGCTCTCCAAGGGTTTGGCTTCCTAGTTTAGGATGATTTAAAACATGTTATCTTATTTTATTTTATTTAACTATCTTTCGCGTTGTCTAATTCTAATACTCATTTCATAATTCCGTTTCTTCAATTCTCGAATCAATGATAAATACTATACTGCTGTTCATGACTTTTTTCGTACTTGTTGATACGGGTTTAGTACATTTTTGACTGTCTCTTAAAAGTTTATGAGTAAAAAAGTTTTTAAAGTTAATGGGGCGAGATGCATCACAATTGCAGTGCCCCCATGGTAATGTAATTACTAATTACTAGAAGGATAACGTTACGTTTCGAACGGGATATGTTGGTTGACGTACGTAATAAGGAGTCCATTAGAGATTGGGAATGGTTTTGAATGATATTTATTATAATTTTCCAAAGGATAAACGGAATATTCATGCCCTTGTGAAGAGTCAAATTTTTAGGTTATTTTTTTAATAACTCAGAATTCAAATGCATGAGTACATTGGTCTGTCAATTGGCTTGTAAATTCGTCGTTGTGTGTTAAATGTGAGATCTGATCATAGGTCAAGTGAGTGTAGTAAACGTCTGTACCGTCATTGAAATTCTTTGTTTTTCTAGGTTTTTTTTTTTTTTTTTTGTTTTTTTTTGTGGCTCTTGATGCCAGCTATAGCTTGATGCTATTTATAGGGCGACTATGGGAAAACTAGGGAACTAAGGAACTAGGGACAGGCAGGTAATTTTAATGCGATTTGCTTGTTTTATATTGTGTTATCGGCCTATGTCTTCCTCTATTCGTCAATAAATTCCATGAATGCTTTGAAGTTCTCTTCTGATGCCACAAGGTCTGGTAATTTCGGATGGTAATTGCATGTTTTCCTCATCAATTTCAGTCTGCTGGGAGCCTATATCACAAACCGTAAGTCAACAAGCTCGACGATCTCTTCTTGTGCACCACACATACAGTTTGGGCTACTTCTCTTTTTATAATAATGTAAATAACCTGCAAAATCTCCATGCCCCGTCAAAAATTGACAAGTCTATTAGTCAATGTGTAATCACTTTTTCTCGATTCTGTCCTGCTTTTCTGGGTAGTATCTAGCGCTAAAATATAGTGTCTGACCACCAAACATACAATCTGTGGCCAATATTTTGTTTCGCATGTTCATAATTTTTTTCAGCCAACAAGCAACAACCAGTTTCCAACAAAACTTTATAACTTTAGAAAAAATATTACGAAGGTATTTAAAAATCTATATTTGTGCTGGCTGAACATATTTCTAAAATTTAAAAATCCAGAAATTCCATAACACGCCGAAATTTAAATGCCATTGAATCAAAACATTCAATTTGTGTTGATGTAAACTTAAATTATTATATCTAAATAATTTGTAAATGAAACCTAATACAGATATTTCAATAAACATATTCATTTACTTCTCTGAAAACACTGATAGGAATCAATGAATCTTATGCATTCCTTTTTACAATATTCTACAGTATATATGTATTTTTTCTTTTTTAGCTTGTCTGGCGAGTTATGCCACAGAAACGGTGGTGCAAATATGTCACGGAAAGCGGCGATGCACTCTCTCTGTGGATTCCAACACTTTCGGGAGCCCTTGTAAAAAGGAGTCTAGGATGTACCTCAAAGTCGTCTACACCTGCGGTAAGTTTTTTACCTGTTTTTTACCTCATTAGTTCGTTACACTGTGCGCCGGTGAGAATCGAACCCACCATCTCCCGCTTATGAATCAAAGGCGCTAGCCACTAGACCACGGGAGACCATACGCATTCATAATAGACCGACTTTGTGGAACAGGTCTTTCTCCTAATTTAAACAGTATTTATACCAAATTTTGTTGTTACATAACAAAAATGGCCACCATTAGAGACGTATTAGAGATTCGAGTGTCCCCTCCTTTCAGATGGACCAATTTCAGCTGGTTAACGAATTTGTTCAATTGATTATTACATGACTGATTTTCAAGTTGCCTGGGGAAGAAACTGAAATTGAGCCGCTATCGGTTGTTAACAGACACATGCATACTCACAAAAACGCACACACAAGCATATATATATATATATATATATATATATATATATATATTAAATTCTTTCATGAGTGGAAGCCTCAACAGCTACACCGCTTCGGAATGTGCTAAAAAGCTTAATTGCTAACATATAAGGCTATGTACTTCAGAGTTCATTTGCTTGCTGCTATCACTTAAGTCGTATGATAAAATGAAGTAACGTCGTCACATGTTGGTACATTTTATATGGAGAGAATCGTAGTACATATTGCAGACTGTCGTTTTTCTTGTTTCGCCATTAGGTAATAGTGTGTAATGAAGGGCCAATTTTTGGGCGAGGCAATAAAACTTCATCACTTCGACAATCGCGGAAAATGCTCAGCCATTCTTATATTGTATGCTAACTGTCAGTGAAATCCATGAATTTTGGCTGATTCGAGTAAACATTCAGGTGGTTCATTTTGTACAGTCCTCATGGCAAGGGATCTACTTCTCGATTCAATAAAAATAAATTAATAAATTAGAAAAATTATTTATAGTACTATAGCCAAGAACGTCATGTAAACGTGTGAAAATAATTTCCTTAAGGAATTTTGAAATAAAGTTGTTAGAAAGTACGAATTCATTCAAGGATCAACACACACACACACACAAAAATAAGATCCTTCCCACCACATTCATCCCTATTCAGCTACATCATGAGGAAATTATTGAAGGAAACTGAGGACATATTAATAAACTGCAGAGGCTATAGAATCTAAACTTGCTTTGAGCCGCTGAGCTGATGAGAGGGAAAAAAATCAGTGGTCGGTAGGCCTAAAAGACTCATGAATTAGTTTTTTTGCTAAAAGAAAATCCTAACATAATACTTGGTCAAAAGTAAAACCAAAATTAATATTCGTTCTCTAAATTATAATTAAAACATTAGTCAAAAGCTTGAAAAATTATTTAGTGTTTCAATGAAATTAATCTTCACTACAATTACTGAGCATTATGTTTACTTAAGCAATACATGAGCTTGTTGATTTACTTCAATATAAACGGATTAAGCGAATTATCTAGATAAGCGGAAGGTACTTTTACACTTTTTATTTCTCGTACCTACATGTTGCGAACCGTTTTGGCGTCTCTTCAGGTGAAAATGTTTTAAACTTGAGGAGGAGAATCTTGCACTTATCTAGGACCACGTCCTAGACTGGTCATAGTCTGTACCGGTCATAATCGATGTCATGTTTAATTTCAATACCCAAATAAAATACTACCCGCAAAATATTTTTATAGCCTATAGGACTCATGAATTTACTTTGTTTTAGAAAATCCTGAAAATACTATTTGATCAATAGCAACTGAAATTCCTAATAGTTCTCTAAATTATAATTTAACAGTGGTTTAAGCTTAAAAGATTATTTAATGTTCAAAGAAAATTAATCTTCGCTTAAATTTTGAAGAGCATTATCTTCTCAGGAGCAATATTTGATCTTGTCGACTTACTGAAACATAAGCGGATTAGATCATCTTCTTAGAAATAATACATTATTCATGACAGTATTATGGCCTAATTACTTATACAATAAATACAACTTAATTCAAGTTTACCTAACATAATCATGAACACAAACACAAAGACCAACCGATTGCACAAATTTGATTGCGTTACGTATCATTTGACTAAGCAGAGCATTAGAATTTGCCAGTGACACATTTCAAATGTAAATCTTAAAGCAAGATATATATATATATATATATATATATATATATATATATATATATATATATATGCATATATTTATCAAAGCCTGTTCACATTATGCTTAGGTGAAATCTGAAAAGCTAAGGTTCAAGCAACATCTCTGAATGAGACGGAAGGAACCTTTTAGTCTTTAAGACTATTTAATAGTTGCATTTCACTAATCACGATTTCACAACCCTCTTGAGATATTTAGAAAAAATTCATAATTCTCAGATCTTCTAAACTTTCTAAGAGAATTTCTAAGACTTTCAAATGATGACATCAAATGGGCACGATTTTGCTAACGTTTTCTAGATATTGAGTAAAATATAAGAAAATAACAAAAACATTTTGTTCAAAAATAAAATTCTCTGCACATTTTCTGACTTGAAGGGAATCCCACTATGCACGGGTTATTGTTCAATGTTTTTATGATGCAAAATGAAACAGTCTCATATATGTACTTGGATGGGTACTTGATTCCTGTTTATGTTGTTATTTTACGAATTAATATTTATTATTTTCTCATTGTTGCAGTTCCAAGACGAGTACTTAAGCCCGAATACGAGGAGAAGGCTGAAGCAGACGAAGCTCCCGAGCCCGTGGACGATGCAGTGGACTACGAGGAAGAAGGCATGGCTGCCCCCAACACTTCGGGACATCACAATACTTCTGGTGTCATGAATGAATCGGTCACATCTCATCACAATAGAGACGGTGAGTATTGAGTAATTTCTAATCAGTGTAGCGATAAAGGTTATCTATGTATGGGGTTACTAAAACAAAATTATATTTAGTAGCTTTTGGGATTTATCTACCTCTTTGTGAATATAACTTAATTTTGAAATCGTAAATGTTCCATTTTTAAGAAAAAAGCGTTGACACAAAAACGTTTGATTTGGGAATTTTGCATGAATGTTAATAGTATGAAACTGTATTAAAGAAGGGTAAATCATTGATTTGAACTTGTAGATTTTTGACATAAAACTTCTTATGTCTGGTGCCTCTAATTTTTACGCCAAGGATGACTGAAAAATGAAACGTAAGGGACGCCATCGGTCACGTGTCGGTAAAATGATTTTGCGGCGGTAAATTGAATTCGTAATATAAAATTTATTTTTAAACATTGCGTACATTATAGATGAAAACGCCACGTTGAAGGGATGGAAACAAGAAAATACGTATGACACATTTCACATTATTCTTCATTATTCACTTTAAAAATGATATTAAGGAAAATCTTTGTCATGAACCCGGTTTATGAGAAATTCATAGCTAGCTCGATTTGACGTAGTACTAAACGAAAATAAAAACAAACCTGCACATAATTCTTAATTTTTATGTAGTTTTAAAAGTCTATTTAAAAATATTACCTTTTGAGCTGGCGGTTACTTGTTAAAGCTGAACTTTTTGGGATTTTGTTCTTAGCAGTTTTTCGATATCTCTAACCGTAACAAAGATATTTTAACTGTGGCATAGACTAGACACTCTGTGTACATTTCGCCCCTAGCATGTCAAACCATCGACTATGCAAAATCTCGTTTTTCAAATTAGAGAATTTGCTCTTCGATTGTGGACGATACGGCTTGTCGGAAATTGTCACAACTCCGACTTAGTTTTTGTTTTTTTAACGGTGTATCAACATTATTAGGGCTATTAACGCCAAACTGTTTACAGGTTGCTACACTTTTCTATAATGGCAACACCACGTGGTCGGTCACCCATTCAGGTGCTGGCCTCGCCCGACGTTGCTTAACTTCGGTGACCACGGGAACCGGTGCATTCAACGTGGCTATGGCCGTTAATAACCTTTAATGTATTAAATAAAGTATCGAATATGCTCTGATTTGCATATTCAAAAGTTTCACATGGTAGGGGCGATATATCCGTATGCTTGGATATGACAAGTGGTGGAAAATACGATATACTTTCTACTCTCTGGAAGATAATATATAATTGTACCTAATTTGACCTATTTAATTTACCTAGGTATCATTATGGCCGACGCGTGAATGAAAAATTTAATTTAGCTCCCCTTTAAGGATTATTAAATCTGCTTTTACAATTCTTAAGCAAAAATCTCAATATTTTACGCCCTCAAATTTTGTTTCTTTCAAACTCGAAGACTTAAAAGTTAATTAAATTATTTTGGCACTAATTATCATTAATTTAATTTATGTCTCCTTTCCTTTATGAATATAGTTCATAACCTGCTTATTATATTTTCATTTGCAGGTATACAATATCATTTTCATCGCCCCTCAAAGTAGAATTTCAAATCTGTATTCTGTAAATTGTTCTCAAATCAAATTATAAACATTATTCAGAATGGAATGCTCAGTAAATGAAATGTAAAGCAATTTATCATTGAAATTATATTAACTGCTTTTACAGACCTTAACGTGGGAGTGTCGTTATTGTACCGTTATTCCGATATTCCTTATCTTGCTTGAATTAAGAGGTAATACAACCTTCAAATAAAAGTCATTTCCTCCAATTTATGGATAACAAATAAATAAATATTTTTCAATTCTTTAAGTTAACATGGGATTTTAAAGTAACTAAAAAAAATAAGTTTTAATTCTTCGAAAACAAAATGGCGGCTATGCTCCCCTCCTTTTTTACACTGGCGATAGTGTGCAGGAGGCACTTTTTAATCTAAAGCAAAAAATTAAAATTATTTTGAAAGAAGAATTTAAATCTAGTAAAGTACGGAGGAATTTTAAGAAATATTAATTTTCACGTTAATAGTGAACAATACTTCATTTTTTATTAAAAATACGTCGAAAATCGGTCATAAAATCGTAATAATTCAATAAATCGAAAACTCCCAGTGTAATTTACTAGGAAATATTACTTGGAATCTGCTCTAAAAATTTAAATTTGACCGGGTTAAAATTGAAAGAGCAAGTGTATCGGCCCGATTTGAAAAACAGGGTTTTAAGAAAATCTACTTTAAAGTACCAAAAAGTTCCTTTTTCTTCCTTTTTAATTTTTTAATAAAGATAAAAAAAGGGTTTTAATTTTGGAATGTATTGGGACTTAAGTTGAAAAATCGAGTTATTGGCACATTTATAAACTGGTCCAACACATAAACAGTCTTGGATATCATTTTGATTAGTTAAGAAAGAATTTAAGCCCAAAAAAAAGAAAATTGTAAAAAAAACGTTGCAAGGAAGTATTACCCATTAATCTCGTTGAAAAATTACCTTCTTTCCCATGACCCCACCTTGAAAATCGTTACTTACACTGTACATTGTTATTTTATTTTATTTTTACGGCAGTTTACATAAACATAAGGGAAAAATAAGGAGATATATATGAGTAAATAATCTTGCGCAGCATAATTAATTATTCAAAAGACATTGAACCAACAATTCGAAAACCTGTAAAACGTGCACCTGCAAGCCTACTAACAAAAAAACTAAAGCGCAAAAGTCGTCCAATGATTCACTCAGTGTTTTTTTTTTTTTTATTCGCATCATTATTGATGTTTTTATTTCGAAAAAAGGAAGGCATCTCCTCCCACCAGACTATAAATGGTATCCTCTAGATAACCCGTACCAAAAATCGGTGATATAATAGAAACATTACCACAAAAATGAATACATTATTGCAACCAAAATGTGTTACTTTTGTTTATCTTTTGATCCACTTGAAACACATCCCACTTGACCTTGACCTTGCTAAAATCCGTTTCCGAATGTTCCGCTCTTAAATGTCTCACCATCCTAATCCTGAATGCCTATCCTTATCATACAATCCCACCTAGACAATCCTCCCGGGGGCTCAACACAGAGTGGCCCCTAGATAAACTTACTCAGCAGATCTTCCATTATTGTTTAAGTATATGTTTATCCAACTCTAGAAGTACCAACAATGATTGGCATCTTTCAAATTTGTTATAATTCTTTCCCCAGTTTTGTTCAACTCTCCATGACATATGTATGCAAAAAAACTTGATCATTGCACAGTTTATATTCTGTACAGATTTAAAGAAAAAGATATTTTATCCTGTAATCGCACTAATCCTCTTTAATGTTTCTACATTCTAACATTAATTGAGCTTCGAAAATTTGAATCGAAAAAATGAAAAGAAAATCAAATTAAACTTAACATACTACACAAACGTGACCTAATTTCCTCTGCTTTCTTTTCATTATGTACCTATTGGCTTAGTGGATATGATTATGCACGCGTAATTTTTCAGGGGCAATAACCGAAAGTGTTATTCTCATTACTAAAAAAAAACGAATAGCTAAAATTGAGTCAGAAAAAAACACTTGAATATTCAAACCCATTATTAGATTCGGACTTTATTGAAATCTAAAAACAACAATTAAAATATCAATTATTTTCTCTAATATCCATTATAATTTGTTACTGTAAATATGTTGACAGGATAAGGCAGCTAATAAAAGCCCTGTAAACACAAGCATTTTATATTATTCAGTTTAATACTTAATTATTTTTAATTTAACTTATTCCACAGGCAATTTAAATATAAATTTAATTATAGAAACATGTATATGTTATCTTCTGTAATAAAAAATAAAAATTTTATAAATCATATATAACACACAACATTAACATGAATTTTATTGGCTTCAGAATAGACCATGGATCATGGATGATAAAACATATCTCATCATGAGACTGAAAGAATTTGATTAGTGTAAATCAACATTTAGTGAAATGCAAGAATTGAGAGATTTTTCACCTAGACATAAACATAATTTAACGACAAAAATGGCTGAGCTGATACTTCCTGATAACTTACCAAACTTCAACAATTACCATTCGAAAACATACCTACTCTTTAGATCATATACACAATATATAATTGTAATTTTGTGTTTTTGGCTCCATATAAATCCTTTTAATTTTCGACAATTACACAAATTCATGTGTGGAATACTTTTCTATGTAACTTATTAGAACTTCGAATAATCACTTCAGCCACGATTTTGTAAATGTTTGGGGACATTTAAGAAAATATAAATAAAGATACTAAACCACTAATGTTTGTTGATAAGGTATATTTGTAATATTATGTCAACTCCAAATGTAATCAAAATATGTACCTACGCCTGAGTTTTGGTGAATTTCAAATGTATGAAATAATGTTAAATACGATCCGCCTTATAAACACAATCCATTCGCTTCAAATTTTCTCGAAACGACTTCACAATATCACGTTGAAAATTGATTTATTTAATTTTTCATGTCAAAATATCAATAAAAACTTAGATCATTTAAATTATTTGTACATAATTTATTAATTAGTTTTTATTTTATTTTATTGATTAGCTCCTTAAAGCTGAAATAAATTATACACAATAAATTTTAATATATCTTAGAATAAAGTTCAGGGGTGCCCTCGCTGGATGTGTTGTTTCAAGTCGCACCGGTGGCAGATCTTTTTTTTTTCAGCTACGGGCTCGCTAAAAAAAATTCTTTGGGACGGCGTGAGTGTTTATAAAGGGTTGCAACCTGTAGATAGTCGTCGCTAATGGCCTTAAAGCACAGGCACTGTAAAAAAAAATGAAATAAAAACAATAAAAAAGGTCTTCTGGACTTATTCCGTTAATTATAGATTATTTTTGTTCCAGGAGTGATACCTACATATTGGCCACAGGAAGAAGAAAAATCTTCAGGTATACAGCGAAAATTATCAACCCTTAAACTGTATTATTTAGTTCTACGACATTATTTAAATTACTTTCTTCCAAAGGTCCTTTCATAATTGATTATTCATTTAGAAAGACTATTTCCTAAATTACCTGGCTTGCAATTTAAAATTATGGTTTGAGGCCAAACCTGGAGCTTGGAAAACATGCAGGAGTTTTGAAGATTTATAGGTGGGCTTAAACCCTCTAGCTATCCAACTACGAATTTCCCTATTTATCTTTCAGAAAAATTCATTTCCTCCGAGAAATTATCCTCAAACTTATATTTTATTTACAAATAGTTGGTAAACATTATATTATTAAAGCAGCAGATATTAAAGAACTAAATTAATATTGGCTTCTCTGTTAGTATTTTCTGGGAGTTAATTTTTCTTATTACTGAATAATGTTTCTGATATAATGTACAAATGTAGTTACCAATTTCAATTCTATCACTGCAGATCTCCAGCTCTGAATATGTTTATAAATTTAAATCAGTGTTTACTTTTCTTATTTCTAATTTAAACATTGTCGAAATATATCAAACATTAATGTATAAATTAGAGTCAACACAATTCGCAAGGCCAAACACTGCAATTGGACTGTAAAATATGGTTTTATCATGAATATCACTTTCCTGCTCAACCTTAATATTTACAAATCCGTAAAAATAATTGAGAATGGAATAAAAAAGGTGGTTCCATTAATAATTTAAAATTTTTTTGTATGCTTTAAAGAATTTTTCCAGAATTTTTAAAATAAGGACTATTTCCTCTCGTTGGTAGCCATTCAGTGAAATTATTTATTTAATTTGCTGAAGAATTATTCATTCACTTTTCATACATCTACTTTCTTCCATATCATATACAATAACAAAACAGTGGGTACATCTGTACATGATTATTATAATGTTATGAACTACAATAGTGCGTGTTTAGGAAATAGTATTCTGTAAAAACTCATATGATATTCTAATATAAACTCATTATTAATAACTCATTTATTATTTATCTATTTCTTGTGTAACTTTTATTACATTTTCAGCTAATTAAATATTTAATGGTCTCATTAAATAAGGCAATGTATAGAAAAATCGCTTCTTGTAATGCTAGTTTCGGAGACCAAGTGAACTTCAATGTTAAAGTGATAGCAGCCTAGAGTCATTTGTTCGATACCTGTGATAGTGGATTTTCATTCGAAGTAACTCGTCCCCAAAGCCTTGTTATGTTTAAGTGGATTTGAAAAAATGTATTTAATTATTTAAATTTTAACGTCCATTTATATATACCAAGACTTTTTTGGGGGGGGATGCGTTATTTATAGATTAGTACCCTTTTCTTGCTAGAATACGACTGATGCCTTTTATTTCTTCGAATGAATATCCATGAATCGAACCCACGACATTAGGCTTAGAGTGCTACTTCAGAACAATGACCTACACAGGCTGTTCGTTAAACAAAATTAAATAAATGGAGCGATGGTCAATATTTTTAGCAATGGTTTGTTGCTTTGGTGTTGTGATTTTGCTGAGCGTATGTTTGCTTACTAATGCTATGTAAATAACACAAATGGTCCACTTAACCTATCGCTGCTGTCGAGACCATTGTTTTGCCTGCCTGTGTACATATTTGAGGTCAAGCTGCCTACACGGTGATGTTGTAGTGACCGTAAACGTTGCATAGAGGCGTTATTTAGCAGCATTCACCATGCAACGCACTAACTATTGTATATATAATTAATCCACTGCATGTTTATGCAATATTGTACATAAGTTTTGAATAATATATTTATTCTTTTAAAACATTCTGAAAAGCAATTAGGTAATCTTTGTCTATCCTACCAAATGCTTAAATGACTGTCAAAGACACACATGTGTATATATATATATATATATATATATATATATATATATAATATTCACCTCTGCTATACAATCTATTCTTCTTTTAGCCTTTAAAATCAAATAAGTTGTTTAACTAATCTACATTACTTAAAGAAATGATACTGGGGCACTCTGGACCTTCCCCTTCACACTAACTCACCTAAGGTGGTGGGTTCGATACCCACTAAGGATGGTGGCTTTTCTACGGAGAAAAAGGCACCAGCCCTTTCCGGGTTAGAAAAGGGTGATACCCTATAGATAACCAGTCCTAAAATTCTGAGATAAATATAAATGGACGTTAACATTTAAGTATTTGAATGACATTGGCTGTATTGGCTCTCTTATTCAAAATTTTCTTATTTAATCGTTTAAAAATATGATATGACATATTCATACAGTAAACAAAAATTAACCAAGAAAATAAAATTTCTGGAATGTGAAGATAGTCACGTCATCATATTTTTGTGTCATTTTATTACAAAGAAGTTTCAGAGGAATTTCATCATCTTTATTACCCTGTATGACATAATTATCAAAAATAGTACATCAAACAGCAGGACATATCACACACAATTTTTTTCCAAATACAAAAGTCAAATTTAATATTAATTCAATATAATTATTTTGTTTTGAACCAAAATGACGGCCGTTGTGTTCGTTTTACATTCAGTACGATTCGAAATCAAATTTTTTGAAATGTTTTTATATGTTGTTTTGTATTCTGCAGGAATCTTTTTCACTATTCATTTTAGAAATACATATGTGAAATATTTCGATACTTGGAGTGAATACGGGAAATAATATTCGCTCATTGTATCCTTTAAAGAAAATTTACATCCTATAGAATATTTAATCTTAAGTAGTGTGAGAAAACGTTGTCTAATTCCTTTATTTGTATTTTTTTTTTTTTTCGTTTCGTCATATTCTTTTAGTAATAAGTGCCAACTACCCCCTGATGAATTCTTGAGGATTGTTACAGAAATGATGTATCGTAACAGAAATAATCGATGAGACCAGCGACATTCCTTTTTATTCAAAAAGGGTAATCATTTAAAATTATGCCATAAAGGAATGGTTTGGATTCAGCTAGGAGAAAAAAAACGCGAGAGGCAAAAATCTAAATTGGACGTTTCGGCGGAACTTTGGCAGCCTTCTTCAGCTAAAAAATAATCGTTAAAAAAAATACCGATTGGCTCTTAATTTATTGTCGTGGTGTTCTCACTGTTTGATTATTCACACTTTTAATTGAGTATATTTATTTTTAAGTTGAAGAAAACGCAAAGGAACTTCCAATATAGATTTGTGTTTAATGATCTGACGTGCCAACGGCCATAGCCACGTTGAATGCACCGGTTCCCGTAGAACACCGAAGTTAAGCAACGTCAGGCGTGGTCAGTAACTGAATCGGTGACCGACCACGTGCTGTTGGCATTATAAAAGGGTGGTAACCTATAGATAGCAGCCCGGCGCTAGTAACGAATCCCAACCATCCATTGGCTTCGTATCGGCAACTATCTCCAATTCATTTTATATTATGATTCAGTTTAAGAGTAATTCAGGCTCTCAAAATAGAGCCCCTACCAGTTTTACATCAATATTGATGCTTCTTTAGATGAACTAATTAACTAATTACACAGCCTGGCTACACGAAGGTATCGTAAAATATGGTGACAATAGTAAAGTCGGTTAAATATTTGCCAGAGAGCAAACAGACGAATATATAGTTATATATTTGCCTGTTCCTACTCTTTGGGCAAAGCTCGACCCTTTAGTATCAGTTAAATGAGATTATCCTAGGAGTATAGCTTCCTATCCTGGCGGTATTTGCCCTTAAAGACTGGGCGGCAAACATCAAAGCCTTTGATTTATATCTATGGCAAAAAATTATGAACAACCATTTAAAACCCGACTTTATTTTATTTGGAACCATCTACGCGGCCCATGAAGTATTTGCACACTAAAATTTGGACCAGAGCATGTCGAAGGTTGCCCATATCTGACCTGAACCATATATTCGAACAGGCAATGCTATAGATAAAATTGTTTTTACCGTAGCTTTGGCTGCTATATATTGATTAACATTAAACTCTATGCCCCTTGCCTGACCTCTAAAAGCCATCCCTAGTCCTACACGAGAAATGATCAGTTATCACATAGCGTAGTGTCTCAATTCTATTGTAATTATCAATTTAATGATTGTTATTTATTATTTAAATTATTATCATTATAATTTGTTTTTGTTTTGTTTTGTAATTCTTATGTTAAAATGTTTCACCTAGGCTATTTATAATCATGCTTCATATTATTTTGTTCTTACGGTTAATATATTCTTTTTTATTTTTTGAAATAGGTAATTCTAAACCCTATTCTTACTTTTGGTTCTCAGAAGTCATTTTCATATATTAAGAGGATTATTTTGCAATGCCATTCTTGGATTTTTTTTATTTTTTAAGAATGTTTGTTTTTTACGTTTATTTTTTTGTTGTTATTTTTGCATGTTTAATAATTGTATTATAATATTGAGCGAACGGCCTTAGTTCCGTATGCTCTTAAATAAATAAATAGCGTGTTTTTTATTAAAATGTAAATTTGAATATGGCTGAACTGTTGGGAATATTTACCTCAGAATACCGCAAATCCGGGATTTGAAGTTTTCCTTCAAACAGAACGGACTATTGTCTTAGAGCCGCCGAAGGAGCATTAAAATTGATGTGAAACAGGCAGGACAATTCAGGCCTTTGGAAGAGAAAGGACGAATCTGAAAAATCGACTTTTTTTTATTTTATTTCATGAGTAAGGAAGATGTAGGTAACATGACGCTTCACTTTGTTTCTCCGCCTTTTAGCCGGAGACCTGGTAACGTACTTTTCATGAAGTGTTTTACGCACCTTGAAATTTCGCTAAAATGTATCTCTTGGGTAGGTAAGAAGGTATATATGTGTAGACTAGGCTTACCGTGGAAAACCAGGTATTGCGCGTAGGGGGAAGGTGCAAAGAAATATTTCTCAAAATAGAGCCAACTATCTTTAATGTAAAATTAAGACAATTTTACAATGAACAATAAATAAGGCAGACACTTATTATACAGGAGGGCATGTTAAAAAAAAAAGTGACCGCTCTAAAAGATCAGCAAGTACCAGTGAGATCACAGAACAACCACACCTGCGCGGTGCTCTCATTCACTCTTATGGTTACATGCAGTATATTGCAGTCTATCTTAAGCAACATTTAATTTCATGTTCCCTGACAATTTAGTGTCTACTATTTAGTGTCTACTATTTTGTAATTATTTTCAATTATGTTTATTGAATATTCTGTTTAAATCTTAGCGTGAATAAAGCACTTCATTTAATATTAAAAATAAAAACTAGGAACTTGGGGTTTTTTTTATTTACATATTTACCCTCTTAAATGTCTCTGCCTTATTTATTATTCGTTGTAAAATTGCCTTAATTAGCAATCTTTTATCATTAATGATACTTAGCTTCTGAATATAACACTGTTTTTGGGCAATATATTTTTGCATCTTTCCCCTATGCGCAGTACCTGGTGTTCCACGGTAACTCTAGCCAACGCATATTTACCTTCTCATCTTCCCAAGAGATGCAATATAGCAAAATTTCAAGGTGCATAAAACACTTCATGAAACGTGCGTTATCAGCTCTCCGACTATTAGTTCTCTCACAGTTTTAAGTTAAGGTGAATAGTAGTATTATCTTTGAAAATTCAATGTCCTATTTCAAGTGTGAATCCAGGGTCTGAAACTCTCCTCCTAGCATTGCGTTACTCATATATCACTAGTAGGAATTATAATTAAAACATTGAATTTCAAATGTATACTTTTTGAATCAGGTAAAACATAAAATAAATCAGCCTTCCGTAAAGTAAACATTCGCCCTTGCTATCCTGAAGCACTTTTAGGACTTCGATTTCCCGGAATACCCTTTCTCTTCCAAGGTCCTGAATTTTAATAAAATTACTAGTATAGAATTGTTTTTTGTTTTTGTTTTTTTTACCAATTGTCTTTCTGCCTATTTTATTGGAATTTCTCAAATAGTGTTTGTGTAATAGAGTATTATAGGATTAAGGATATTGTCACAAGTCCAGGAGAGATGAGGATTTGGACAATGTTGAGGGATAATGACAAGGATTATGTTAATATGTAGAGCTTTAGTCCATTAGCTCCCCTATACACTCTACATACTAATTGGCATTTATCAATACCATTAACTCTTAACGATAATTTAATTAAATATTACCCAAACTATACATTAATTTTACTAATATACAACTAATAATTCGTTTTTGAAATTCAATAATATAGACATACAATTACCTATTTAACTTCAACGATTTTTACGGCTCAGCCAATTACGGGGTAATACTACCTTCTGTAGTCAAAATCACAGTGATCTCCAATTTATGGATAAAAAATAAATCAATATTTTTTTTTAATATTTATGTCATAAGTTTTATATGGCGTGTTAAAGAAACAAAAAAAAATAAGTTTTAATTTTTCTAAATCAAAATGGAGGCTTTGTATCTGACGAACGGAACCCCTCTTTTTTCACGAGTGATAGTCTTCATAATCTACAAACAAAAAACTAAAATTATTTTGAAAGAAGTTAAATCTAGTAAAGTCCGTAGAAAAATTAATTTTTTAAAAAATCGTGAACAATTTTTGATTTTCTATTTAAAAATCCGTCTAAAATCGGTCATAAAATCCCAATAATTCAATGAATGGAAAAATTCGTTCGTCCTTTACTAGCAAATATCATTAGGAATCTCCAGTTAAAATTTAAAGTTGATCGGGTAAAAAGTGAAAGCGCTAGCGTATCACCCGATTTTAAAAACATAATTTTGAGAAAATCTACTTTTAATGTGCCGAAAAGTTCTTTTTTTTTTTTTGCAAACAGTAAAAAAATGGTTTTAAATTTTGAAATTTACCGAGACATTAAAAGAAAAATCGAATTTTTGGCAGAATTAAAACATTTTTCGGCACAAAAACAGTCTTGGATATCATCATGATTAGTTAAGGAAGTATTTAAGCCCAAAAAAGAAGAAAATTGTAAAAAAAAAAAAAAAAAAGTTGTAAGGTAGTATTTATTACCCATTAATCTCGTTGAAAAATTACCTTCTTTCCCATGACCCCACCTTGAAAATCTGAAGTTTCGGCATATAAACACTCTTGGATATCAATTTTTGATTAGTAAAGGAAGCATTTAAGCCAAAAAAAAAAAATGGTAAAAACAAAGTAGTGAAAAGGTCATACAAGGCGGGAAACTAAAATCTAATTAAGGACACATCAATTTAGTGTACAACAATAACTAGAAAAGTCAATTTGAAAAAAAAAAAAAAGATCTGAATCAAGCAAAATTTAATCGTACCTTTCAACGAGGGCCACTTAATGAACTTATGTTTTTTTTGGGAGCTCATTAAATTTTCCTTAGTTTTCTGAAGATATCTCAAGAACCAGAAGATCAATTTACTTACAATTAATTAAATAATAACTTTTTTATTTTATTTTTAAATGAAAATGTTTATTTAAGATTATCTAGCAAATGTAAATAGATATTCTGAACTGCTCGTGAACCCATTTTCATTTCTTTTTCTATTCTTTTTTTTTTTCTTGTTTTCTAAAAACGCTGGTTATGTAATAAGTACACTATAAGGCACTCGACACACATGATTGAAAACATTAATGAATACAGTCAAAATAGTAGGATTGATAGATGACAATATATTAAGTAAGACTTACTAGAGGAATTATATTGTGAAAAAATAAGTCAAAATAACAAAGAAAAAGTTTAAGAAACTAATTCATAACAAAAGGTCGATAATTAAGAAACTCTCCCTCCCATGATTCTTTTCAATGAACTCGGAATTAAATAACTTGCTAAAAGTATTTGTTTGTAGCTTTTACTATTGCATTATAACTGAACCTTTCCTTGTAGGGGAAAAATAAATATACAGGATTAAATTGCTCTAATTGTCATCAATTATTCTCAGGATAGGTGAAATATGAGAGAAGTGCTTCAAATAGGGAAATTCAAAAAGCAATTATTAATAGCAATTTAATCAGAATTTACACAGATTAGTACTTACTACAGAATCATAATAAAATGACCACTGAAATGAATTGCTTTAATGATCTTAATGGTTGACTCGCCATCATAATAATAATTAAATAAAGTCCGTCACGCAGGAGCTGCGTAACTAAGCACTTTCCTCAGAATTTGGGTAGTGTAGACTGCTTTCCAGAACAATTTGCTTAAAATATCCTACATAAATAAAATAAAAACGTGAATAGTTCTCATTTTGTAATGAATGACTGATCAATTATTAATTTGCTTCCAGAGTTATGTTTACACATGGTACCTACTACACTACGTAATAAATACAAAAATCCTCATATTATCGTATTTTGTTCTAACGCAGGAACAGGATACAGTCCCTCTAGTGGTAGAAAGCGCTCCTTGCGGCGGCTTTGTGAACCTACGTCTGCCGGCTTTTCTATTCAAATATATTACAAATTAAACCCCCGCTTTCCGATTGACCGATTCAGCTCATTTTTACAACACTTCTTTCTCATGAGTTACCCACGACGTATACCGCGTTTCGTTACAATACAGCAGAAATTACGACCGGTATGAGTATATTAGGAATTTGGGTCCGGAGTAAACCCCCCCCCCCTTCTAATGAACCGATTTAGTTTATTTTTACAACACATATTTACCTGTAGATTACCACTACGAATGCCGAGTTTCGTCGAAATATACTAAAAATCACGGCTGGTAGTGGCGAATTGGTATTGTGGGTCCGGAGTAAACCCCCCCCCCCCCTCCTAATGAACCGATTTCGTTTATTTTTACAACACATATTTACCTGTGGATTAGCACTACGAATACCGAGTTTCGTCGAAATATACCATATATCGTTTGCTAATTGAATGCTATATACCAAGTTTCGTGACGAAAAAACAAAAACTCTGGCCGCTATCGTGTTAACAGACACATATATATATATATATATGCATATATATATATATATATATATATATATATATATATATATATATATATATAGATATATATAAATTTTAACGGGGGTCATTTTCGGTGTCTACTAGGTAGGATCGATAAAGATTTGAAGAAATTTTTCAAAAATTCCGTCATGAGTCCAACCTCAATAGCTACTTTCCTTCGGAGGAAAGTGCTAAAAAAAAATGGAAATTACTACACTCCATGAGTATTTTAAAGAAAAGGAATTCCCATATTAAAAATTTGATTTAATAACAATTCTTGGGGTCTCCCGTGGTCTAATGGCTAGCGCCTTGGATTCATTAGCGGGAGATGGTGGGTTCGATTCCCAACCTCCGGCAGGAATTTTATCATCCCACGGCTCGCTGGTAAAATTCCTCGCTGCACCCTGGATGTCGGCGCTAATGACCTAGATGTAGATGCGGCGTAAAAAAAAAAAAAATAAATAAAAATAAATAAATAAATAAAATAAAAAAATAAATAAATCCCTAAACTTCTTAATTCTACGCACTGTGCTTTCAGAGTAATTCTTCATCCTCAGTGCTCTTCTACAAATACCCCCTAGAAATTATTTTTATTTTATTTATTTACTTTACTTTAAGAGCTGCACAGCAATGGTGATGTGCCCTAGAAATTTAAAATGTTCCGAAATATTTCATATTATCTATTTTACAGGCTATTCAACTACATAAAATACAAATAAATTACTACTCAAGTGAAAGCAATAATAAGATTTACATGCAATAAATGTATATTGTAATATGCATTTCTCAGCTGACTGATTTTCTCTAACTTAAAGCCATTTATTAAGTCTATAATTTCAGTTTAAATTAATAAATTATGTAAATAAAGTAATGAATTTATCTGCAAACCCGTTGCGAAATGTACATATGTAAATGTCTGTTTCGTCAATAAATTAGATAGAAATGCATTAGTACGCTCTGTCCTATACGATGTCTAGTCAAAATAACCAGATGCAAGATAAATGCGTCTTCAAAAACTTTCTTGCTATGTCCGACGTTTGTGAGGCTATGTGGCCGCTTCTGGATAATCTGTTTATTACAAAATAAAAATAAAAAAATCACATTTGGTCTGTGTTATGTAAATTTTTCTTGCAAAATCTTAAGATCTTCTAAAGGTAGACCTGTATTTTCTTTAAAGAATTAATTAATTTTGTCAAAGAAGCATATCACGTATTTCTGTGTGAGATTCATTTAAAAAATGCATCTAGCTTATGTCATTAATAAAATGCTTAAAGATCCCAACCAAAAAGCGAAAGCATAAAAGTTTTGACTTTGGTGGTAAGCTCTCCTTCGCTCCAGAAGAAAAATTATAAAACTTAATGACTTGTTCTAAAGATGTTATCTCATTCAACTCATTAGACAAAATAAGTCCCATCACCTCCAAGTGAGAGCCAGCCCTAAAAATAAAAGTGCTCCCACCTAAAAGGGCCGGGCGAGAGGTGAGGAAGGTAAGCCTTTAGTGATAATTAAGTCCCCTTTATAAAGGCAAAGTTCAAAAGGCTTTTAAAGCAAAGCATGTAAAACTGAAACCCTATTTTTACTAAATGTGTATTCGCAAACTCAACCTTTGCAACATTAAAACTGCCTTATTTTGAATCACAGCGTTGGTACTTTTATTTTGGTAAAATAGAATATTAATGGCTTCTTGGCAATAGGCTAAAAAATTAGTGAATAGATTAAGTATTTAACAAATCAATAAATCAGGTTTTGATTTTTATTTTTTGAACTCATTGAGGGATGCATTTAGTTGAACTTCTATTATAGGTATTTTTTGACAGAGTTAAACATATGTAAGGTTTAATACAATGATTACAAAATTGTAACCCTTTAATTTTGCTGGTCAAAAACTAACCAGTTATTTGCGATATTCAACCAATAACATATACATTCCAACATGTTTTCTCTATTAACTACATAATAATGATTGTATAATCCCATGCACACATCTGGCTGTAAATATCTTTCGTTCTTGTGTTCCTTAAAAACTAGGAAGCCTTCAAGTTGTTGAAAACCCCTCTTATTAATTAAAGCATGTTCAAAGGGCGTGGCCTTTATTTGCGGCAACAATTCTCTCTATTATATCGTTATCAATGGCAGGTTTATTATTCTATTTGATAAGTTAATAATTGAATAGACATTTTTATCTTTCCTTTAAATGGCTCATCTATAGTCAGACGATGGGAAAATAAAATCAAAGAATATAGAGGATAAAATTTTAATGAAAAAACAATTAATAAAATCTAATCGGTCACGATGATACCAAAATACTGTACAGTTATGTGATTCTAACCGTACAATATACTAAAGATATAGGTACAGTTAGTACTATGTTCCGGCAACGTCATTTTTCCCCATGTAGTTGACAGTTATGGCTGACTCTGGGAACTTCTACCTCAATTAATTGGAGTGAATATTGCACATCAGCGTTTCTGGACGTTTCTTAAGTGTGGCTCTACAAGTTCATACGTTTTCTTCACAGCACTCTTTACCTCATCCTACGATCCTACTTATCCAATTGGCATTTTCGGTGCCGACAGAGGACTCAGAATATTACCCGTATGGAAACGGGAGCTCCCCTGGCCAGCCGAAGCTCCAACAAGTCCAGATACCCTCCTGGCAACCTTTGCAGATGATACAGATATCCTCGCATCCCACTCAAATCCTATCACTGCATCGGAGAATTTATAGACTCATTTGAATCAATTTCAAGAGTGGTGCCAAATATGGAAAATCAAGGTGAATGAGAAAAATGTCAACTGGTGGACGCAAGTCCTGTCCACCAGTTGACTTCAGTAGCGTTCCATTGTCCTCTTCTGATAAAGTTGGCAACCTCCCGACTAACCTGGAAATATCACATAAAATATAAAAGAGAGGAACTTAACAGACGATTTGGAAACTTTATAGACTATTGTTATAGAAGAGAAAAGAATAACCTGAAACTAGGCTTTATTGAACTTAAGAATAACACTACATATTAGACTGAATGAATAGAATAAACAAAAGTAAACAATGAAATAGAAAACAGCTGTAAACAATGAAATATAAAACAGCTGTTACAAATATTATAACATTCCTTGAAGTCTTTCAAGTATGCAGGGGGATGCCATTCACGAGTACTTCTTCTTTATGATTGTTGAACTGTTGGATTTTGGTGATGTTGAGGGTCGAATTCAGTTGTGTTTGGCACGTCTGGTGCACTCTCAGAGACACTTTTATTTTCTTCAAGAGCGTCTTTTTGTGGGGAAGGTTTTGGCTGTCCTGTGAAATCCATGTCACGAATTGATGTTTCAAAGTGTTCACGGTTGCTCTGATTTTCGGGAATAGTTTCTGTCTCGCTTATTGGTGCAAGGTGTACTGTAGTTGTTTTTTTTTTTTTTTTTTTTTTTTTTTTTTTTTTTTTTTTTTTTTTTTTTTTTTTTTTAAGGCGCATCGACATAATTCTTGGCCATTAGCGCCGAGATCCAGGGTGCAACCAGGAATTTTCTCAGCGAGCCCTGTGATGAGAAAATTTCTGGCGCCAGTGGGGATCGAACCCACCATCTCCCGCTTATGAATCTAGCGCGCTAGCCACTAGACCACGGGAGACCCCGGTGTACTGTAGTAGACGCAGTAGTCTCCCTTCCGTCAGGCAATCTAACATATGAATATTCTGCGTTCCCTTCCAATAAATATACTTCATCGACATGAGGGTCATATTTTGAGCGAATATGTCTTCTCTGACCCCTCTGGACCGGGGGTCATTAGCCACGTTGGCATCCCTACTCCCACACTGGACTGGCGAGAGAAATTAAACATACGTTCATGGGGTGTTGTATTTGTTGGTGTGCAGAGGAGTGAACGAATTGAATGTAAAGCCTGATTACAAACCTCCTCCCATCTAGAAATATGAATATTTTGATCTCTTGCTGCCAGCTCAATAGTTTTCCAAACTATCCCAACATTGCGTTCACATTGTCCATTTCCTTGAGGATTGTATGCAGTCGTTCGACTTGTAGCAACACCAATGTCAGTTAAAAATGATTTGAGTTCTTGAGAAAGAAAACTTGAACCTCTGTCAGTGTGCAAGTAAGCAGGTGTGCCAAAAATTGAGAAAAGTTCTTTAAGCTTCGAGATTACTGTATTAGTTGACAAGGAAAAGCAAAAGGAAAACGTGAATACTCATCGACAATTATTAGGAGGTAACGATTTCTTGTAGATGACGGCAAAGGGCCTTTAAAATCCATCACGATCCTTTCGAACGGTTGTGTAGCTTTGATAAGAGTTCCTTCAAATTTGCGGAATCTTGATTTCACTTCAGAACAAATGCGACATCCTGAGATGACTTTTTGTATTTCTTCCAATGAGTAAGGGAGATTTTTACAACGAACCCAATGATATAGTCTTGTTTCTACTGGCTGGCACAAAACTTCATGAAGATTTCTCAACTTTGGGGAAGAAGTTTCTATGGAAGAACAAATTCGTAATAATGTATCCGCAGTTCTGTTCTCATTGCCTGGTCTGTATATTATTTCATATTTATAATTTGAAAGTTCCAGTCTCCACCTCATTATTTTTTCATTCTTTATTTTTCCTCGTTTATTACTGTCAAACATGAATTAACGTTGATCGGTAATAAGACGAAAATTCCTACCGAGAAGATATTGCCTCCACTTCCGTAATGCTTCTGCTATCGCATAAGCTTCTTTCTCAATAGACGAATGAAGCTGTTCAGCCTTGGTGAGAGATCTTGAGAAAAATGCAACCGGTTTCTTGTCTTGAGAGAGTTTGACTCCAATGGCATAATCAGATGCGTCCGTTTCAACAGTTAGTGGAGTGTTGTTGTCGATTGAAGATACCACAGCATTTTGAATGTCTAGCTTAATGGACTCAAATGTTTTCACAGCTTCTAAACTGAGAGGTATAGGACTTCTGACTAATACTTGGATTTTCTCAGCAAACTTTGGTATGAATGGGGCGAAATGGGAGAACATACCTATAGCTCGACGGAGAGAAGATGAGGTACCTGGGATTGGCAATTCACGGAGAGGTTGCAACCGTTCAGGATCTGGACTAATTGTTTTGTGGCGAATGATAAATCCCAAAAGCTTTATTGTGCTTAATGAGAATGCACTTTTCTGTAGATTTATTGTTAAATTGTACTTAGCTACAGCCTTTAAATATTTGTCTAAATTTTGATCATGTTCTTGTTGATCACGACCACAGATTGTCACATCGTCCAAATAAACCTCAATTCCTTGAAGATTTTCTGCGGCAACTATGTTCATTATAGCTCTTTGAAAAGCCGGAAATCCATTCCTAACACCAAACGGAATAAGAGTGAATTGATATAGTCGTCCACAGGCTTCAAAGGCTGTATAAGGTCTGTCCTCAGGTGTGATAGGAATTTGGTGATACGCACTGCGGAGGTCAATCGGGATTGATGTTCCGCGAGCTCCAATGATCTAGCTTGAGTAATTGTTTCTTCTAGAGTTAAAGTGTGATTTTCCAATAATCTCTGAAGAATATGAGATGACCGCAATCCATCTATAAACGCATCTCTAATAGATTCTTCTCTGTTAATTTTAGCACTAACAGCTTTAAAATTGCAATCTTTAGCCAAACGTTTAAGAGATTCGACGTACCTGTTAATAGTTTCACCAGGTTCCTGGCGTCGAGTCTTGAGCTTATGTCGAACAAATATTTATTAATTGGTTTAATATACAGACTTTTTAAAATTGCACAAGCATCATTATATGTTCCACATTCACTCACATATTCATAGACTGAAGGAGAAATAAAGTTAGTTAACACTTTGAGTCTATCACATTCACGAACATCAGCACTAGTAATAAAGTTCTGGAACGTAAGAAACCAATGTTTCCATTCTTGTAGAGCTCCATCTTCATTAGGATTGATACTGAATCTTTTAGGGCGTAGAATACGATGCATTCCAAAACAAAAACTAATTTAAATAAATTGTTATAGAAGAGAAAAGAATAACCTGAAACTATGCTTTATTGAACTTAAAATAACACTACATATTAGACTGAATGAATAGAATAAACAAAAGTAAACAATGAAATAGAAAACAGCTGTAAACAATGAAATAGAAAACAGCTGTAAACAATGAAATATAAAACAGCTGTTACAAATATTATAACAACTATTTAGCCGAAAACCACATCTAAATACTCAAAACCAACTGATCCTTTATAAATCACTAATTCAACACATTTGGCCGTACACATCAGAACTCAGGGAAACTGCGAAAACATCGAAGACTTATCCAAACATTCCAATCCAAGATGGCCCAGCAAGCTGTGGCACAGAGATTTTCGACAGTGGCCAAATGAATTGTTAGCATTCGCATTCTTTTATGTGTGTGGCTCACCAATCTCTCCTCGACTCCCACCACTGTTAGGAGTCAACTGATCGTCCTTTTGGCATCAATCGAGGATGAAGTTGGGCTGGTTTGAGCATCCATGAGGTCCCTTATATTGTATAATATCATATTACAAGATGTATCCACTTAACGAATGTAATAATCAATAAACAAAATTGATATTTCAAAAAAATAATAAGAATTCAAGTGTGTGAGAAATGCAACTGAATCCTACAGGTCCATGAAGTACTTATTTATCTTATGTCTAAGTTATACAAAGATTAATTAAATATTTTTCTTGGTTTTGTATTGTTAATCAAAAGTAGGTTTGAAATTCACCGCATGCTCATTACACGTATGTGTTCAGTTTTAATAAAACATGGTTTATTTACCATTTTCCTCTTCTCATAGATTGTAATAACTTCCGAGAAAGTGTAATTGTGCCTTTTATGTTACCATTATACAAATGTCTGCTATTATTAAGAAGAGGGGGAGTCCTTTATTTATATTCAGCATTAATGATTTTTTTTTTTTTTTTTTTTTTTTTACTTTTAAAATTTATCTACCAAGCTTTTTCTCCAACCTAGAAAGATAATCTAGACGAGTAGTTCTTACACTAAGACGGGTAGGGCAAGCAATGTTTTCACTGGGGCTTATCGTCCTTTACTTTGCATTTCTATTTAAATGAGGTCGTTTCGAGTCGGGATCTTGCCATTTTGTTGTTCGTACTGTCTCGATGCCTTTTTCGGCAAGAAATTTAAGCCTAAAGGAAAATCGTAATGTTACCGATTGTTTAAATACATTACAAAGTGTGTGTGAATGAGAAAATCACTACTTTCCAGAGTGAACGAACTTGTGTTCATTACTTTGCCTTTGGTCGGCAGATTCGACCTTTTGAGAGTGGTTACTTTTACTGAGTGAACTCAGGTTCGAGAGATTGCCGTACATCAGTCCAACAGCAATCTTTGCATCAATCACTTCGCATTTGTATGGACGGTATATTAAAAATTAAAATTTCTATTAAAACAAGCTGTTCTATGTGTAAAAACAAAAGCAGGAAAATTATACATTTGTTACTTAATTATTTAATTTATTTTCTTTTTATTGTTTTGCAGTAATTCTTTAAAAAGATTCGCCGTTTAAGAACCACGCCCTAGATATCGCGGTTAAAGATGTCACTTCGATTTTTTCATGAAAAAGTTAACTCTAACTAACCTCTCGCTGAAAATTTTACGGATATGCCATAGACCGTTACTTGATTTTTACTTTAACTATTATTACTCAGATTACAGTTTTGTAGTTCGTTTTACTAGAATGTGTTTTTTTAGAAAGGGGTGCTTCATATAAACTTGGGTAATCTAGGGTAATGCCCTAAACCGTAATAAATAATGTTTTGGTTTTTTACGAAACAAACATGGGGTTCTTTTGCCTTACAAAGCAATTTTTACATATTGTGTATATAAATACATTATACAGATGATGCAATATATTAATACATTATATAAATTGTAATATTATACATCAGTACATTTTATAAATCATGAAGAAAATTATGTTAATCAATTACATTAACAACAAAGCTATTCATACATCTACTGATCTAAATTTGTAGGTAATTAAAGTAGTATCAAAATTGGGCATTTTTGACATAATTTTTAGTATGAATTCCGTCATTAAGCGATTAAACCTTTCACAATAAAAAATTTAAGATGCTTCATTGTATAAAATAGTATCTAAGACATTGAAATGAATATAATGAAATCTATATAAAAGATTAAAGGCTCGGGCACACAGGATGCGATCTCAATCACGGCGAGCAGGGATATCTGAACGAGGGTGGCAAGCGATTTGTCTGCGACGTCAAGCGCTCTCAATCGCCCCGCTCCGCTTCGCTCTCGATCGCTGTATGTGTATTTCTACTCTTACACAGTGTAGTATCAGGCTCATCAAACAAAGAACGATCTGTCGCTGCGGGCTTGTCTTTATCGCTTTGTCGGGCTTGGGTTGTACAACATTACAGATTTGTCGCGCGATTAGTTTGGTAAAATTAGTGAAGAAACTGAATTATTCATTATTTATCTCGAGGTTTAGTTGCTTTCATAACAAAATACTAATACGAAATGAAGAAAGATAGGAATTCTATCTTGCAAGTTGAATGTACATATCCCACTAGTATTTCTAAAGTCAAAACTCAAAATAAAACAAACTGAAAATGTTTTATCTTGCCCATGTAGGGAGCTTAGTATTAAGACGGGAAGGTAACACAACTGCCGTCCGGCGGACAAGCTCTGATGCTAGGTACATTCAGTTTTGATGGTTGATAAATGAGATATTTACCACGTCTTTTATAGTCGTAACTGAAAAGCACCGATTTTTTGTATTGCCACTTTAGAAATACTAGTATATGATTTGTTCAAATTAACAATTATATTGTTCACAAAGGCACCCACGACAGATCGCGTCCTTTATGCCTGAGCCTTTAATGTATTTACTCTATTATATTATTATTATTCTTTATTCTTTATTGCAATGTATTGATTGCATTGATTAGCGGATAGAACCCATCAACAGGTCTATAAATTGATAATTTATATTTATTAGGTTGTTATAAAGGCATACAAATATTACACATAAAATCGCCAAATAAATGATTAACTGGACTATGCTAGGTATTGTGCATCCGATGCTTTTTGGATTTTTTAACGTACAGATTTAAAGAATTCTGATAAATCCGTACAAAATAATTTGCTGTACAGTACATTGCTATATCTTCACGCCCACATTATGTAAATAACACTCCCACCTGTAGAGCTGAATTTTGATTGGGTGTTGGCCAAATGAAATGCACTCGTGGTGATGGCTGCTTTTGGTGAATGGTGCTGGGTACCTGATAAGATTTTGACAGATGATTGTTGATAAAACGAAAGAGTGATATGGCGCAGGTAAAGTGAGGCGTGGAGATGACCAGCCAAGGGCAGAGAGATCCGAGCTAGGAGGAACACAGCTTATCAACTGTACGGTGAACATATACACAGAGAAAGAGAAACCTCGGGTCATCGGGTTCATATCTCAGTGGATATCTGTCTACCATTTCCTGTCAAGTAAGTACCAATGGTGTGAGGCATGGGGTGCTGGCTTTATTAGATCTAAGCCCTTCCATTTTCCATTTTCGGAAACTAATCGCCTTAGAAGAGATCTGTCTTTTTTAAGGTTAACCACATTGACCATAGCCCGTTCAGTTAGATGGAATAGTTCTAATCCCGCATGCGCAAAAATCTGAGGGTAATATTTCCAACGGTTCCGCCATTTGCATTTCCATTACAATGAACACGAGCCAACGGCCATAGCCACGTTGAATACACCGGTTCCCGTAGATCACCGAAGTTAAGCAATGTCGGGCGTGGTCAGAACCTGAATGGGTGACCGACTACGTGCTATTGGCATTATAAAAGGGTGGCAACCTGTAGATAGCCCGGCGCTTATAGCAAAATAGTTGATGCGCCGTTAAAAAAAAAATAAAAAATGAACACGTTACTTTAAACTCAATACAAACAGATTACGTCTCGTTTAGGACCAGGGAAGCCTTTAGTGAGAGGTCAGGCAAGGGAGATACTTAGCCAAAGCTAGGCCTAAATACAATTTAATCTATAGCCTGTTCCAATAGATGATTTAGTAATCATTAGAGAAAAGGGCGTGGCCTATATTCCGCCTGCAAGAAATTGGCGGTAGTGTTGGGCAAAAATCATTCAGAATAATGAATAATGAATAAATCTGTTATTTCATTCTCAATAATGAATAATTTTTCAGTCAATTCAACGAATAACGTAACTTTTTATTTGTATTCATAATTAAATAACAATGAAAATGTTTATTGAATACAAATGATTTATTGGATGACAATTTTTATTGAATAAATGTTATTTATTCGAATGAAACAATTTTTTGAATGAAATTGATTTATTTAAAATGAAATGGTTTTTTTAAATACAAGTGATTTATTTTATTTTTTAATAGAAATGACTATGTTCATTAAACTTTTTCTTACTTTTAATGAAAATTATTTATTTAAGTGATATTGTTTACTGAACTTAAAGAATCTGAGTTTGTTGTTCCATGAACCACATTATGGTAAATATATCAAAATAATGAGTGAAGAATGAAAAATGATTAATTATTCGTTAAATAAAAAAATCAAGACAAAAATGTATTGAATAATGAGCCAAACCTGTTATTCATTGAATAAAAAATAAATCAGTGTACGAATAATTTATTCAATGAATAAATTCTTATTCAATAACAATTTATTTGAATGATTATTGAATAAAACATTTATTCAATAATGTCCTACTCTGACTGGCGGTAAATATTCTGTCTGTTAAAACCTTATTACTAGGAAGTTTAAAACGTTTTTAGTCTTAGCTTTGAATAAGTATTGGTAGATATTAGACACTATTTCCTTTATCTGACCTCTCAAAGCCTCCCCTAGTCTTAAACAAGACATAATCAGTTATTATAATGTTCATATATCTTGTTGTTCCTTGAAATGGGAGTTTGCAAATGATGGAACCGTCAGGAATATTTCCCTCAAAAATCCGTGCTTGCGAAATTTAACTTATCCGTCTACCTGAACAGGCTATAGCAAATACAATCGATAGTCGTGGTTTGTTCTATTTCCTAGGTTATCGATTTTCTTTTATTTCTCCTGACTGCGGACCATGTGAAAGCTAGTAGTTTCTTGAGTTGATTACCTAGGACACCAATCTCTGAGCTCGACTCAGGTCGCCAACTCACTTTACATCGGAATTGTAAAAAATACTGTGGCAGTCAATGCGTTAACAAAGCAGTATTAATAGCCTTCTCGCCAAAAGCAGGAAGTTTATTATAAATCCTTCCTTCCTTCTTGAAATTTCTTATAATTCATTTTTATATGCTTTCTTAAAATGTATACTCAAAGGCTACACAAATTTCACTAGTGAGTCAAAATGTAGCTGAACACTCCAAACACCGCTTACTTGTCTGAATCCAGCTAACTGCTCGAAATGGTGCTCATGACAGGTCTAAATCCTGCTAGTAATTCTAGGTACAGATGGAAGTCTAAATACTACTGATGACTGTCAATTCAGCTGATAAGTCTAAATACCATTGATATCTTTAAATACCGCTTATAAGTCTAAATCCCGCTGAATTATCCAGTCAGGGCTGATAAGACAAAGAACACCTGATAAGCCTGAATTAAAACCATTAATGTATTTTTAGGATTCTCTTCCAGGGTGAAGAACACCTTTAGATAGTCCTTTCTGATGAAAGATATTCCTGGATTAGTAACTATGTTTGCTTGTTAAGAGGACTTGGTGATTCTGACGAGGAGGGATGTGGTTAGCCAATCCCTGGTAGGGCTGTACGTGGGGGCAGTTAGTGGTTTATCAATCTTAAGTGAAGTCATTTACACTCTCATCAAATCTATATTTGGTTTTTCTGTGATAGGCTAAGAATCATTATCAAGAAATGCGTAAAATAGTTATTTCTAAGGACGAATTATCTTTATAAAATATTTTGAATAATGAGCTAAATTAGTAGTTCCTGATAATAAAAATTCAGTTTTGGAAAATGTCTTAATAATCCAAGGTGCATCTGTATTCATACGATGCTGAGAGGGGCACACTAATTTTTGCGGGAATATCTTCAGAACAATGCAAGTAACTAAAATAATTAGTTTTACCTCAATTATTGAGGTATGCCTATAAAAAAAAAATCCCGGGATAGTTTTTTTTTTTTTAATTTAAAATATTAAATGATTGTAAAATATCTCATGGCTCCAAACGTGTAAATTCTAGAGACTATCTCAACGCACCAAAAGACTTTTATTGAAGTTTCATATATCGTTCTGTTATTTAGGAACGTTTAAATTGTTTCCCGGTTTTGCAAAACAGCAGTATGTACGATAAAAAAAGGAGAAAATAGATATATTTTATATCATTTTGTAAGTATTTAAATTTCTAAAACGACGAAGAAGTCGTTTTTTGCCGTCACAGGATTGGGCATTCACGACTGACACACTCCAACACTATGCCAAGACATGTATACATATCCTGTAATACTCACTTATCAATAAAGCACATATTGACAGAGTTTGGACAAATCTTGCATTACCCTACAATTTGGCTGACTTACTTTCCGATGGTAGCCAGTACATCGATGAACTTTATAAATATTTAATGCATACACATTTATACAAGATTTTTTTTTAAAAAAAAGAAAAGATAACAACAATTAGTTGTTTTTAGCAAGTGAAATTATGCCCTTGTAACAGACTTGCAATAATAAAATTTATCTGAACTTCACGCTGTTGTAAATCGTTTTAGTTCAGACAAAATGGCCAACATGGCAGAATATTCAATAATGATTAATAACGAAGGTGAACAAGCTGACTTCATGCTGGGAATGAATTTACTGGGTTTACCCGTGAAACTTTTGTGAACAAATGTTATCAATGCGCAAAAACACTAACTCTGTTCCTTTAATAACACCTATTCTATGTATATTTGAATTTCATTCGTATGCCTTAATTGCATTGGAAAATAGATAAATAGATAAAATTCTGTATTTCGTTTAAAAAACAGTTACACGGGTCTGGCACCTCCACAGGATCGACACCGGACTAGATTGCACTATATGCAACCCCCGGAAACCCGAGACACTCGCCCATTTTCTCATAGAATGGCCAATCTACAGATCTGCCCGCACTACATATATTCAAACTCAGATGTTGATGAAGAGAATCTCACATTGATTCTTTCACCTTCGAATAAGGACTCAATCTTCAGGCTCTTCCGTTTCACCATGGAACCCCTAATGATAAGATCATTTGTGCTTTTTGAATAGTAGCGAGTAATTTATACTTTCATAAATTTATCTAATTTATGATATTTAGATTTAAATTATTTACATTTATTACGATCCACTGAGAAATGTTTTTTTTTTTAATATTATTATAATTTATTTATTATTTTTTTTGTTGCAACCAGACCCCTGTTCCTTTTTTTTTAAACCAAATACAAAATTTTATCTTTTATAGCACTGGAAAATATTAAATTTCATAAAGCGGTTTTTATAGGTTGAATATGTAGGAAATTGTTATCATGCTTCTATATCTTGTCAGGATGTTTCCTCTGCAAGGTGCATATAACTTACGCATTCTTCAAGATATGTATATTTATTATTTATAATTAAAATATATGTATTATAAAATAACAATAATCAATCAGAAGAATACTCCTAATAACACTGTTCTCAATGAACATAAAATCCCGCTTGGTATTCAACAAATACTCAAAGGAGGAAAGTCTCCTGCCTTGGATGACAAAGTATTTGAAAACGTGGATCAGAGAAAGTTTGTTGGAGTTAGGAATAAGTTCTCTCTTGAATTGAATGTTTATTATAATGGAATGTAAATGTTCCCTTTTCAATCAAGCTATCCTTTCGCTTCACTCCATCCTATTTATCGTATAAAGATTTACACATGATTGATTTGATCATTAATGAATTTGGTTATTAATGATGAAATAACAGTTGCTTATTTTTTTTATGCTAAAAATGATGATTAGATAAAATTCATCGTAAACCTTTTTCACATCCTGATTTATATATATTTATATATATATATATATATATATATATATATATATATTTTTCTTATTTTTCATTATTTTTCTTTATTAGGAGAAACAGAGCACATTCATACAATTAATCAATAATACATATTCAAATACAAGTCAGTTTACAATTGGGCGTCTCCTTCACCCTCGTTGTTAAGGCTTGAAGACCCAAGCCTATTTGCTGTGAGACCTTAAATTAGTTAAATATGACCACTTTATTTTAACAATAAATAACTTATAAAAAGACGACTACACTAGCAATAAATAACAATAAAATAAATAAATAAATAAAATAATACTCCAAAATATAATAATAAATGCCAAACTGTAGCCAGTGGCAGTCAACTTCTCTAACTTCATCCTCTGAGAAAAAAAAAAAAAAAAAAAAAAAAAAAAAAAAAAAAAAAAAAAAAAAAAAAAAAAAAAAAAGGAAAAAAAGGAGGCATCTCACCATCCACATCCAATAAAGGTATAACACATACAAACACCAATATACATATACACATACACACATATATATATATATTATATATATATACACACACACATAAAAAAAAGAAAAAAAAAAAAAAAAAAGAAAAAAAAAAAAAAAAAAAAAAAAAAAAAAAAAAAAAAAAAAAAAAAAAAAAAAAAAATTAATAATTAATAAACATAGACAATCCTCAACGTCCCACACCGGCGAGGAGTGTCCTCCAACGACTGAAGATGATGCAGGAGCCCTTCAATACCCGCAAGGTAATGCTTCTCAGAACCGCCATAGGGACATCAAGCTGCCTCAATCTCTTGGCAGAAGCATTGCTCCACACACCCCTCCAGCTCAATGTACAGGACGTTACATCCACGTCGGTGACAGGCACGCCAAACATTCGCCCAACCGCCAAACGGACAGCAAGTCTCCCATACTTCCGACACTTCTCCCGGTGAATCAAATCTAAATCGGTGTTCCCATTAACAATTTGAGCGTCCACAATAGTCACTTTACCCCCTTTTGCCACAATTATATCGGGCTTCCATCGACGACCATCAGCTCTCAGGACTGTCTCGAGGTGAACCTCGTACCCCCTCCCGGCTAGGGCTTCACCCAGTACATCCACCACAGTATCATGTCTTAGACAGCGACCTCCCCGTGAAACGTAACATTGCTGAACAGCATGAGTGCCGGTCTCATCCTCCAGGCAACCCGCCCTGCAGGTAAGTATCCGGCCCACACGCCGACCTCTTGTCGTTCTCACGGTGGTCGGAAGGGCATTTATGTGGGTACGAACGTACTGGATGAAGTCCCAACCAGAAGTGGTCCCAGCTCCATCACTGAGCCAATATGTTGAAGCCTTACAGGCAGAGGATTCCTTCAGCCCTGCTCCGTCGTTGGACGAATAGAGTCTGTCAGCCCACCATTTCTTTCTAGTCTCAGGGCACCAGGAGTCATCTTGTACCAAGCCCTGCCTGGCCAGGGTCTCCCTCGCTTTCCGCAGCCTTTTGGTAACTTCCGCCGAACGATAAGCTGCCCTTGCCGCGGCCAAACCTGACCACTCCATCCTAGAAAGACGGCCTACAGTCAGAGCCGGAACAAGAACGCTCATACTGGGCACACCCAAACCTCCGTCTGTGCACGAAGCATGGAAATATGCAACAGGAATATCCTTTGGCAATCTCAGCCACCTCCTCACCGCTGCTCTAACCTTTACATCCAACTTATTCAATGCTTCGCGGGAGGAGCCACCAAGTACCAGCTTGTGCACGTAACTCGGAAGGAGGTGGTATCTAAGGGCGGTCAACCTCTGCTGCGGCTTGAGGGGTGCATTTCCAATTCTTAAAAGGGCCCTTCCGATTTCCTCATCAGGCCTCTCGATACCATGGTTCCTATAGTTGACTCCAAGGTACTTAACCGAGTCTAGGAACTGAATTTGCCTCACCGGGGCTCCACCAATATTGAACAGTGCGTCCTCAACTACCTTGATCCTGACCACACGCCCAGCCGGCACAAGCGAAAGAGCACAGCACTTACCAGGGCTGAGCTCCATCCCCAATTTGGCGATGGCCGCTCCAACCCGCGCAAGGGCCCTCCGCATGCCAGCTACCGAGGACGACACCAGGACCAAGTCATCGGCAAAGGCCAGATAGCTAATCCTCGCTCCTTCGAGTGTATATCCCACCTCACTTGGAACCGCCTGGAGGACCCAATCCATCGCAAGGTTGAAAAGGCACGGAGACAAAGGATCGCCAAAATATATATATATATATATATATATATATGTATATATGTATATATATATATATATATATATATATATATATATATATATATAATTAGATCAAATTCATCTTAAACCTCTTTCGCAACCAGATAAAATTTATGTATATGTATGTATTTATATATATATATATATATATATATATATATATATATATATATATATATACATATATATACATAAATATATATATATAAGTATATATATATATATATATATATATATATATATATATATATATATATATATATATAATCAGTCCCGTACCAGGCCATGAGGGCCCTGAGGGGCAGATACTATAGAGGTATCTAATTCATGGCAGTCATTAGCACTACAAGGTACTCAGTATTAAATTAATTAAAGGCTGGGTTGGCCTAGGGACGGTCAGGGGGGCCGAATTCAACCCATGAACGAAGACACTAGAAGAAAAAATCTTTAGTGGTTGCTCGGGATTTGAACGCAGGTCCTCCAACTTATTAGTCCAGTGCTCTACCGCTGAGCTAACCTCGCCCCCCCCCCCCCATATATATGTATTCTTTCATTCAGATGAATATTTTTATACTACAAGAGGACGAAAAACTATTTTATAAAAGGTTCAAAAAAGTTTGGTTGGCCAACTAAATTAGGCTACTCGATACGCAATATATTTCATCAACCTTTTAGGTATTCAAAAGAAAAGACTCGTTTTGAGCACAACAGAACCCATGCTTGCAATTTGATAGCGTATGACTCCTTGGTCTATAGCGCCGCTTTTGGGGAAACAATGTTCGTCTTCTTCCTTCTTCGCCAATTCACATAAAATAAAACGGCCTTGGTGAATGCAGATTATGAATAACATGCAGAAGCCTAAGAAATCAATCAGTGAGAGATATATAAAGAAGAATTAACAATGGTGAATTGAAAAAATGTGGTATATTTGGACATTTTTCTCTCTTTCTTGATACTCAATTTTTTGGATGCTTGAGTTATCCAAATCCACCATGGATCACCAATCAACATGTGAGGAAAGAGCTGGAGTGTGGAATTTGATGTACTTGTAGCCTGTTCAAATAGTCGCCCGAGGACTATTGCTTCCTGTCAGGGATTGACAGTTGGGAGTCGTTGGCTAGTTACAGAATCCATTTTACTTATGGAGGCCCAGTGGCCGTGAGCGTTAAGGCGTAAGCACTTGACACTCCGTTCCAAAGAGCCGTGGCTTCGATTCCCACTAGGGGTGGTGACTTTTCTTTAGAAAAAAGAAAAGGCATCAGCCCTATCCTGGCTAGAAAAGGGTGGTAACAAAAAACAACATTTTACTTAGGTTACACAGACGGTGAATTAGTTGTTCCTGCAAAAGAGCCTTTTATCCATAAAAATTGTTTGTTTATTTATTTGTTTTTTAGGGCAAATCAATGAAAATTGATTTTGTATAAGAACAGCGTTTATTATTTATTCTGCGCCAATATGTAAAGCCTTTTTTTTTTTTTCTTTAACATACAAGTAAAAGGAATATGAAGTTAAATATAACTATTTCTTATTTCATAGATACACACTTCACTGTTCTTAGTTCATTCTATGTCAGTATTTATTTTACTATCATCAGTATTTGAATCCTCGCTTAGATTAATAATCAGCCTATCTATTTCAGTATTTGTAATAAAATAATTAACTTATTACTCCTTTTCAAAGTATCCCTCTTGATCACAACATTTCATATATCTTTCTGTTGAATATTCTTCGAAACTTTTTCAGCTAGTGCTTTTCTATTAAATTATGATTTAAATATGTCCTTACTAAATACCCTTATCTGTACCACCCCCAGACAAGTTCAATTGGATTTCAATCATATTTTTGTTCATTAAACGGATTTGCAAATGGCCGAACGGAAGGGAGAGTAAAAGAGTTTACTCCCGCTAGCTCACACATGCGCAATTGAACTATTCCATCTGAACGGGGTATAGAAAGATTTTTCCCAGAGTGAATAATATTTTATTGAACGAGTAGTGGAATAAAAATGATAAAAACTTGATCAAATAAAACGTCACTATAATGATTCGAAAAAACAACAAGAAAACACTGCGGACAAAATTAAAAGATAACAAAGAAAAATTTTAAAAGAAACTGATAACGGAAATAAAATGTCCTTCGGAATAATGATAAAAATTAAATAAATAATTTCTGATAAAAAAAAAAAAAAACTGGAGAAACCATCAGAGCACGTGCAAAGGTAGACGCCATTTATACACTGGTCTGGTCATCACAGGTCCTGTGGGTTGCTTTGCAGTATACCCCTGTACAATTATTACCATGTCAATTTATTGTTATCTTTTTTATGGCAGCACTGACACTGGGCATGTATGGTTGATAACAGAAGGAGGTTATCTTCTTAAATTCAATTATTGAATTTCTATATAATAAAATTAAAAAATGTATTTAAGATTTACTTAAAAGGTTCCTTCCTTTCGTTGGGTGCTCATGACCTCCCGCGGTTGAATATACCCTTCAGAACGATATAAAAAAAAGAAAAAAAAAGGAGGTTACAGTGGCCAGGTTATTTCTGGCTGCCTGCTAGCTGCCGCAATATTAATAATTAATAATACACATTTGAATTAACCTTATTTATTATATTACTTATAAATGATAGCTCATTTTAATTGTGTATAGGAAGAGTGAGAAGTTCTATTATGAAAAATGAATCTACACAATAGAAGCTACATAATTTCAGTAATGGGTTCAGTTGAAAGGCCCCTTTTAATCAACAGGTGCCTTTTCATAAACTTCCTCTAACACTGAGGTGTTTCTCAGGACTTCCGCCATTTCCTACTTCCGTACATTTTCTTCTGCCCTCCTTAGTAGGGTTTTTATAAGTCTGATCAATCAAATTTTTTAGACGTTTTAAATTAATGTGATTGAAGCTCAGTGATTTTGAAAATAATATTAAATAAAGGAAGACGACTCTCCGCTAGCACATACTTACCTCCTAAAAGCTATACACCCACTGACGATTGAAACATACTGCTTACCATTAACACTAGAAGACACTATTATTTCTGGCAAAATGATTGAGACAATTCGAGCTACTCATCATCGTATTGCACTGAAAGATTAGCAAAGGAGCGTTCAATACCTATTAAGCTACCTAAAAGAGGGCAAAATATATACCGAACTATAGCCAATCTGCACTGCCGATAAATAAAAATTAATAAAAAGGAAGCAGAGGGGAAAAAATCAAAGTATTGGTAGATAAGGACAATGTTTAGTAGAACTGAGGGTACACACTTCCTTCACTTCCTATTATGGACGCTATGACTTTTCTGCAGCTACCATCCTCAAAGCTGGTTTTAATAAAAACATTTAAATTGACATCTAAACGGTGGGGCGTCCAAAAAAAATAGTTATTAGTTAAATATAAACTTGACGTAAGAGGTGGCAAAAGTTGTAGGGCAGTCTACTCATGTTTTGGATGAGCTCGAAACTAGAAAACGCTCTAATCATATCTGCAAAAGAGAACAAAGGGTAGATCATGTACATCTCCGGGCCCTTTCCGTGATATATTTACCAATCTCTTATCAGGAAAACTAAAAATGCGGCAACAATTTAAAATTACTACACATATTCTATTCATCTTACTTTTCTTTTTTCCTTCTTTAACGGCGTATCTGAATTCGAAGGCATTAGCGCCGGGCTATCTACAGTATACCACCCTTCCTTAACTTTTACGTTGGAGCATCTAACTCCTTCAGTGGGTCTTTAGAGGAAAGAAGTCAGTCTGCTGCAGGCGTAATTCAACCCCGCATGACATACCTGGGCGCTAGCCTCTGGACCACGGAAAGTCCCTTATTCGTCTTACTAAAATTTATGTTCGTTTCATTTGGAGAAGAAGAATTCTTTAAAAAATATAAGAAATCATGAGCTTTATTTCGAATAATATCACGGTTGAGTGTGGTGGTCTAGTGGCTAGCACATTAGTTTCTCATGCTGGAGATGGTGGGTTCGATTCCCAGGTGAAAAATTAAGAACGTTCCTCCCTGCCTCTTGGATATTGGCGCTCATGGCCCAGATGTCGATGCGCCGTAAAAGAAAAAAAAATCACGGTTGAGAAATCAGAGTAAATTGATAGGAATCATTCGAAAGGATTCTAAATGTTCTACAAAAAAGGTTGGGATGAAAATTTCGAACCGCTAGCCTTTTTGCGAAAAGAACAGATCCTCACGCTTTCTTAAAGGTGGTATTGTTCATTTTTTCCTCTCCTCATGCGAGCAAACAAGTTTGCGCTGCGAACCGCAGATCCTAACACCATATGGCTCTCAATCTTGGGTATCTTTAGCGATAGCATCAGGCGTTAAAATTTCTCCAATAAAAATAAAAATAAAATGATACGCGAATTTCTAGGCAGTATTTTTCCAATTTACCATAAATATTGTAAGTCATTAACACAAAATTCTAATATTTATTAATAATATTTTATAGCTGCTTAGTTATTATAGCATCTTCTTCAAAGGCGAGCTCTTTCCGTCGAATCCAGAGCAAGCTTTAATAAGAAGAACACTTGAACCCGACCTCTTGGCTCTGGATTATTGAAAAAGGAAAGATTGAAAATTAATGAGACAGGTCGGTAATTATTCTCTTCTTCTAAAGAAGGTGAAGCTTGGGGCAAGAAAAAAGACCTCTATCTACCTCGTTAAATTGATTATGAATACAAAATTAAAAGATAACACAAAAATGATTAAAGTCGACCTCATTCCTCTGATTCCATCAGATGCACTTTTTACAAAAAAAATATAATATAAATAGTTAGAACTGCCAGTAAAATATACTCTTGCCAAACCCTTTGGTGGAGTCTTCAATGGCTCTGATTGGAGTACTTTTCTTCTTTATTTTTTCCCATTTTCCCATGCATCGACTACTCTAGTCATTAGCACTATTGTTTATTATTTCCAGTTTAACAAACACAGAAAGAATTTTTAAACTAAACTGAAATAATCAAGCTATTAGTTCCTGTCTTCAGATCTATTGGAACCTTTAGCATTTGTGCTAAACCTAACACTGAATTGTTGCCTATTTACATATCAACAGAAAATCATTCGTTCTTAAAACAATCATTAAAACCCCAAAAGCACTCGCATACTACATATTCACAAATACTTCACGACATATACATCAAACTATTGAGGTTTTGTAATAATTAGAAAATAAATTCCGGTAACTTGAGATCAGTGTTGGGCAAAAATTATTCAGAATAATGAATAAAGAATAATGAATTAATGTATTATTTTATTCGCGAATGAAGAATAATTACTTTTATTCATTATTCTGTGAATGAAATTTCAGAATAATCATATTTTATTGAATAATGAAAGACATATTATTATGTCGATAGCCGGAAATATGTATGAATATATATATATATATATATATGTTTGAGGTGGATTTATTCACCAAACCAACCGGACATAAAGAATAACGAATGATGAATGATGAATGATGAATAACCAATAATAAATAACGAATAATTCTGTGAATAATTCATGATGTACCGTTTGAATAAGATAATTTAGTGAATTATTCATCATTCACTAAAAATTTATTTGAATGATCATTCGAATAATACTTTATTCGAATAATGCCCAACACTGCTTGAGATTGAACTATATCTTGCTATAGAATGTAGTATCTGCAAATCCTCCTTTAATATCTTCAAAGTAGGTTCGTTTCTGCCTGACAGGTGTTTCAGTTATCAGGTAAGAAGTGCCGCCTTCTGGCTTTCTGCAGTGTACTCCAACAAAATGTTTTTTACGTCCAGGAGACTGGCGCGTGGCACTAGCAGGGCTAGTGGACATTATGCTGTGTTTAGTATTCTTTAAAAAAAAAAGTATATTATTATATTATTCCTGACACTTATTTCAAACAATTTTAGTAATTTGTCTTTTAAAATATTGACAATGAAGTGCCGCGGTATCACCATCTGACTGATATGCTGCCAGCATCGCCAATTTGTCTGTTTTTTTCATTACCTTCTACGTCACTGTGGCCTGGTACCCGTAAAAATGTGACACTCGCCATCTTAGCGAATACAGCATTTTATATATTAAAAATATCTATTTTTAGGGGATATTAGTACACACTAATATCCTTGGACCAAAATCTTCGTAAAGTCCGTGAGCTTGGAGTACTGTTGGGAGAAGCGCTATCTACATAACCCAGTCATTCACTAGCAACTATAGAGGTAGTATTGAGTCTAGTTTGTGGAGTACATATCCCTAAACCAAAGTATGTTATTTAGGCTTATAAATGAAATAAGTTATTTACGCCCCCTCATATACGCCCATGGAGAAATTCTCCCAAATCGTTATGGTTTCTTAGCCAAAATTTAATATGTCCTCTCTGTCAAAATATAAAATGTGTTTCTATTTAAATTTAACACTTGTCGACATGTTTCAGACAACAAGGAGCGACTGATCCTGTACCTAGCAGTGTCCATCGGTGGCGGTCTTGTTCTGCTGCTGGCATTGATGGTGGCGAGATTAGCCTGGACCAGAAGGGCCAAACCACCAGCTCCTCCCTCATCGGCGACAGAGTTACCACCTTTCACAGAGGAAATGAGTGAAGCAGAAATAGATCTCACTATAGGAACACCTTTAGCTGTCCATCCGGAAGAGGTAATCTCAAATATATCATTCCTCAAGTGAAACTTTTATATACAAGATTACCACAAATACTCTATTTGATCACTATATTTAATGTTGGAGTAATGATAAATTTACAAAATATCCCTGAATTCTTAGACATAATTAATTAAAGCTGTATGTAAAAAAAGCAACTATTAAGGCATTAAATATATAAAAAGAGAAATATCATTTCCTAAATTATTTATACATCCGACAAGTATTCTACGATGGAAAGAACAAAGTGACAATGCATCCTCTGTCAAGATACTCTCTCGCGAATCCTAAATATGTCTCCGCATTTGTCTATTTAAGGTCTCAATATGTCAAACTCAATTTTGCAGAGGGCGATATATTAAATTTAGAATGTGTAGGCGGGCCAGATTCAAATAAGTAACATTTTATTTATTTAATTATATAATACATACTAAGTAATTAAGTAAATAAAATGTTATAATTAACTTTTACTTAAAAATATAGTGTGCGCATTTTAAAACTTCCGTAGCTCTTCTTTCTGTGACACATTGCGATCCCGGGCCTTCTTCATACGGCCCGCGGGCCGTATCTTTGACATGACTGATTCAAGGAGTTTCTGTATTGCTCTTTTACTACAAGTTTCTCGACCCGCCTTTATCCCTGGAATTATTTAATAAGAAATAAAATAGTATCAATACATACTTGCGTCAGAAGATAAAATATCATTTCTCGGCTTTAACTTCGGAGCAAAGAGTATTTTCCCGCTAGAAAATCTAACCTCAATAATGTGGTTATAAAACACTGGATTCTGTAGAGTCTATCCGGTGGCTGATCGTTAAGGCGGCCAGCCTGTTAACTTTTTCATTGAGTTATTTTGAAAGTGTGTAGACATTTAAAAAATAAATAATAGTAATGAGGTAGCGGGGATTATTGATGCTTTCTTTTTCTTTATAAGAAGTTATAATCTCTTAACACTTGCCAATGTATTCTCGGTCCAACTTCGTGGAGAATTACACAAAAGATTAACAAGGCGTGGTAATAGGTTTGCGATTCCCAAGCCAATTTCCGTTCACATTTTTTTTATTATTTATATTCAATAAAATCTTTTTTGCTCACACTGTAAAATAAAACATACTTTGGAAGGGTGTACATTAATAGGATGGTGCTAAATGGTTTTATTCTTGAATTTAGAATGCTGCGAAATTTGGACGATCCTATCCGATACCATAAGTTCCAAAGACGGAAGAAAAGGAAAATAGCCGTTCTGAATGTGAGGATACATTTGTGTTGTTAAATGATTAAACGTCGTCGAATCGGGAGTATCTTCGATGCATTAAACACGACTCATCGAGAAACTATTATATGAGTTTTTAATAGTGTTTAAAAAGATTTAACGAAGACAGTTTGGCACAAAGTATTCAAAATTAAGAACGATGGGCTGAATGAATTAAACATATTCAAAGCACAAACTTCATCAAGAATTTGAAGCATAAGCTTCATCATAGAATTGTTAGCTTATGACTAGGGACCGGATTCTTAGGGTGCGTTTACACTAGGATAGTTACTGCAGAATATTCATGTCAGAGAGAAATTCTGACTAATGTAAAACATGAGCAATTTATGTCAGACATACATTATACACGGTTTTCATTAGTCGCAATTTCTGTCTGACATAAATATCCTGCAATAACTATCCTAGTGTAAGCCCACCCTTAGGTTTTCACCTATTTTTTTCCTTTCTGCTAAACATGATATTGATCGGTTTTTTTTATATGATTCGCGTCTTGTAGTATGATTCATGCAAATTTGGAAGAACCTGAAATAACCTATTCTGGATGATATCACCTAAAACCACCTAAATAACGATGGAATGACCTAGACAGGCCTAATCTTAAAAATAGAAAATACAATTCAACGAACTCATTTCCTCGATTAAACAAATTTTCTTTAAAGGGGGGATTTTCTTCCCGGGTCCAGACGTTCAGGGAAATTTTACTACGAGTGTCGCTTCCACCAGAACTCATTTTAACACACTGGGGGAAAAAATAAAAATAGTTGTTGACTCTTTGGATATGAATGAAGCAGCTGCCATTTCTAAGGCTTCGATGGTCCTCCAGACCAACGAGATTCGTGGTGCACTCGCATTCCTGAGAGCACATTTCTCAGATTTTCCAAATCTCATTGGAAAATTGGAATCGTCAACACTGGAGCTAAAAGATGCGATGAAATACTCCCCTATGACGTCTTGTGACGTAAACGGGCGCATCTTTATCTTTCTCTGCTTTAGCGGCGTATTTACGTATGTGTTTTGTTTTATGTTCTTATTTATTTATTTTTATTAATGTATGATTATTTAAATGATTTTTTTTCTTTAAAATTGCTTTATTTCTAAAATGTATTTTATTTAAATAAATTTCATTCATATTTTTTTTTCTTTTTTTAAAAAAATAACGCATATTTCCGTTTTATTTTTATTTGCTCATTTTCCCCCCCATTTCAATATACTATTGTATAAAATATCATTATTTATATACATATTAATTTATCAATTATAAATTAATCAATATATTAATGATAAATTATAATAGGTTGACCTTATTTTTCGAACCTATTGAAACATTTTTATCACCTAAAATGGATTTTTAAATAAAAACCTAAAAAGGTCTATTTTTTGAACCTATTCAAAACACTTTTATCACCTAAAAACCCTAAAATGGATTTTTAAATAAAAACCTAAAAAGACCTATTATGCCTGTTGCAAAAACCTAATCGGGTGCTTATTTTATCCTAAAAATCCGGCCCCTACTTATGACAAACCATATTGTACATAAATATTTTGTATTTATATGTATATATATATATATATATATATATATATATATATATATATATATATATATATAATATCATTTCCCTATATTCACTTCAGATGCTCTTATAAATTATACTTACTGTATAAAAGTTTCACTTCAACGACCTAAATATCACGCACAATTATTTTTTGTTTGCACCGACCAGTGGAGGACTGATTAAATTCCTGAGCACTTCCTAAGGAATTTAATTCGTTCCTTAAATGAAACTCCTTTTTTCTAGATGCTAGTAGCCCTAGTGAACCAAAGAAGCTGTCTCATCAAAGTAAGAGCACCTCCTTGTTTTTCTCTTACAACATCCCTTAGCAAAAACAATATTCGTTTATTTAGACACTTCTGAAATCAAAACTAACATAACAATTTTAATGCTATAACCATATCACAATCATTGAGGTAAAAATTTATTTTAAAACAGAAATCAAGAAGAATCAACCATTGTATTTTAGGAAAAAGCTAAATAAATAGAAATCAATTTGGAAAGAAATATAACTACAAAAAAAATGGTTAAGTTAATTGTGCAAATGCATAAAAAAAAAAAAAAAAAAAAAAAAAAAAAAAAAAAAAAAAAAAAAAAAAAAAAAAAAAAAAAAAAATCTTCCTATTATGGAAAATAAACTGGTACAAGGGACAAAACTGTATGGCGCTAATGGCCTAGACGTCTATGCGACGTTAAAAAAAATATGTATTTATTCATTAAATTTTAACGTCTGTTTATTATTAGCTACGAATTTTAGGACGGGTTATCTATAGGTTACCACCCTTTTTTGACCAGGATAGAGCTGATGCCTTTTCTTTTTTCTAAAGAAAAGCCATCATCCCTAGTGGGGATCGAACCCACGACCCTTTGGCACGGAGTGTTAAGTGCTCGCGTCTTAACGCTCACGGCCACTTAAAAAAAAAACAACAACAAAAACAATGTTACAATTATAAAATAAAAATAAAAATAAAAATAAAAAAAAATCAGTCCCGTAACAGGCCACGAGGGCCCTTAGGGGCAGATACTGTAGAGGTATCTGATTCTTGACCATACGGCACACTAGGGAGATTTTATGGTCAGTACTATGCTGCAGCCGCCTGATTTTCCCCTTGCCGCTTCGACTGATAGAGTCAATAGCACCAAGGTACCCATTATTAAATTAATTAAAGGCTGGGTTGGCCTAGGGACGGTCAGGGAGGCCAAATTCAACCTATGAACAAAGACACTAGAAGAAAAAATCTTTAGTGCTTGCTCGGGATTTGAACTCAGGTCCTCCAGCATATGAGTCCAGTGCTCTACCACTGAGCTAACCTCGCCCCCCTACAAATATATAACTGAACGAATATGGAGGCCCGGTGGCCGGTGGCTGTGAGCGTTAAGACGTGAGCACTTAACACTCCAAAGGCCAAAGGGTCGTGGGTTCGACTCCCACTAGGGGTGGTGGCTTTTCTTTAAAAAAAAGAAAAGGCATCAGACCTATCCTGGCTAGAAAAGGGTGGTAACCTATAAATAACCCGTCCTAAAATTCTTAGTCAATAATAAATGGACGTAAAAATTTAATAATAATAACTGAACTGAAAAAAGGCCTTCAGTCATATATGTGGCACTGAATTATGGCGAGGTAATCAACAAGAATTTTTTCAGCTATGATTCCTAATTTTTCTTTACTGTTTCCCTTCCGTCGTCTTCTTCGGAACGGCATAGCGCAGAATTGGGTTGGGAAATCGTGGTAAGTGAAAGGTAGCCAATCAAAAAGTATCAAGTATCAAAGTAACTTTCTATGAGATGATCACAGTCTTAGAAATAAGTGATTAAAACATCGAAAGTGTAGGATTAGTTGCTTTGATCGGTTCTTTGAGCCAGTTTTCCTCAGTTTTTTTATTACATCTTATTTTGTCATTTAACGGTAAAATCAATTTGCCAGTATAATATGGTACGTAAATGTTACTAAAATGTTAATATTAAATTAACAAATAGAAATAATATTAATTGGTAATTAGTAATACATTTTCATATTGCAGGAGCAATATGATGCCTTAATGCCGACTAGAAGAGGTAAAATGATGTATTTGTAATCACAGACTTACTAAAGGAAAACCTAAGCAACTTAGATCTCATAAAATTACCAAGGACTTCTCCATTTGAAGAGAATGACCTCTTATAAATATTCAATCAAGTGAGTTTTTATCCAATAGTACATAATGCGCCAAAAAAATAAAGATGAGAAAATGACGATTAAACAAATATGCCTCACTTCCAGATTCATTTTTTAGAAATATCGACTCATGAATGAGTGAATCCGCGATGGAAAATATATAAAACATTACCATGATCATGGATTTAGAAGTTATTGCAGAAAATATTGGTTTGACCAATGGTAGAGTAGAGATAAAAAGACAGGTTGAATCTTAGCCTATCGTCCAAAACCATATGTTTCCACACATATGTGCAAAGTAGGTTTATTGTTAAATGAACAGCTTATAACTTTTCAAAAACCTAGAGACTGCTTAGGAGCTCCTAGTTGGTTAGTATGTAGTGCCATCAATGTAGCCCTAATAGTTACATTTAGTTTCTATTGTTTCTCAAAAATTATCTCTATTAATTAATCTTATTTTATTCAACGGAAATAAAAAGTTTTGAAACCTTAACAAACGTGTTAAAAGTGATATTTCTACGTGTACACTGTTATTAAAAAATAACAAAACTTTTTTTGATATTGGAAACCTGAATAGAGTTGTAATAGTCAAATGTAATGGGTAAAATTCACTCGAAATAGGAGTTGAAATCGTCTACATATATATATGTTACACTAATACATGTTTTTTGAACATACATATAACGCCAATTCGCAAGGAACGGTTGAGTAAACGCATATAGAATTAACACTGTGGCTTCACCTTAAACGTTGGAATATTTCAAACTGCTTCCTTCGGTTTTATGTGCCGCGTGTTGCACTCCTCCACAAGTAAATTCCTTCAACATTTAAACTGTCAACTATTGAAGGGTAGTATATTTTTTAATTGTCTTTATACTTATACACTTAGCCGAATAACATTTAGTCCTGGATAAGTTAAGTCTAAGTACACTTACGCAGGCCACAACATTGAAACTTATTATTTCCGATTTATCTGAATTTTCTAAGAACAGTACTCAACTCTGATATTTTCTTAATCCTCACCATTCGAGAGATTAATGCAATTTTCAATAATATCAAACATTGTGCGAATGGGAACAAAATTGTATTATTATTATTAATTGGTTGAGAAATACTTCCAAACTAAGGGAAATTAAGAATACGGCCAAAGCCTGGGTAAAAGAACAATTCTCTCAACGAGACGAAGTTATTTATTCCAGGCTTCGGATAGGACACACCCTACTTACCCATTCGTACTTACTAGACAGAAAATAAATACCCACTTGTCGAATATGCAACATAACTCTAACCGTGAAACATATACTAACTGACTGTACACAACGTTGCAAACTAACCATTCCTTACGACTTACATGACTTACTGACGGAAGGTAGCCCGTACACACAAACACTACTAACACATTTAAAGCATGAAAATATCTATTCAAAAATATAACGTACGTTTTAGGCAAATATTTTGATTTCCTTTTTGTTTTTATTCTATATGATGATTTTGATTAATCATTTTTGTTAGTTTACATATTTTTAGGACAACAAACGTTCGTCGTAAGGACAACTGACCATTCGTAGATCTGACCAAAACTAACTTCCTTTGATTCTGTCGTTTTAATGAGCTCGTCGCCTCCGTTGCGATACTCACAATAAATGAATAAAATAAAATAATATCAAACAGCAATTCTGTTCAAAAAGGAAATTCTCTTCACAAATTGTTCATTCCATTCCTTGTCCTTTACTGATGTTGATCAGGCATAACCCTAACACCTCACTGCTGTCTTTTAGTTGCACAAAATCCAAGTAGCTTTTCCCATTCGTCGGCACGCAATTCGAGCCAATAAAAATTCTCTTTCTTCTTTTGCAATTATTACAACTTAATTTTTCGTTCAAAATCAGCAGGGCTCGACAATCCGTAGAGGGATACCTCGAGAGCTTCTCTTTTAGTCCCATTTTTCTTCGAAGACCAGCTCAACGCAAGCATTCTTCTCTCTAAGCGACAATCACCGAATCTTCTGAGGTACGCCAAATCCTAGTATTTGTATATTGTATAACGAAAATAATCGAGGGTCTCAAATTAATAGGTTATCCAGATAACCAGATTAAAATAAATTCACTTAGAAGTAGAATCCTGTCCCTTGTATAAGATATGTGTCTGGGAAGTTTATAAGTCGGAAATTGAACTGTTAAAAGGAAATCTGAGAAATCCCTCCTTTAGATTGTGTAGAGATCCTCGTATAGCCGAAAATAAATATAATTTCCTGTTTCCTTCGTTTCTCAATTCAGAAGAAGTATTTTCCTTTACCATACGCTAGCAGTTTCAAAGATACAATACACATAGGTATTTCGAAATACGATTTAATTCCTAATGCAACGAGGTAATATCTCGATACCTTAACCATTACATTGATATTTGACGTAAAACTTTATCATATTCGTTGTACAAGAAAATAATTTTCAAAACTTCCCGTCTCCAATCGAAACCAGACAATTCTCAACGCGTGATGCCAAATATCTAATTCTTTCAATTAGAGATCAGTTCCTCGCACCAAGACTCACTTAGTTAGGTTTTAGAGCGCAAAGAAACAAATACATTAAGATAAAAATTCTTTTCATGACCTTTCTTGAATTCTTTTTATGAAGCATATCATGACCTATATATCATGACCTATATATTAAATATAAATTATAACCTTGCGTTAACATTGTAAATAGGTAAATTGTTAAGTTAATTATAAATATGAATTATAACCTTGCGTTAAAACTACATCAGATTTAAAGCTCTATACTGTGTATGTTAAAGTATATTTATAGTCTATTTCTGTAAATCCATTTAAGATGATCTATCAGCTATCAAAGTAAATAATATCCATATGTAAAGCTCTTGTCGCCAAAGCTGCGAAGTGTCTCAATAAATAAAAAAAAAAAAATATATATATATATATATATATATATATATATTATGAAGCAACAACATTTTTTGCTTCATGAACGACGATGGGAGAAAACAAAATTAAAATGTACAAATGGTGTCCTCAAGCCAAATCTGATTTTCTTCTGTGTTATTTTTACAGAGGTGGGGAGGGGTTTTGTTCGTTTTTCTCGTAAAATTATTCCAGTTCCTAGAACTGTAATAAGCCATGTTTCTTTTCGATGTATTGTAGCACTTGATGTTGCACTAGTGAAAGACATTTTGGAAAATTGCATATAAGTTCCATTCATCCTGCTGGATGCCGAAAATATATATATATAAGTGTGTATATATATATATATATATATATATATATATATATATATATATATATATATATATATATGTTGGCTGCAAGACTTGGTATATAGCTTCCCCGTAATAAACGATTGGAGGAGTTCGATAACCAGATAACGGTCCATCTGGAGGGGGGAAGAGCAATCCGAACACACAGTACTATTTGAGTATGTCCCTAACGATCAAAGTTGTTTATTTATATATATATATATATATATATATATATATATATATATATATATATATATATATATATATCAACAAAAAAGAGAAAGAGAGGCAGATTTGTTGTAAAAATATACTAAATTGATCTGCAATGAATGGGAGCTTTTTCTAAATGAAAATGATTAATTTGTAGCGAGAATTCGGTAGTCATCATCAGTGGTTTACACCTGAACAAAATGTCATAAGAAATTAATAATGACTTTTATAAAATAAGAAGAAGGTCAATTGATGAAATAAAAACACTTTTACATACTAGTAATTTTAATAAAAATTGCCCCATCGGTTTCACGTCCATTTTGATGCTTCTTAAGGGAATCTAGCACAAGTTAACTAACTATAAAGCCTATCTACAGGAAGGCAAACAGCTCATTCTTCCGGTATATATGACCTAGACTTGGCCCTTATAGCAGATATTTTGCCTTCCTGTATACCTATTTAACTAGCCTTAATCCCCCTCAAGAGGCATTCAAATGAATGTGAAGCCAGTAGGAAAATTTCAATAAAATTACTATTTTTTAAAGTGTTTTATTTTATCAATTCACCTTCTGCTCATTTTATAAAAATTATATGAAAAATTCGCGGTAATTTTTCTGAATCAAATAATAAATATTTTACTCGGCCTTTAATTACACATATTAATGAGCAAAATTATCCATGCATATTTCGTATTTATGTAGGTTATTTTAAGCAAATACTTTAAGCATGCAGTGTCATCTTCCCATCATTCTAAAGAACGTGTTTAATCATGCGGCTCCTGCGTGACTGACTTCCACCGATTCTGAAGTTAAACAGGCTACTAATATTTTCCGTATCCACAATCGCATCATCTACGCACAATCTACTTCAAAAGAAAATTTAGTCGTCGCGATGATCGTGCGTTGAAAGCTTTTATTGCGCGGTTTATTTCTGATAGTGTAATAACAATTTTATGAATATAATCGTTATGCCTATCGCTCGTTAGTTATGTTTTACTCACCTCATTAATGCCTAGAGTCATTAACTTTATTAGTGTAACTCCCTAGGTTTTGTGTAGTGTAGCTTGTTTAGTTTGTGTGTCTTTGTGTTCATATTCTCAGCTATATTTTAGTGTAGTAAGTGTTGTTCTGTGAATCTGTTGAAATGCTTTTGTAGTCATTTATTGTAGTATTATAAATTTCAGATGGTGGTGCTAAAAATACAATTATGATGATTTGAGTGGTTCGTTTTATTTCCGAACATGACTGTTTATCTTGTATCTTGTCATATTCTTGAACATGTATGTTTGTAAAATAAGGATTTAATTTTTATTATTATTAATATTGTGATTTTTTCCTTATATTAGTAAGTTTTGATTATTTTTATTACGCTGGATGCAAACACTTTTTATTTTATTGAATTTCATTTATCAGCAATTTGTAAATTTGTAATACCCAGAGTCCCTGTAATTGTAATTATTACTTATAAAATACAGGAAATTCATACATTCATTTATATTCTTGAACCTTCAGTAAATACCGTCGATACAAATGCAAAGTAACGAATGTGAAAAAACGCATTTTTCATTTTCAATTTTCTGGTTGATTTTGGACTGATGTACGTTATGGCAAACACTCGAAAATTAAAGAAAAATAATTATCAATTACTGATAATCAAACTTACGATTGTGCATTAAGTCTAATTAATATATATCATAGGATAAAAAATATATAGTCATCTATATATTTTATATATTATATAAAGGTACCAAATATTTTTCACATTCGATACTTTGCAGTTGTATCGACGATATGTACTGTGACTAAGTATTTTAGAACATTCTGAAGCCTCGATGATGAATTATAAAAACATACTTCAAATATTCATCGTTCTGACCCTCTCAGGAAGAACAATGACCCAAATACATACTTATATGCATATATATATATATATATATATATATATATATATATATAGTGTGTGTGTGTGTGTGTGTGTGTGTGTGTGTGTGTGTGTGTGTGTGTGTTTTGACAGGATAACGTCTGTCATTTTTATTCTATCAAAAATATATATATAAAATATAAGAATACCAGTACAAGTAGGTTTTTACCTGAAACGTTAAATTATTTCACTGGTTAAAAATAAATTTTAAACAGCTTAGCTAACTCATTTCTTATAATTGAGTACCGTCAGTTGCTACAAATAATATATTATTTAAAAACATATATTACATGTAGCTGTTGCCTGGCCGATGATTTTGGTTATTTGACAAATTAATGAGGGCAGAACGTTAAGTATTTATCCATTGAAATGTTTATTTTTAAATTGATTGTTCACGATGGTTGGTGTTAATGTACTTTATTGACTTCCCGCTTATTTTGTTATTCAAGAGGAAATTAGCAATAACTTCCTGATTAAATATCTCCAAAAATAAACTTGTGTGGGGATCAACACACACCCACCCGAGCCTCGCAAATTCACCTATACTGAGCTCAATTAATATTTAATATTATAAAATGCGATATCTTGTAGCCAAGGAGAGGAAAACTTGATAGACTAATTTTAAAGACCCTTTCCGTTGGCCACTAGATAATTAAAACAAGTATACTGAGTCAAAATTAATTATATATCAAGCTGGGATAACGTTCATGCTGATTGATAAACTCCCAGTTGAAATGCACCCAAGACTATTTTGCCTAGATCATTTTAATATTTTTTTTTTTTTTTATATATAAATATTGTTTGACAAATATATCAGCGAAAAATTTCATTTGAAATACAGATCTTATAGCCCAGTCAAACGGTGGTTTTAAGTGAAATGGTTTGGTGTAATTGTTTTGATTGATTGGTTTTGATGTTTTTTTAGGCGCTGAACACGAATCTGAAGTTGTACATAAAAAATGTGCTCGAAAAATTTGAGAAATTATCAAAAAATCACTAAAAATATTGTTTTTAGCTTATAACATGCAGAACAAGCTATTTACGCAAAAAGTGATTCTATAGTAAAATAAAGAGGATAAAATTACCTACAATTTACAACTCTAAACATGTTTTCATACATCGCGCGGTTTCCACGCAAAAGAGTGTTAAAATATGGGAGAAATCAGTAATTTTTGTAAAAAAGCAAAACATAGTGAATGCAATTCCCCCATTTAGTGAATGAATCCATCTGCAGCGCCTCGATATTCAGCTTATTTACCTGTAAAATTCTAGGAGAATCCCTTAGTAACCCCAAATTCTCCCTTGCTAAGTCAGGGTCTCCAGACTTGAGGGGATAGGCGCCAAGCGCACGTCTTCATACCTAAGCGCATAACGGTTCTCCTCAGTTAGGGTGCACATACACTGGACCCGTTCCAATCCGATCCAATAGCCACCGACTCTCAGAAGAAAAACAAACACATGCATCTCAATGGAGGTGCCTACATTGGTCCCGACCCGATCCAATCAAACTTGTTTGTTTCTAGACCGATTTCGGACCGACGAAGCAAAATGGCACCAACCCACATATTGTGTTTCAAAAAGGTCTACAGGTTCTAAATCTTAACCGATTTCAATGCATTTTTTTTTAATTCAAAGGAAATAACATTTACAATAACTTTGTCAATTCAAATTTTTGTTTTTTGTTTCCCTCGTTTATTAAATTGCGTGGAAAGATGTTTATAACCATCCAACGTCTATAACCTTCCAATGTTTTTAACCTTCTAATATTTATAACCTCCCAATGCTTATAACCTTCTAGTTACCTTTCTTATAAATAATTTTAAAATATGAATACCTCCAACATACAACCTAATCGAAGGTTTCTATGCTTATTAGGTGGTATTTTGATTTTCACTTCACTACGAGGTTATTACTGACGAGCTGTGACTAAATCTGATCGGATCGGGTCGAGACCAATGTAGGCACTCACGTCTGCCACTGTTGGCCGTTGTCGATCAAACGAAATCGGATTGGATCGAATCGGGAGTAATGAATCAGTAACTAATGAAAATACAAGAGTAACATACATAATATATATATATATATATATATATATATATATATATATATATATATATATATATATATATATAACATAATGACTTAAATATCCAACACAATTCCTCACCAAAAATAGCCAGTACATAAAAAATATCTTAATGAAGAACAAGATTATTCCAGCTAATATGAAGGCCTCAACAGATTAATGCATCTTCATTTTTTAAGCGCGGTTCCTCCCTCCCTTCATAGGGAACCCCGCTTATAAGGTTGATCTCATGAAACAATCCGGAAGTGCCGACTAGAAAATTTTGCGTTTCAGAACCCCTAGAGACCGAAAATGACGGTGGTTCAAATTTGTATATATATATATATATATATATATATATATATATATATATATATATATATATATATATATATATATATATTATTATTATTATTCTTGTAGATGACCCAAAATATTTCTTAAAGCGTTTCGTTCTTTTAGGCTTAGGGTCGGAAAATATATAGTCCTACCTTGCTAAGAAGTCCTCTCGTCTCATGTACCTTCTACGGAAGCAGGGGTAATACTAGTCATGTCCTAAGCCTACCAATATGGCCGCGTCTTTATCTATATGTGGTATTTGTAAAGTCCGTCCGTCACAACAATTAGGTCTTAATCTATTACAGAATGGAAAATTTAGTTTGTTACAGTTATTTTAAAATCTGGACTTCTAAAATATTATATATTTTAAATATGTTTAATATTGGGAGGTACAAAAATGGATTTTGTTGTAGAAGTGCCCCTGATGAGGTGCAAATGAATTAAGCACGAAACATTTATTTATATATATATATATATATATATATATATATATATATCTTTGTCTGTTCGCGGCATAGCTCAGCGAATAATGGACCGATTTTGATGAAATTTGGTACAAAAATCATTCGTCTAATTTGAAAGGTCAACTTCGTTAACCAGCAGAATCCGCCCATTTTTGCATGTTTGAATTTCATCAAAACTAACATGTTAAACTTTTGGTTACGTTTGGAGTTAAGGAAGGGTATAATTTCTATTCATAAAATATTTTATGAACAGACATGAAAAGTTTTGGGAACTTCGGATACTTTTATTAATATCTCGAACGCGGTTGGGAAATTTTGATAAGTGGATAGAAACTATTTGAAAGCTTTCTAAATTCTCTAAAAAAAGATTCTGGAACAATTTCTGATTAGGTGATGTCAATCGAAGAAATAAGTGCTTAAAACTTCAAATACGTCTGTTTAGTTCTTATGAACGGGTTTTTGTCGTTCTTTTTGTAATTTTTGTCTCTTTCCCTTAGTTTTTTATTGCTTTTTATTTTTGTAATTTCTTATGTTAGGAAAATTTATTTGTGTGTAAAACAGGATAGGTAAAATGAGACCAATTTTCTGTTGCTAGAAATAATGAAAAGTTTTGGGAACTTCGTATACTTTCATTAATATCTCGAAAACGGTTGAAAATCCTGGGAAGCGAAAGGTTACCATTCGAAAGCTTACTACATGGTCTACAAAAAAGGTTCTGAAGTAAGTTTTGAAGAAGCGATGTCAATCGGAGAAATAAGTGCTTAAACTTTGAAGTAATTGATTTCGTTTATTCGAACGGCTCTTTTTGTCTGTTTTTATTCCTCGTTATTTTTTAATTGCTTAAAGTTGGATAATGTATTTGACAATAAAACAGATTAAGTAAAATAAGAAAAACAATTCATTGTTAGAAATTTAGCTTGCCAAGAGAAGGAGATTCGATGACGTCATTTGAATACTTTCAATTGCCTTTATGCTGTTGGTTTTTTATTTTATTTTTTAATTGATTTTATTTGTAGAATTATTACTATAGTAGAAGAACACAAGAAAATGTGAACAATTTTGATATTTTTCAATGCATTGAAACGTACTAAACAGGTATCTCTAGAAGAGGATTCTGGGGGTCTGGCGGACCCGACCAGGTAAAGTCATAAAGCCCTTTGAACAAAGGCCGAACCAAATATTATTTTTTGGGATATGAACGGAACCGCGCTAAGATGATGCAGTTCCTGCGAGTCGGACTTTTTTTTTAAATCGGAATGGTGCCAAGTTCCTAGATGCAGATGTGTCGTAAAAACAATAAATAACAAATCATGTCACTAAGTCACATTTTATTTTTATTAGTTTAATTCATAGTTTCTCTTATTTTTTTTAAACAACTTAATTCAATGTTTACCTTTTGTTCTCAAAAGCGGAGAAATAAGCAGAGCCATTTAAAATTAGTCTTCAAACTCGAGGGCTCCATTTAAAACTGCTGGTAATATAAATGAAAACAAATTTTAATGAAGAATTACTGCTTTCTTAGAAGACTTATCGTCGAGTCTATATGCGAGTCTTTATCCTCAGAGATACGAAGCATTTACTTCAATAAACATTGTTGGAAGTTCTAAATTAATAAATACAAAAAATAAGTAAGCCAGCTTAATAATATTTTTTTTGATTCGGAATTGAGAAATATTAAATTATATTGAAAATATATGTAATTCTTAATTATTTTCACCAATTAGTTCTGTTAATATGAAATATTTTACTATTGTTTTCTGCGCCCCCCTAAAATTTGTATTTAATGTTTGTTGTTTTTATTTGTATGAATAAATAATAAATTGTATTTTTAAACTATTGAATACCAATTGGCCTGTGCAGCGATGTTCAAAATAAAATATATAAATATTCCTGTTGAAATTTGAATGTTTAAACTCAATTTACTGTCAAACAAGTTTAAATATCCGCTGAAATTACTTGCAAAAGAGTAAATATAAAATGTTTTACGAAGAATCATTTTAATGTACAAAAAACGATGATTACCTGACTACCCCTCATTGTTCAAGAATAGTTTATTACAAACACAAAAAAAAGAAAATGCATTTATCATTTTTGGAGGCCTAGTTATATTATTCATTTCATTACTGATAATATTAAAAGCCCTAAGGGAGAAGTGATTAACATCATTAATGGAACTCAAGCAACACTTTGTTATTTTAAAAAGCCCACTTTTCAAGCTAACAGCAGACTAAACCTCTATTGCCAACGAGTTAATCATTACCATAAAAATATTAAAACCCCTAGGATCTAGGAGCAAGGCTCGGCTGGGTAAGAACCAATGAATGGGCATTGAAAATGGGGCTTAGTCCCCGGAAACGTTTTGCGAAATAAAACACCTGTGGGAATTTTCGACCATTATTTCATCCTTCGGAACATCAATTTCCACCATCCAGCAACTCCAACAATATTAAAACCTTTTAATATTACAAAGAGGAATTTTACTTCACAATGTAATGATCGCCGGAAGGTAGCCTTTATTTTACCTTCGTTTGACAAACAAAAGAAGGAAAGAACCTTCAAACAATTCTAAATGTTGAATTGCTCTTTAAGTAAGAGAAAGCTATTTAGTTTAGCGTTGATTAAGCTCTTGTTCCGTTGAGCATAGGGAATTCAACAAAGGATGAAGATGATTCAAGGATAGCAAAGAAAGAGCTCCACATAGAGTTTGTGATAAGGCTCATCTGCATAAACCCAATTCCTCTTTGACTCGGGACAGTAAGAAGAAAGGGCGTTTATTTTTTCAAGAAATATCTAACGCGAATTGAAATTATCTATCTTCTGACGCAATAAGGAAGCAGCTCTGGTCACTTCAATAGAGGTGAGGTCCACTATTGACATGAGTTGATAAGTGCTGCCACTTCAAAAGAAAGTAATTATAATAAAAGAAACATTTTAGAAGCACTACATACCTCTATCAACCTGGAAAAAGCGGTTAATTATAAAACAGACACTCTAAATTAAATTAAATATTACTCAGAAACCATTGATTTGCTAAGCAAAAAGAATAATTAACTAAGAAAATTTAAATAAAATGTTAGGATGTGGGGGGTTTCAGATACACACTAGTGATAATTGGGTATTAATGCAGAGAACAATAACAAGCATGGCTCGGGGGGGGGGGGAGTCAAACTGGGCAAAGGGAGGAGGTTTCAGGGGGTTATCATGTGAGTTACAGTCTGGGGACCGTCATATTTACCTCAACAACAAACAGTCATATTTACCTGTTTATAACAATGAATGACGAGCAAAATAATGATTTGAATCGTGTTAAAATGTGATATTTTAAGCTGTGATATTAAGTAAGTATGTTACAGTGGGTTATATGTTTGTTGAAAAAATTGTTATTGGTGTTCTAAGATTTTGAAATTTTATTTCCAGAGATTTCCTGATGATGGCAGAAAGCCGAAATATTGTTTAAAATTATTTAAATATAAAATTATGAAACTGGGAGACCTGATTGGCCTTTTAGCACTTTCCTCCGAAGGAAAGTAGCTATTGAGGTTGGACTCATGACGGAATTTTTGAAAAATTTCTTCAAATCTTTATCGATCCTACCTAGTAGACACCGAAAATGACCCCCGTTAAAATTTATATATATCTATATATATATATATATATATATATATATATATATATATATATAAATAAATATATATATATATATATGTGTCTGTTAACACGATAGCGGCCAGAGTTTTTGTTTTTTCGTCACGAAACTTGGTATATAGCATTCAATTAGCAAACGATTGAACGAGTTCGTTAACCACCAAAATCGGTCCACCGGAAGGGGGGGTTTACCCCGAACCCAAAACACTAATTTGACCATTTCAGCCGTAATATTTGTTATACTTCAACGAAACTTGGTATTCGTACTGGTAATATAGAGAGAAAAGTGAGATATAAAAATAAACTAAATCGGTTCATACGGAGGGGGGGTTTACTCCGGACTCACAATACCAATTCGCCACTACCAGCCGTGATTTTAGGTGTATTTCGACGAAACTCGGTATTCATAGTGGTAATCTACAGGTAAATATGTGTTGTAATAATAAACTAAATCGGTGCATTAGGAGGGGGGGTTTACTCCATACCCACAATACCAATTCGCCACTACCAACCGTGATTTTTGGTATATTTCGACGAAACTCGGTATTCGTAGTGGTAATCTACAGGTAAATATGTGTTTCAAAAATAAAATAAATCGGTTCATTAGGAGGGGGGTTTACTCCGGACCCAAATTACTAATATACTCATACCGGTCGTAATTTCTGCTGTATTGTAACGAAACGCGGTATACGTCGTGGGTAACTCATGAGAAAGAAGTGTTGTAAAAATGAGCTGAATCGGTCAATCGGAAAGGGGGGTTTACTTTGTAATATACTTCAATAGAAAAGCCAGCCAGACATAGGTTCACAAAGGCGCCGCAAGGAGCGCTAGAGGGACTGTATCCGGTTCCTGCGTTAGATCAAAATACGATAATATGAGGATTTTGTATTTATTACGTAGTGTAGTAGGTACCATGTGTAAAAATAACTCTGGAAGCAAATTAATAATTGATCAGTTACTCATTACAAAATTAAAAGAGAACTATTCATGTTTTTATTTTATTTATGTAGGATATTTTAAGCAAATTGTTCTGGAAAGCAGTCTACACTACCCAAATTCTGAGGAAAGTGCTTAGTTATGCAGCTCCTGCGTGACGGACTTTTTCATTTGTTATGAAACCTGGTCCACTATTGACTTTCCATCTGCTTACAGCCAACCCCTGCTACTAAAAACTGAGAGGTACAATGCTGTAATGAGCCTCACGCACATATATGTTTGAGGAAATTAGATGCCGTTCTATAATGTATTGAATTGTGTAGCTTCTTCAGCTACTCTGACGATAATGAGCGAGAAGACAACTTAATTTTGCATTAATTGATTTTTTTTTGGAATGATACATTGTCTGTTTGTATTGAAATATGAGCTTCCTAAATTAAAAATGTGATTAAAAGTAAATTTTGTTCATTTTAGTAGAAAAGTTCGTAAATTTTGGGTTATTTATAGGAGACAGCTCCAAATCATTAAACCTGACAGCACCATTCTAAAAAAAGTAGGATGGGGTCCTTATGAACTCACTTCATAAGTAGGTGGTTATACTTTGATACGAAAAATAAAATGGGAAAAATATCAAGAGACTAAATTTGAAAACGTTCTTTTCAATTTTCCAAAAATGTGAAAGAAAGAGCTGCCTCCTTATTGCAGCAGTCCCTTCAATTGGTGCACGGAAGCCATTGCAAATTCGTTGAGAAGATTTCTATTTATAAAACACAGTCTCTGATGCACGCACCGATTTATTTCCAGTGGCGCCTTCCGTGTTTAATGTAGAAACCAGCTTCTGCCTAATGGGCAGACAAATTCCTAGGATCAGAAACAAATTAGTTAATATTAAATCCAATCCACCTGCTTGGTATTTTAGCCGGGTTTTCAAGAATGATCTTTCTTTACTTTACGAAAACTTAATCGATTAAATAAAATAGTTTGATTTAAAAGTCAAGCCACCCCTACCCCCCCCCAACACAAAGCCCTCTCCTAAACTAAATTGATGATGGGAAAAGTTTCCGTCCGGAAAGCCAGGGGACTTATGGAAATCTTCAGCTCTCTCTCCAGTCTGTCACATTTTATTCAGCTGTCCCTAATGGACTCTGGCGGGGAAATGAAGAACCACTTACACTATTCGCCCTGTTAATTATGTTGAGGATTAGAGACATTTAATTAGTAATGAAAGGATACCATTGTAAATCAAAATTAATTTGATTTTCAATTTGTCATTTTCTAAAGTTTTCCAACTCCTATTTGCATACCAAAAACAAGAAGCTTAGCAGACTTTTGCTTGAGCCCAGACCAATATGTTGAAAGTAATAGAACAGAAAGGCTGCGTATGGACCTATATCCCAGCAAGGGCAAACGTTGTTCTGTAGCGAATATGAAATGCCAAATCAAGCATGGTAGGAATAAAACCTAACAAAATGAGAACTTGTTATTCTGACGAGACTTCGCTTAGGACACAGTTCATTAACGCACTCCTATCTAGTGGAACGACAAGGCAGACCGAGTTCTACATGTTGTAACGAGACATTAACAGTTGAACGCACACTTACTGGCTGCAGATTACGAGACACTTACCAATCCCACATCACTTACACGACTTACTAGCCGAAAATAGCCCATACATTATACTAACTCAACTAAAGTCAATATTCAAAATCTATCATATATAATACTCAAACATATAGCTCCGATATACTCCTCCCCCTTTTTCCTTTCCCCTCCACCCCTTACAAATTGTATTAATCTATTATATTACGGTTATTAAAAATCATTGATATATTTATTTCTCGATTTATAAAATGCACTGATAGTTATTTTTAATGCTGAGCACATTCTCCTACGCTGAATTACCCCTCCCTTAACAAAAATACTATTTAAATAAATTCAAGTGCCTTTTTTTCAAAATTTCAGAACTGGAATACATGCAAATGAAAACGTATTTTTACAGAGAACTATTTGGCTCATCGAAATCCCGTTTGCACGGTTCTTCCTTGTTTTGTTGGTACATTTTGAAAATAAAATCCAAAATATAGGTAAAGAGGAAACCCTTCCCTTCAAAGGCCTATTTGAGCCCTAAGAAGTGTTATTTTCTCATTTCCGAGGGCACCATTTTATAGATCTCGACGAGAACTCCTATGCCCCTATGAAAAATTTTAAAATCTCAAACCCTTTAGTAGTTATTTCTCTTGTGGCCCGCTTCTCTGGGCCACCCTGTATATGATACATTGCTATAGAGTAAATTGCCAAAATTCGCGAAAGTCTCTATAAATAAATAAGAAAAGACAAGTCAATTTTTACAAGCTGTTATCTAATTACCAAGAACATTCGACATATATTTCTAATTTCACGAAGAAGATGAATGTTTTTCTAAAATTCTCTAACTAAAAATTTAGCGTTACCTTCTCAAATCTTTGTTTTATCTAAGCGCGACAACTGCCAGAACCATTATCTATGGGATGTTAAGGGACACCAACCGTTTGAAATGCTTCTACCAAGCTGTTTCAGAAACAGGTACACCACAATGGATTCCAGTAAACTTTTCTGAAAACCCGTATTGGCTAACTGTCGAGTTATCGCGAGACTACTCTTCCATAGGTTTTGAAACAATTTCCATATACGTCATTGTGTAGACATGCTCAAGACATCCGAATTGTTAGTAGAAATTTATGTATGTCTTGTTGTGTATGTGAGACTGTTAATTTTTACAATGAATTTCTGGCAAGAGCGTGGTTAACCCCTATGGTACTGAATTGCAGCTCCTTTTGGATCGGTGAGATTATTTTGGTAGGTCCAGCCCCTGTGATCTGTTAATCCATTTTTATCGTTAATTATTATTCCATTATTACAATTGAAGAGGTCGGAGCAAAATAGTGCCAAGCAACATTTTTAACAAAACTTATCTGCATGTTGGATATTATGTGTCACTATCACTCCATGATGCAAATGCAACTAAAATATAACTACAAAGTGCTCTGTATGCTACTTTATCTTGTTGCTCCTAACCATTTCAACTGATAGTCACACATAGTATTCAATATATAGCAGCTGTTGTTTCGTTAAGAATGTTTCTTGGCACTATTTTGCCCCGACCCCTTCAATTTTACTCGTCGGTCGGTTTTTATGAACAAGAATATAAACGATACAGATTGTAACTTAGACTCGTCGTCGCACAATGGGGTATTTGCCCTGAAATGCTGACCAAAAGTACATTTTGTAAAAGTTATCTGAGACGAAAATGAATTAGTGCTAAAAATAGTTGAATAGTTTGTGCACAACATGTAGCCTTACATTGTATTGTATTATCTCACTTGTAAGTACTTGCAAAACATGGCTCGTAATATAAAAAAATAGTGTTGCCTTCAAACCCATTACTGAAATCATATATGACCCATTTTTCAGAGTATATGATCAAAGAAAATGAATTAAGCATCAGAAATATTTTTGCCCAAGAATATCAGTCATATGCCCCGCTGTGCGTCTTTAAGTAAGGCATATGTATGTAACGAGCCTCAGCCGTCATCCATAACTTAGACAAATCAAATAAATAGCGAGAGGTTGAGACGTCATTCGTAACTAAAGCGAAGCAACTACCTGACGAGTCTGAGTCGTCAAATGTACCCATGGGTCTAAAACGTATGAGGTACGCGAAACTACTAAAAATGTTCGTGTCGGCACATCCGGATTGCACCGTGAGGTCAACCTCATAAGCGGGTTTCCTCCCTATGGAGGGAGGGAGGAACGGCGCTAAAACCAGCGAGCTAAGACATACACCCTTAAAAACTAGCATAAGCTGTCAAACATATATTTACCGTTTCTTTGTCAATTTGATCTCTTTTAGATCAGTTGTAAAGGGATAAAGGGAGAGTGTGTGTGTGAGAGAGAGGGAGAGAGAGAGAGTGAGAGAGGGTGAGAGGGAGAGAGAGAGAGCAACAGCCGATTCCCCTATGAAGACCAACCCTTTCTTAAAGAAGCCTGTAACTAAACAAGACGTCACAATTTAAAACTTCAACGTTTTTTTTTTTACCAAATTTGAGAAATTGAATAAAACTATTCTACATTTTCGGTCTTTTTTTTTACGGAGCATCGACGTCTTGGCCATTAGGGCCACATTTTCGGTCTTATATTCTTAACTCACAAAGTTTCTTTCAAATTTGCTATTAATTAGCTTCTTGAGCAAAACGCTTTAAAGATTTTATATAGCTCTAAATTTGAAGCGGTACATATACAATTATAATAAATTAAATGCATCTTTCAATGGAATTCATGAAAATTAAGGGAAACGTTCAGCAAATTATATGTGGCTTCCCGTTTGAAATTTCACTCTATTTATGCTTTGGCGTTCCTTCCAAACGGCGTACAATTATTTATATAATTAATTCTACGTCCATTCATTTGCCAGAACTGCTAATTAAATTAGCTTTGTTTAATTTTAAAATGTAAATGCGAAATGTAAAACACACACAAACCAGAGAATTTCGATCTCTTCTTGGTAATTTGTTTCACTTATATTTGTGGCAATGTCATCTCTTTATTTTATTAATTTAAATTCACAGGACAGAGGGGGATTGAGGAAACATACTATTATTTTTTTAGGCAATTTCCTGTCCAACGCATTCAATTGTATTATTAATTATTTTTTTAATTAATCCCGGTTGAGAGAGAATTCTTCCTTATATTTTAGGAATCATCATGCTTATACATACATATATATATATATATATATATATATATATATATATATATATATATATACATATATTCTCTATTACACGAATTATTCTCCGAGCCGTCCGGATATTTTTAAAAGTACTGGCACCTCTGTTATATGAGGGGATGACTTTCAAAATGGGTTAAATCCACTTTTTCATCCAAATACTATTTTTAAATCTCATAAAAAACAAGAAAGTGAATGTTAGTGTGACCTCGTAAATATTAATTTCTTAAAGAAATTATACAAGCTTAGACGTTTTTTGCGTCCCCTAAAAAGTTGTACGATCGTAAAATATCTATCCTGTTTCGAAATTCGACGCCTCATATAAACCAATAAGGTTAGAAAAGACAAAAACTTCTCGATTCAAAATACTTATAAATTTAAGACCTTTTACTTTGAGTACCAAAACTACCATTGTTACTAGTAATTTTCTTTGTTAGTCCTAAAGGATCCATTCTTGAAATAAACTTATAGACTTCCAATCCTCGTTTTTTTTTTTTTTATAAGTTTGAGTGTATATTAACGTATTCCTCTATTTTCTATTATATATATATATATATATATATATATATATATATATATATATATATATATATATATATATATATATATATTGGCCATGAGATAAGAAATATGAAGTGTCCACATTTCACAGCAGCACTTCCACATTGACGTCATAAGCTGGGTTTCCTATCCAAAGAGATTGAGAAAACAAGGAAAAAATGCAACGCAAACACAGGTTCAAAGCAGAGCATGCCCAAAGAGAAACCACATCTCTATGTGCTGAGGTAAAGCCTGTAGCTGTGTGGTTGAGCCTTCATCTCGCCGCCTATATCTGCTTTTGTTTAAAGTACGACAGGAAACCAAATGACAGAGGTTGTCGGATAAATTCCCATAAATCCGGACAATATTCCTCTTGAACGAGTTTGTTGCCTTTTGTATCCATTACAATCATTCCAGCGCCACAAATGTCGCTTTTCATGGTCATATTTAAATTTAAATTAAAATAAAAAACAGTTGATCAATTTTTTACTTCAAAAATACAAAATATTTTCTATTTTTATTTTTCTACGTCACAGCATTAATTCGGGTGCTCTGGAAAGGCGCTCTAATGCATTGAATTCTCATTTAGGAAATGCGGGTTTGAATTGGATTTACTAGAATGGGAAGTTAAACAACGTTGGGCGTGGCCAGTACCTGAATGGGTGACCGACCACGTGCTGTTGGCATTATGAAAGGGTGGCAACCTATAGATAGCCCGGCGCTAATGGCCAAGTTGTAGATGCGCCGTAAGAAAAAAAAAAAAAAAAAAAAAAAAAAAAAAAAAAAACTAGAATGGTATTTACTCATAGAACATTTAGTCATTTGCTCTCCTACCGTCCGTTCTTTTTACTTTCTTGCAATGAAAATTACATTCATTAGAAGCCATTTAATGACCTATGTCAATAAATCCATTTAAAATTATAAAGTAGTTACTTTATGGTTCTTTTCTAAATTGTATTTTATTATTTTTAATTTTCATAATAATAATAATTCATAATTTATGATTATTTGTTTTCAAGATTATTCTTATTATTATTTATATGATATTGTTATCTCTGGACAATACCTATCTGACCTAATTAGTGGAAAGATGGATTTACTATTAAAGAGTAAATCGCCAATTCTTGGGAACTTGAAAAAAAAATAAGTAGGGATGAAAGGTCTTAGTTATTTAGTTTCTGTGTGACGGATGTTGTCAATTTTAACACTTTACTAGGGTACCCTTCCGGGTCTTTTCAACGGCCTCTAGGCAAACACTTTTTTCTAAAAAGTTCCTTATTATCTTGTCTTCTTTTACTACAAAACCAATTTTACTCATAAATTCAATTAAAAAAAAAAACAACTATTTAAAAAGTGAGTTAAACAACTGCAAAAGCCCGTTCAAAAGAACAAAACAAACACATTTACAATTTAAGCACTCCGATTGACATCGGCTAATCGAAAATTGCTTCAGAATCGTTTCTGTAAAGAATTTAATAAGCTATCGAATGATCTTTGTCCACTTACCGCGATTTTCCTACTGTTTTCGAGATATTTACATAAATATATTAAGATCCCAAAACGTTTCTTGCTTATTAATAGACATTGTTTTTTTTGTTTTTTTCAAATACTTTCTAAACTCGAAATAAAACCAAAATGTAAACATGATAGTTTAGATGTATTTCAAACATTTAAAAAATATTTCAATTAAATCCCATGATAGTAAGTACCAAAACTACAAATTCCACTTTTCTCAAAAACGTTTACAGATATCGCCTCAAAAATGGTTTCATTATTTTTCCTATGTTCAGGAACCAATATAACAAGTACCTGCAAGCATATAAATATATATATATATATATATATATATATATATATATATATATATATTAAACGACCGTTATATTCGTGACCTACAGGTTCTGAAACGTAAAATTTTCTATTAGGCACTTCTTGACTGTGTCATGAGGTCAACCTCATAAGCAGGTTTTCCCCCAATGGAAGGAAGGAGGAACCGCGCTAAAAACAAATACACCAAGTGTGAATCGAACCCTAGGAGTGTACACCTTAACACTCACAGTCATCCGATTTTGACTCTAAATAAGAGTAATCAAAGTACAGTCAAGTGGAAATGCTTTTTGCTCCGTAGCTTATAGAACTTGGTAGGGTGGATTTGATAGCTAATCCTTGTAAATTTGGACTTGAGCCAGAGCAGTTTACATAAATGATTGGGTGAACTCCCATTACGAAGTTCTCAAACACTATTTCCAAACACGTAACGCCCGCTACCTGTTGGTGAGAACTTGGCCAACTTTGGGCAATGTGTATTATGGACTCCCACAATTATGTTTTGGGAAGGTTTAAAGCTTTAAAGACTTATGTATTTGACATTGTTACGCTTTAAGGCGATTAAAGTCTTACTGTATTGGTGTAACTTTCATTTTACTGTACTTCCCTTTTAAAAAATTAGTAAATTATTGTGCTTCAGGACTAAAAGAGTTTCTTGGGAAGGTACTAAAAAACATCAAATTTAAGCCATATTCGTGTCTTCAAACTGTTTAAATATAAAAAGTCCAATTCCCTTCCAGCGATGTGTAAGTAACGTAATAAATGGTCTACCTTACTTAAAAAAATTGGTATGTCCGAGTGACCTATTCCCATAGAGTCTTTAAGTAAATATTTTATAGTGAGAGTTGTATTACTTATTTTACATTTTGGCTGTTCTTAATTCGCAACTAAGAACTTATAATCTTTAAGTCTTTAATGGCTCATCCTAAAACGGGTCAATACGCCTTTATTTCTTCAATTAGCGCGGAAAATGAATGGTCATACTTTTATTGCATGTTTTATCGAACTGAGTTGATTTTCTTTCAGTCAAGTCCATGAATTTCGTCATAATTGCGTCATATCTTTCCATATGTGTTATTTTTATCTAGTCTTATTTTTACCGAAGTTTTTTGGACCTAGTAGCCAGTGGATGGTTAAAGAGTCTGTCTAGCTTGCGCAATTAAAGTAGTGTATTCTTAATAATATAATATGACTAGCCGATTACCCTTGCTTCGTCACGGCAGATAAGAAGTTATTTTATTGCGTTAAATAATGTATCAGCAAAATTAACGCTACTATATAATGTTTTGCAGTTTATTATTTAGTTGCAAAACCTGATAAATATTAACAACAAAATGTGTCAGAATTTTAATTCAATAGGTAAAGCGCAAGAAGAAGAATTTCTGAAGTAAAGGCCAAAAATAGAGGAAAATGAATGCCCTGAACCAGCGCAGGTTAAAGGGAAGATCGCATTGTTTCCAGATTCCGTTAGTTGCCCCACCAATAAAACCCTTCCAGCGTGAAGTTAGCTCTGTAGGATGGAGCCAAACAGCTTTCCATTTCCCAAACAGGGAATCCTTTCATCTTTAAGAGCCTGAGAGTGACGGGCAGACTGAAATGATGAAGTCGAGTTGCCGTTGGTGATGAAGGGGTCGAAATGGATTCCAAACAATAAAACGATATTTGTAACAATTTTTGAGAAAAAAATCGATGGGGCGATGTCAATAGGAGAAATAGGCGATTGAAACTTCGACAGTTAGTTTTGCTCGTTTGAACGGTTTTTTGTATCTTTTTACCTAACGTTTTAATTGATTGTTGTTGTTAAAGATTGCATTTAATAGTAAAATGAGTATTTTAGTTAAACAAGGTTAGAAAATGTGAAACAGTGTTATAGTGTTAGGTTACTGTCAGTTTCTTATTGTGGCGCCTTAAATCTTCCATCTCTTTGAGATTTTATTTTATATTTTTTACGAAAGATCAAAACCTACCAATAACTGCTTCTATTCCTTTACTAATGGCACTAGGGAATATGTACGAAACCGCGCTAAAATGACGCAGTTCCAACGAGTCCGAGTTTATTTTAAGAATTCGCTGGCCTTCACCATTGCTTGTGAGTTCCAATTCGCTTAGCGCTTATGACTTACTTGCAACATGCTAGACAAAAAAAAAAGCTTAAAAGGTTATATCTAACCTTAAAAAAGTTTTATAAAATGTCTGCCTGAATTACTAATAAAACTTTGTTCACTAAAGACTAAGCCGAGGTTTATAGTAGACCTCTGAAATGTTGACTGTATTAACACTGTCAACTGTATGCTTTAAATTATGCTAATATATCGCAGTTGTATTTCTAAAGCGACAGAACTCAAAAATCTGTGTTTTTTCAGTTATTACTATGAAAGACATGGTAAATATCTCTTTATCAACCATCAAAACTGTATGTATCTAGCTTCAGAGCTTGTATGCCAGAGGGCACTTGAGTCACTCTTCCTGTCTTAATGCTATTCCCCCTACATAGGCAAAAGTGACACATTTTTAATTGAGTTCTTTTTTTTAATTGTGACACATTAGAAATACTAGTGTCATATATTGAATGTTATGAATGGTTGAGTAATTTGAAACTAAAAACTCTGGTTGCCAGTGAGCTGTGTAGACTGTCATGTCTCGGTAATGGGTAGAAGATGCACGCTTTAAGAACACGGTCGCTCAATCAACTGAAGACCTTGATTAGAATTTACCTCAACTCTCTTGCAAGCACTATAGGATGTTTAGGAAAGACAAAAAACAGAGAGTGTGTTATATCTGTTTATAGCATTTATTTTTTATTTTTATTTTTAAGGGCAATATCAACCACACTGGGTCATGGCCAGACTGTAACTAAGACCCAATAGGGTAAAGAGGAATTGTCATTTTAATAAGAAGAACTAGTTATTCATGCAAAATGTTAGTACATTTGAAGAGTATAATTTATAATTAATATAGGATGATATTTGAAAATATTGGTTATCCAATAAATTGAAGAAAGTATTGGATATCAGGAAAATAAAATTTATGGTAAATTTTATCAGTTAAAATTGTAGCATCTAGGAATTCAAACAATTAACGATTTTTTCTGGATAATTTTCTAGAATTTTGTCTAAGGTGCCATTAATTTTGAATCGATGCCTTTCAAATTGATACGCACATTCTTAGTAAGTATGTGCTTCACTGTGAGGAGGACTCCACAACTTATACACTTCGGTGGTTCATCTTTGGGCATGAGATATGAGTGAGTAAGCCGTGTATACCCTATTTGCAACCTGGCCAACACAGCCTGCTTATAGATTTACTAATAAGTTAATTTGTACATTCTGAGTGATGTTTTACGGAATAACGTTTTTAATCAACAATTTGGTCAGGGTCTACAAATTGTCTGTTTGCTAACGAAATTCTATAAGACCATCAACGATGAGTACATAGCTAGTAGTAAATTATTTTAACAAATGAGTGTACTAATGAATGCTTTTAAGTGGTATTAACAATTCAACTTTTTTTTTTTTGCAGGTAGTGCGATATGGTGGCGGTACAATAAATGAGTCGAACGCCCCTCGAAGCCTCAGTCGTAGCGGCAACTCCCAATATTATTATGGCTGACCTGAGCCTAGGTGCGAGCCTCCTTGCCCAGGTACTCGCACTTATTGTTTCTAGGGCGCCCTTCCTCTACACAGCCTCTCTCATCGTCCTGGCATAACCTTATATTTAAAAGGAACTCTAGTCTGGTGATATACTACTTGTAAATACATTGTATATTTCTATTTATGGAAATTGACGTTTTAAACAAATATATACAAATGCAAAACTTTTTTTTATTTTGAGTTTTTAATACCTTCCAATTCCTTTGGAGGGCCATTGTAATCTTGAAAATCAACACAGCAAAAGCAATGTGGTAGGCAACATACAAACAAACAAAAAATGCATTAATCCGTTAGTCTTCACAGCAGATAGTGCTATTTATTTGTGTTGCCTTTCTACATTTATTTATATATTGCTAGAGAAAAAAGTTGACAATATCATTTAACAGTTCATAAATATTAAGATGATAAAATTATGTATTCAACTATTTAAATTACTGTCAGAAGTGTTTTGAAAATTGTTTGATCCAAAGGAGAGTACTCCATATTGTGAAAAGTGATTTAATATAAAGCAAAGAATGATTTCACTTTAAGAGATCTATATTCTACTAAATATAAATAGTAGTAAATCAGATCAAAAGAGATTACAAAGAAATACATGAATCTTAGAGGTACTAATTAAAAATAATAAATGAGGGCCCCAGAAGTCAAGGAGTCTAAGTGACATTTTTGAAGAAAATTAGTTAGATACAGGAATGGGTTGTTAACATTGTAATATTGCGGTTGCAAGTGATTTTCTTGTCAGTTGCTGCCACCTAGCTTGCTTTCTCCTAAGTATTGTCACTTTTGTAATATGAAGTTCAGAAGGAAATTAAGAGGTTTATGTGCGGATTCTCCAGTTATTTTCCTTATTAATCATAAACCTGATGCTGTACCCTATTACGTATCATCGATAATAAACAGTTAGCAGTGCTGATGACCCTGGAAGTCAGAGCACCTATAATTAATAAATAAAAAATAAAAATAAACAGCTAAGGACCTGAGGATTCGTCTAGTATGATCGAAACTGTAAAAATCTAGTTTTTGCTGTTACCACATATGGTCAATTTTGACTCCATTTTCCTCAAAACATTGAGTTGGTTACTTAGACCCCTTGACCTCTGGGGTCCTCAAATACTGTATAGATAAAATTTAAACCTACACAATTACAAAGCAATTCATAAAGAATGGCGGGTTTCAAATTCTTACCGCTCGGGGAATATTGGATCTATAGCACTTTGGTGAATCTTGAATGAATGAGCCAGTTGTAAACTTACGATAGAACACAATTTTTTTTTAATACACACAATTTTTCAGATGTAGTTCTCCAATAATAAAGTGCAAAAGTGAAGAGTTATAAAACCAATATTCCATTAGCAGGGGCCACTTGAAATTCCACCACTTTTTGCATTGCTCTCTATAATAGGAAAATCATTACAATAAATCATTGTATTATTAAACAAATTCAAATATGTTTTGCCACTGGTAGTGCCAGACTAAATGAACTTATCGTCTGAGGAGCTAATTTTGAAAATATTTTGGCATTCAATTATAATAATTGGCTGTGTTCAGTATTATTTATACTGTTTCACATAATTCTTTTTATGTTGTAAGGAGTTTTTGTTGCTTGCCTTCAAAGATGTTTTTTTTCCCTACAAAAGATTATTTTGATGTGTTTATATCGTATCTTCCATGTCGAACTATCGAAAATGAAAATCGGAGCAAACTAGCGAACAAACATATTCTATCCATTTACGAAGTAATATATTGAAAAATAGTCTTATTCGATACTTTATTTAAGGCATTTCCAGCTATTCTAAAGGGGTTAGAGCTGTGACAAGCCGTATCGTCCACAATGCAAGAGCAAAGTATCGAATTTGAAAAAAGAGATTTTTCATATTTGATAGTTCAACATGCCATGGACGATATAATAAGTAATTTATGTAAAACCTCCTGATTGGTATTATTCAATGCTTGAATGATTTAATTCAATGCATGAGTGTACCTTAATCAAGTCTTATCTTGATTGACCTCTCAAAGAATAAGAAACAAAACAAGAATTTTAAGCAATCACTGCCATCATACCTGCCTAAGTAATTATGAATGTTTAATTGTTGTCAAAGAATGCAATAGTTGCAAGAAGAAGACGTAGCCATTGCTATTAATGAGCTCAAATACATCTTGAACGCATACATTTTGTTTATGAGCCCCATTTCATTTTAAAAAATATGCTCGTCAATATCTTCATAAACCAAGGCAAAAAAATTGAATGGCTAAATTTAAATTTGATCAAATTGTGTATTGATTTCAAGTATCTCAGAAGGCCATTATTTGATTAAAAAGAAAAAAATGGCAGAGTGAGTTAATTTGTTCGAAATCTCAAGTGCAGTTCGAACCATGCATTTTTGTAGCAATGTAAATATGTTTATATATATAAAATTATTATTATGTAATTGAACAGACTCAATTCTATGTCTCTTTCAGTAATCCACAATAATAATAATGTCCATGGCTTTAAAAGTATGTTTCCTGAAATTGTAACATAATATCAAAGTCAAAAAAATTAACAACACTCCTTGGAAATTTGATATAAAATTCCAGGACATTTACGAACGCTGTATTTCAATTAATTTTTGAGCCCGAGAAGAATAGCTGTAACCTAAGATAATTTTCCTTGTAGTTTTAGCCTTTATAGTAAGTAATGGTGTATTTTTGAGTATGGAAATATGTATATAAAGCAGTGTTGTCCAGAATATATTTAGCAAACTATTATCACTATACTTCAAAACACAGTTCTGCAAATAAATAATATATATATATATATATATATATTATAAACTGCAAGGAATCCAATTAATAGTTTGTTTTTTGTTTTTTACGTCGCACCGAAATCTGAGCCATTAGCGTCGACATCCATGGTTCAGCTGAGAATTTTCTCAACGGGCCCTGAAATGAGAAAAATCCCTGTTGCCGGTGGGACTCGAACCCACCATCTCCCACATGAGAATCCAAGGCGTCAGCCACGACATCACGGAGAGACCCTCCAATTAATTGTTTATTAAGATCTATTTTGCCTATGTTTTCTAATAATTGGTTGAATAAAAAAAAAAATACTTCAGGAAATTTGCTAGGATTGCTAAGCTGTGACAGAGCCACATAAAGCTGACCGTCCGTGTTAAAAACATCAAATGTTCGACGTGATCTTTTTAAAGGCCCCCAATAGTATTTTCTCTAATGTATCTTCCATGTACAGACAGCGATCCGTTACATTTTTATTATATATATTTATGTCTGTTATATATATAATATGTTTTCCATTTGAATGAGTAAAAAACAGCAAAATATACTTTGCAGTGTTTTTGTTGCAGAGCTGTGTTAACAGATAAGCCCATATTGACTTCTTCCAAATTAGGAATTTTTTTCTTTGACTAGTCTGTGAAAGCCAAATATTTAGTTATGTTTAAATGTTCTTTTATTGCATGTTACAGAGAATATATAATAACTGTTTTTATATAATATTTTACTTGTACCATAATTATGTATTAGCAAAATATACTACTATCCAAGGGTGAATACTATTATCCAGGGTTGTAAATAATATAAATCACCATACTAGAGTTCCATTTAACAATATAAATTAATTTTATAAGTTATTGATAAACTAAAAATATTTAAAGGTTTACTGCAGAAAGTGGTTGGTATCTTATCAGTAAAAGTTTATGTAATTCTTTAATTTACTTTTAATCTAGTCTAGTTATGGTTAATCACTTTACAGGAGTATAGTTGAATTTCATTGTTGAAGTTTTTATAGGTAAATATATCTATAAAAAGACTGACAATGCATCCATTTTTATATTATATGCCTAAAGAATAATAATGCCACTAATTCTGGTTAAAGTGTATACCTGCCTGTTGTTTTCCTTGATTATGATGTTCTGTGTAATAATACCTTTGAGTCATCAATTTAAGATTTAAGAAGCAATACATGTTTTAAGGCTTTTTGTAAATTTACCCAACAAAAAGGTGCTATCTTTTTGTTGGGTCAATGGAACAGAACACAGTACATTCACGAACACAACATACATGTTGACAGTGCTTACATAGAAAAATAAGAATATTTTTCACCTTATAGTAAGAAGATTTTAGGGAAAAAGATTTCATTTTATCATCAAATGATGAAAAAACAAAAATAAAAGGAATGAAAGGATGTTTTAAGGTGCTAGAGATTGAACAAGGGTCAAGTATTTCAAACAAACGCCATTTTTTTCAAGTCATAATAATTTATTTTAATGATACAACTTAAAACCAGACAATATTTCAATGGCGTCATGAGCGAACTGATTTTCTAAACTCTTTTCAAAAAGCTTTTGTTCCCTGAAATAGAATATTTTGGTGGAAGAAGGCTTTTATGATTAAAATTCTTGAAAATGCTAATTCTACATAATATTATGAAAAAATTGGTATTGTTAATCAGAAAACTTAAGAGGGTGCCCTAATTTTGTTAAACAAATATAAATATTATTGGACATTTTCTATACAGATAACTTACATCAGGAATGCAGATAAAGTGTACATATGTAAATAAAAACAAATATATATATATATGTTTCTGTATATACAAATACAGTTATGAAATATGTTTTAAATATTGTCAATGTTTTAAATATATATTTGACTTCTCGAAATTAGATTGGACTAATAAATGTCCAAATATTTTTTTTTTCTTCTGTAATTGTAGAACAATCCCACCACAAGATGTTATTGTTGCTTTATTAGAGCATTTAATGAAGATAAAATTATATTGTAGAGTATTTTTTGAACCAAAGGATTATTTCTTTGTGGTAGGATGGTCTTATTACAATTACAAATGATTTATTTGTTACAATCATTCTCGTTTTAACAATATTCTTGACTAAACCAATGAAATAACCTTTTCATTATTTAAATAAACATATTTAAAGTGTGTTGAATCAGTTTTATCCTTCCTTCATTTCTTTATGTTTTCTATGTTGATGTTTGAAGAATGATCTTTTGTATAATTATCATTAACTCTTTTAGCTTTGTACCATAGGGTTTTTTCATAGGGCAGCCCCCCCCCTGAAATCGGTAACAATGTGTTATAAAAACCTTAAAAATAAATTAAATAAGATCACTTTGTTCCAAAAAATATATATATTTTTTGGGGGTGTAATAACGTTTTGATTGGCTAACAATTCCAAGTTCTAGATCGTTAGTATTCAATACCCCCCAAATGCTCTCAGCCCTCCCCCTGAAATTCTCCCTGGGAAGTTTTCACAACAGTTTAAATTGTTTTCAGTCTAAGCTTTGGCTATGTATTCCTAAACATTAAACGCCATCTCCCTTGCCTGATTATCAAAGCTTTTCATGAACCTAAACAAAATAATCAGTTTTCAGTGTTTTTCATTGAAACGGCAATACGCATATGGCGAAACTGTAGGGAATATTTCGCTCCAAGAAGTTCACTCATGCACCAACTATCTGAACGGGCTATAGGAGATTAAATTTTGTTATTTTGGAATGAGACATTTGATTTACTTTCCAGCTGGCAATAAATTATACCCTTGTTAATCTATCTGAAAAAGGATTTTCTATCATGTCAGAACTGTTGCATTAAGTGATTTTTAATACTGTCCTGGCAAATATATATATATATATATATATATATATATATATATATATATATATATATATATATATATAAATACATAAAATGAAAGGAGGAGTCAGAGTCCATTTAAAATAAACAAGCAGTCAAGGCATTGTTGGAATTGAGCTAGAAAAAATCAATATGATTTTGGTAAAAATCTATATTCAGGATGTTTGGGCTACTCTTTGGTAGCCTTTGTCGGCAATAAGTGGCAGGAGTGGAAAAAGACCAAAATACGCAGATTACAGATTTAAAAAAAAAAAAAATCATATTGATGTTTTCCTATCTCAATTCCAACTGTTCCCTGGCTCGTTACCTCAAGGGCTTACTATCTACATCTCATCATTTAATATAGTTTGATCGTGACAAAAATAAGGATATTTTAAGACATATTTTGTATACAATACTCTTCTCACAGGTAATAAGTAAATGTTAATTGATTTGATGAGAAGTTCATTATAATTTTTTTGTAATATTTCTTTTAATAAACTGAAAGGGCGACTTATTTTCACATTGAAACAAATTCATAATGGCTTTGAGTGAGCCTGTTATATTTGAAGGATCAAGCGTATAAAGGTGATATACTGAAAAAATATGAATCAGAATTTCCTTTCATCCTAAAGGGAGGAAACCTACTTTTGTGGTGGACCTGATCATGCAATCTAGAGATGTTGAAAATATCAGAATTTCACAACCCAGGTTGAGAAAGTAAATTTCATTCAAATATATTTTATTGTAATTATGATTTATTATGATGCACATTACAGGTCTTTTATCAAACAACATGAACCACTCATGACTCCTTGTTATTCATTTTCTTCTATTACTCTTTAATTTGTTCACTAAAGGCCCTCTTCCTTCTGGGGCCATTGGGTTTTAGGTGCTGCTTTCTCTGATATCACTTCCCACTTGTTTGCCTTGTGTCCATTGTGTGTGCTCTGTGTTTATATATATAGACACAGATATTTTGATTTTTTTATTATTGATAGTATTCCTCTGTTCCTGGATCTTGCAGAATATGAATTTATTGAACGATTCAGTTGTACAAAACATCACACCTTCACTCATGATAATTTATTTTCATCTGTTATTTAAAATGAACTTTCGCAAATCACCCTTATTTCAAATTGTTACTTTTATTTTATTTTTTGTCATTTTTTATTCATATTAATTAAAACATTCAAGAGCTGAATAATGTTTTTGCTTTGTTTTTTTAATGCATATAAAAAGTAATGCCTGTTATTTTGGGTACTAATGAAAATAATTATTAAAAAATATTTTTAAAATCCTGAAAATTACATTTTTTTTTTTTTTTTAATTTTCTTTGGGATTGCTGACTTCAACCTTATGTTTGCCATATTACTAGCGCTGCATAAATTAATAATTGCTAGTTGTATCCAAATTTTAGTTTAATTAATTAGTCTTCTAAAATAGAAGATAAATCAGAAATTAATATTTATTTAAATTTTAACGTCCATTTATTATTAACTGCGAATTTTAGGACGGGTTATCTATAGGTTACCACCCTTTCTAGCCAGGATAGGGGTGATGCCTTTTCTTTTTTTTTTCGAAAGAAAAGCCACCACCCCTAGTGGGAATTGAACCCACGACCTTTGGCACGGAGTGTTAAGTGCTCACGCCTTAACCCTCACGGCCTTCGGGTCTCCCAGAAATTAATAAGTGGCAATGGAACTGCATATTGCAGACATCAAATTCCAGATCTCCATTACAATCATTTTTTTTTAGATTCTCAAGACAACACTTTCAAAGGCACATCTCCATCATCAGTACCTTGAATCATTAGTGTAGAGGATCGGACAATACATTTCAATATAATAAAAACAAAATTATGTGTTTTGGTAAATACTGAGCATACATTGGAGCTGTGGCTTTCAAATTTCAAAACTAACTAATGGTAATCGTTTAAACTTTAGATTATTTTTTAATATCAGACGTTTTCGTGGGAAGAATCTACATTACACTCACTTATTACTCACTAGCTCATTAATTGTCTGAAATACATTTACAAATGCCTGAAAAAAATATTGAAATGCCACTTGATACAATATCTGATATGGAAAGGTTTTCGCTACCCCTGCCAAATACCAGGTAAATGTAACATTCTAGAAAATACCATCGTAACATAGAAAACACATGAAACCATCTAATGATTTACATATCGGCTGGAAGCTTATCATTCCAAAGAAAATAAATTGTAAGAGAAAACATTTTTCATTAGAATGATAAAAAAGGTGTCGCCGAATATGGTCAGCCACCAGTTGGTCCTGACTTGCTTGTTCATTTTAGAAAATATTATCTTTATCACTTCAGGAAAGCTAGAATAGTTTGAGTGTTCGGTAATAGTGATTTAAACATTAGTATTAAAGTTAATGAACACTGAAAAACACAATGAAAAAAAAAAAAAAAAAAAAAAAGGCTCTCATGGATTTCTTTTAGATCATATGGATTATACAAAAATGCATTGTAATGAGTTTTCTTTTTTTTCAATGAAGTATTTCTATTATGTAATAATTTTGAATAAACATTATAAGCAGTCTACTTCATGAAACAATTGAATCCTTGTGTGAGAGCCTTTTGAAGCAAAATTTGATATTTTATATGTACATATTTGTTTTAAATTATTTATTTATTTTCAATAGCAAAATTTGATTTTATAATGTTCATATTTATGAGTTGTATGAATATTGTAATAGGATATATAAAGACAGACATACTTCTTTTTTTATTTATTTATTTATTTTATTTATTTATTTATTGCTTGACCGTAACGGAGGCGATTAGCAAATTATTTTTATTTATGTTGCTTGACCGCAGCGATGGCGATTCGCAAATATGAAGATGTGTATGGAAACGTCAGCTTTTAAACGTTGAGAGTTTTAGAAATAATAACTAAATAATGAATAAATTATAATAATCATAAAAACTTTGTATTAATGATTATTATAATTTATTCATTATTTAGTTATTATATTTACTAAAACTCTCGACGTTTAAAAGCTGACGTTTCCATACACATCTTCATATTTGCGAATCACCATCGCTGCGGTCAAGCAACATAAATAACAATAATTTGCTAATCGCCTCCGTTACGGTCAAGCAATAAATAAATAAAAAAGAAGTATGTCTGTCTTTATATATCCCTTTTTTTTTTCTTTTTTTCTTTTAATATTTTATTCAAACCTGACATGGAGTGGAGCCAATTTGAAAAATAAAATCATTTTTTAAACTTCTAATAACATTTTGAAAGATTTACTTTCAAAACAGCAGATGTCATTAATATAATATGCATACATATCTGCTCCATAATTTTTATTAAACTGCCAAGAGCCCTTACTGGCACTTCATCAGGAGCTTATCCCAGGACGATGATAACCTGTGATGTTTTTCATCCTTAAACCCCAGCCATCAATCCATCCGCCAGGATCTTATAACTAAAATTAAATTATATCATTTATCACATTTAAAACAGCCCATAAAGTAAGCCGCCATGATCAGCGAGATGTTAGCCCCATGGGCTATTAATAATTTTATTAATTGTCAACGTCAAATAGGCAATAATACTACAATTCTAGTTACAAGCTCCTGATAAGTCACTAGAAAGGTCGTGAATCATGTAGAGTTTCAAAAATCTTTATGAAGTAGTTATACTTCTGTTTTATTAATTACTGATCTTCCGCCACTTTGAAAGTAAAGACAATTTACGTTAATGTTCATTTATTGTCACATCTATTTTTCTCTAATTCATTGCAATGGATTATATTTAACTTTTAAAGAGGAGACGTATTTATTTTCTGTAACAATCTCTAAGGCCACTTTTGATTTCTAAAATTTTTTTTTTTTTTTTTTTTTTTTTTTTTTTTTTTTTTTTTTTTTTTTTTTTTTTTTAAATTGATCTTTATTGGTAATTTACAATCTGTACAGTTATGTACAATAAGTAAATATGTTCAAAATATACATAAAACACAGTGAATGAGATGAGAGGAGAAGGCAGACATTACTGCCACTCCCAATGAATGTTATGGTATTTCTTATTTTAATTAAAAATTGGTCTCTTTTTTTAAAATATATAAATTATTTACAATATTTACACTATTTACATTATTTTATAAGACAGGCTAATTAACCAGTAGTAAATTGTCTCGTGGCCAATGGCGGCGAAGGCGTCGAGGAGGTCGAACCTCGTTAGATTGGGGTATTGGAATATTGTGGATTTTTATAGGAGGGCACTCAGCTCGTCGCAGGGCGAAAGTACATTTCTCTGGGTTCATTTGAATCCTCCATTTGTTGACCCATTTCTCGACGTCATTAAGGTAGTTTTGAAGTTTTTCGGATGCCAATTTAGGGTCGGGAGAGGATATAAGGAATGCAGTGTCATCGGCAAATGTACAAGTGACGATATTTGGGGTTGTTGGGATATCTGACGTAAATATAGAATAAAGGAGAGGAGCTAGAATGCTGCCTTGGGGAACACCTGCTTTAATGGTTCGAGGAGAGGAAATTGAAGAGCCGTATTTGATATGGAATGTACGATTTTCAAGGTATGATTGTAGGATAAGATAGAAATGGAAAGGAAGGAATGTTTTGAGTTTGTAAAGGAGTCCGGGATGCCACACTCGATCAAAGGCCTGTGCCACGTCAAGAAAGACACCGGAACAAAAACCTTTTTGCTCAAGTGTGGATGAAATGGTGTCAACTACACGGAAGACTTGTTGGGTAGTGGAATGCTGGGTGCGGAAGCCAAACTGGTGATCAGGGATTTTATCATTTGAGTTTACTATGGGTAGGAGTCTTCTGTACAGGAGTTTTTCAAATACTTTTGAAATTATTGGGAGTAGGCTAATAGGGCGATAGGAGCTGGCAAGTATTGGAGATTTAAGGGGTTTTCTAAAATAAATGTTTTTAAAATAAATGTTTTAATAAAATGTTTTAGATTTCTAAAATAAATGTTTTTAAAATATTCTTCTAGGAATGAAACACATATATGAACAAAAATGTCTCAGTCCAAAATTTCTTTGTTACATATCATTTTAAAGAATATTTTCATATCAATAATTTCTAATATTCATTATTATTTTGTTCTAAAAGTTATAAAATGATTTTTCCTATTTACATTTGTTAATATAAAAATCATGTCAAAATACATTATTTTTACAATAATATTCTCTCAGCATGGATTTATATTCTGAATCATGCTTCTAATGTCTGTGTAAATGGCATTAAGAATTAAAGAAAGTGATATAAAGATATTATAAATAAAGTTTAAAATAAAATAAATGTGATTTTTATTTATTTTATATAATTATAATTACTTATTGTAAGTATTTATTTAAAATGTAACAATAGCTTTAGACAATCCCTTCCATGAAGTAAATGTTACACCTGAGTTTATTGCTTTAAAGCAATCTTAATGATGTAGAAGTAGAGTGTGTATAAGTCCTTACAATTGATTACCTTTTATTTTAAAAAAAGTGATTTACAAAAATACATTTGTGTGTTGAATGTAAAAATTTCTGCTCAAGAAAATAAATCCCATCCATATATAAAAATATATTACAGTGCAGGAATAATCTGCATTGACACCTAAAGAAATATTATACTGTACAGTTTCAATAAATGTATACATTTTATGTTATGTGGTATATATATATATATATTGACTTTGTTAAATTATTTACAATAAAATTATTAGAAAATGCAGCCCCCAATTTATTAATAAAAATAACGATTTTTTTTCTCTTTGGCTTACGTGGATGAATTAGATACAAGTACAGAATCTGTGATGTATGCAGCGTTATTTGTGGAGTTCTCGATTTCGTAGAAGGTAGAAAAATAATGTCTCTCCACTGTTTTTCAAAGTATTTATTAGCAAAAGCTGTTCGGAGAGGCTGTTAGCAGTACTACCGGTGGAGTAATAGGTAACATTATTTGTCATAGCTTTAGTAATAAGAATACTTATAAATATTTCTGTAATTAATATTTGTCATAGCTTTAGTAATAAGAATACTTATAAATATTTCTTTAATTAATATATGCGTGTTTTTGTGAAAATTGTAGATGCACTGACGATGAGAACCATGTTCTCGAAAAGCTTTTGCTAATAAATACTTTGAAAAACAGTGGAGAGACATTATTTTTCTACCTTCTACGAAAACAAGTACAGAAGGTGCCAAGGTCCATAGCCACGTTGAATGCACCGGTTCCCGTTGATCACCAAAGTTAAGCAATGTCTGGCATGGCCAGAACCTGAATGGTTGACTGACCACATGTTATTGGCGTTATAAAAGGGTGGCAACCTATAGTCAGCCCGGCATTAATAGCCCAAATGTTGGATACACCATTAAACAAAAAAAAAAAAAAAGTACAGAAGGTGCTGCTCATGATGATCCATTTATTGTTTTCTTTTAAATTTTATTTTTAGATAAATAGTATCATTTATCTATCTTCTTATTCAAAATTGTATAATAGTGAATAACCACTTCTCAAAAAAGGATAAGTATTATTTACAATTATTTTTTCATCAGGCATCACATTTTTATTTTTAATTTTAGCGTCCATTATTATTAACTGAGAATTTTAGGACAGGTTATCTATAGGTTACCACCTTTTTATAGCCAGGATATGGCTGATACCTTTTCTTTTTTCAAAAGTAAAGCCACCACCCCTAGTGGGAATCGAACCCACGACCCTTGGCATGGAGTGTTAACACTCACGGCCACCAGGCATCACATTTGTCTTTTGAAAATATTTTAGATCATTCAGAAGAGATCGTTGGTCAAGATTCAGTCATAACAGTTAATTATTTTTTTATTTTTTTTTTTTTATTTTTTTTTTTTATTTTTTTTTTTTATTTTTTTTTTTTTTGCATTGGTCATTTACAACAAATAGTTTTTATATGAGGGCTTCAGAAGTCAAGGGGTCACTGTATTCTTCTGGGAGGTAAAGAGATCCAAGTGACTTTCTTGACAGTTGCTGGCCAGTGGCCACTAGCCTTCTAGTTTTCTCTTGAGTATTGTCACTTTTGTTAGTGGGAAATTAAGGGGCCTATGTGCGGATTCTCCAATTATTTTGCATATTAATCATAAACTAGATGATGTACCTTTAATGTATTGTCGATGATTAACAGCTAAGAATCTGAGGATTCGTCAAGTATGATCGGAACTGTAAAAATCACAGATCTGTGTTTGTAGCAGCAAATGGGTTAAGCGGTTAAAGCTTGAGCACTCTACTGTATCTACGATTATGGATCCGATTCCCAATGGATGATGGCTTTCCTAATGAAAAAAAAAAGCATTAGCCCAATTCTGGCTAGCAAAAGGTGGAAATCTTTAGGAACAGAACATAAAAAAAAAAAAAAAAAAAAAAAAAAAAATCATTAGTATGTATAATTGGGTTTTAAAATTTTAATAAATAAAAATATTAATAGTTTAAATTGAAAAAAAATGAACTGTAAAACAAACAAAATTATTTGCATTGTTAAACAACAAAATATTACTGTAAATAAAAATAATGATGTAAAATTTGCAAATATAATTATTATGATGATTAGATAGTTAGCCGTCGAGGTGATAAGTAAAGATGGAATGTTTGGGATTCGGCTAAATAAACCTCAATATGATTTTGTTTTAAAAAATTTATATTTCGGACGTTTCGGACGTCCGAAAAATCTACATTCGGACGTGCATTATAATTATTATAATGCACAGTAATGATAACAAAAATGGCCTTGGGCTAATTTCTTAAACAGCTGACATAATTACTTCCTGCTGGAGTCATATGAGTTTAAATCAGCTGTCTGAACACCTGCCTGAAGATATTCCTTTATCCCATGGCTTGTTTATGCAGCTTGATTTTAGTGTATGAAAGAACCAGTGGTTTGAGTAGTGTTTTATTATGATGAATGATAGCTTAGTATTCAATAATCAAAATTTAAATAAAACTAAAAAAATGGGTAGAACATTCCAAATTGTGTATCCAATTTTATTGCAATGTTTCGAATTGCATCGTCCTTCTCCAGGCATAATACTGAAATGTCACAAATTTTAACCCCTTAACGGGCAAGGGCCGCTTGAGTGGCCACTGCTCGCTGAAATTAAAAAATGACGCGAGTGAGGCGGAATTGGTTCCAATGCTTCCTGCTAGATGCCGGGGTATGCCAAAAAATAGAATTTGGAGGTCTTGGGCCCGAGGAGCCGATATATGACTAAGTTGACCGCCAAAGCGGTCCTTGCCCATTCCCGCACTCGTCTTGTGTCAGTGTTGGGCGTGCATTATTGGCTCGAATCGTTTCAAAGTATGTAATAATTCTTTTATACATTCTAAATTAGAAATTAATTGATTTTAATTGAAATGAGTATTTCGCTTACATGTTAATACTATTAATACTTTTTTTGGCGTTGCTAATGAAATGTTTTTCTCAATTCTGTCTTATTGTGGGCTAGCATTATACTATTATTATAATTTTTTTTTTTTTTTTTTTTTAAGTAGTGGGAGTTCGGGTCGGGAACAAAGTCTTCCTGCGCTACTTGAGCAAATTAGCTCCGCTCTCAAATTGTGATTAATATGTTTATTATTATTATTATTATTATTTATTCTAAAGTTGATTTTTATTTTGAATTTTTGTAATTATATTATTGATATCCCATAATTTCTCTAGAGAGTGATTTAATTATTTTATAATGTACTAAATTTTCATTGTTATTGTGCTTCATAAGTTGTGAACTGTCCTTTTTCCAAGGGCCTTTTTCCCTTTAAGAAGTCCTCAGTCTGGCTATGGCCATTAGAATTAAAAAAGTATTGTCACAAAGATGAACAAAACAGTTTTAATGGACCACACTTTTTAAAAAATGACATATAACACCATATTATGATATTAGATAAAGAAAAAAATAACATAAAGTGAAAAATAAAGGAAAATATTCATATTAGAAAAAACATCAAAAATTCAGTAAATAAAAATTTAGACATAAAAGCTACTGATGTGATGATCAGAAGATTATTAAATTTCAGCTTGAGCTCAAGCCTCAGTATTTATATGGGAGAGAGGACACCACATACAGTAAGTACACGTAATTCTATTTTATATAATGACTATAAGATATATGAATTTTCATTTGGTAAATGTAAAAACCATTTATAATATTTCGAATGTATTGTATATAAACGATTACAAGAGTATGAAAAAATTGTTTAGGTTCTGGCAGCCCCTGGAGAGGCGGCAATGAAGCCATAAAAGGTGGGCAGCTTTTAATTAAAGTGGTATTAATGAACATTGATATGCACAAAAAAAAACAGCAAATGTACGCGAATGGGTCAATAATATAAAACAAAGAAGAACATTATTATTATACCTCTAAAATTATGTAGATGTTCGCTTTCTCCCACGTGGTTTGGGAAGAAAGAAGATTTCCCTTATCCTAAGGGAATTAAAACACCTACATAAGGGCCTTATGTAGGTGTTTAGATTTAGATATGGTAATGTTGATTTTATTTATATAATTATAATTAATTTAGGTAACAATTTCAGGGGTTTGTTGACAAAAAATCCAATTTCATGACTTTTTCATGACATTGAAATGCAAATTTCAAGCCCATTAAAAATAAAATAATTTAACTTAAACTGAAAAAGTTTTAACATTTAGATTGAAATTATTTCTGACACTTACAATATTACATACATTTAAAATTAATAAAACTGTATAAAATGTACATCATATGTTAAAGAGGATAGTTACATTAATTTTAAAAGTGAACAAACAGTGATACTAAAAATTTTAGAATAACTATGGAATTAGAATGGTAGAAGAACTTAATATTTCTAAAAATATTACTAGCTAAATATTTATTTTCAATGTACATAATATAGTAAATTAAAGTGTTCACAATCTCAAGATTTAAGTCTACTAGAAAAACTCTGAATTTGAATAAATAAAAATATAGGTAAATAATGTTAATGGGTAAATGCTACAACAAAGGAATTTAACGGAGGAAGTGGTTGGGGGAGGCAGATCAAATTGTGTCGCCCTACAAAAACTGTAACACTTATGAATTTAAGTCCCGCAATTATGTTAGACTCTGGTAAAACTGAAATTTTGCAACATGGTTTCAACATTCATGGCTTTTTTTGTGATTTCCGTGCCCTATTTTCAATTTAATGACATTTTTGTGACTTTCTCATGCAGTAGACACCCTGTTTTTCTATCTACCAGACACCAAAATTGATTTAAAAAACAACAAATTACCCATATGTATATTCGTTCTCAATGCTGACAAATTTTCTTCAACATAAGAAAAATCAGTATATTGGACTTGAATAAGAAAAGAAAGATCTATATCATAAATCATCAAAATTGACCGACAGGAGAGGTGGTATTTCTGTGATCCAAAATTTAATGATCTGGAACCACTTAAAATGAGAATATTCAATTACCACTTCGTGGGAGCAACTCATTCTAAACTAAATGCTATATGCTCTTCCTGTATAAATTCTTGCAATTTATTCCATTTATGAACTAAAAAAAAAAAAAAAAACAGTCTCCAAGCACTTAGAGGGACAGATACTGTAGAGGTATCTGATTCTTGACCATGCGGCACACTAGGGAGACAGTATGGTCAGTACTATGCTCCAGCCGCTTGACTTTTCCCTTTGCAGGTACCCATTAATTAATGGCTGGGTGAGCCTAGGGATGAGCTCGGATCCCAAATACCCCCTCGGACAACTACACTGAATGATGAAAATATTTCATGCGCGCTCTACCACTGAGCTAACCTCGTCCTCATTTATGTACTAATCTTTTTTTTATTTATTAGTTTAATGAAATTACAATCTGTAAAATAATTACATTTTGTAATATGCTTACATAAACATATAAAAATCACAAGTGTATGCACCAGCTGCCCCCTGACTCCTCGGGTAAGAGAGTATGAACTAAATCATATACATGTTTTGAAAATGAATTAGTACTCATCAATTGATTTTCGTATTTCTCAATAGTAATTTAAGAATGATCTCCCGTAGTTCTGTGAACAGCATATTTGATTCCTACCTAAGAAGGTCCAGGCCCTAGTCTCATCTGCTGCAGTTAAGTTTTTCTTCTATAGGCCCGCTTAAACAATTCCATGCTTCATCATTGTTGTTTGGGAACTCACATATAGCATGGCAATAATGGCCTAAAAACAGGTAAATTACTTACTATTTTACGTTATCATTAGAAAATTAGTTAATAGTTACATAAATATTTAAGGAATATTGAGTTGAAATTTTTATAGAAATATATTGAAGAGGCCAGTACAGTTAATAATAGTTGATAATTAAGTAAACAATTTGACTTTATGACAAAGAACTACGGTAAAACTGAAGGAGAGCGTCCTCAGCACCGATTTTTTTTCAAAATTTGCACTAAACCGTATTATGATGCACTAAACACGAATCCACTAAAAACAAAAGTTCCTCTCAACTAGGAAAGAAGTTATTAAAGCACTAAAGTTCACTGTTATTGAGGTTAAAGTTGCCGTAAACCGCGTATTTGTAAACATGCGCTTGCCCAGACATCTAACATTGAGAAACGAACTCTCATTTGAAATGTTGATAAACCATTTATAACCTCCATAACATCGCAATTCTATCCATAACAGCGAGTTGGATTGACTAGAGTTTTGATACCTTCTTGAGCGAGCCGAAACGCATAGCACGTCTGCCCAAAAGTCGTCCTAGATATTCTTCTTAATATGCATGCTTGTTAATACGCTGTTTACGCCAATTTTTATAACCTTCATAACAGTGAACTTTAGTGCTTAATCATTTCTTTCCTAGTTGAGAGCAACTTTTTTTTTTAACGGATTCGTGTTTAGTGCATCAAAATACGGTAGGTATGGTGCAAATTTTGAAAAAAAAAAAAAAAAAATCGGTGCTGAGGACGCTCTCCGTCAGTTTTATCAGAACTGCTACAGCCAGAGCGCATTTTTTCCGAGGAAAGAAAAAAGATTAGACAGGTGAACCGAATTATTATCTAGCAGCTCTCTAATATGTATCGGGAGACTCAGTCGAACTCGCTCATCTTCATATGCTCTGCTCTCCGTCAGGATATGCTTTACAGTGAGGGGTACACCGCAAACCTCGCACTCCGGAGGCTCCCCTCTCCATGAGATAGGGTAAAAACATAGTGGAGCGGCGAGGATAGAGGGTAGCCGAGAGGGTTAGAAATAATGCATGTATTTACACTTGCCAAAACATAGTGGAGCGGCGAGGGTAGCCGAGAGGGTCAAACCCCTTTCGGCTACCCTCTACCCTCGCCGCTCCACTATGTTTACACCCATAGCCGTGCGTCAGATTGATGTGGCCTATTCGTAATCTTGAGAGGATTAATGAATCCCTCCTTTTATCGCACTCCACTTACTCACTTCATCTTTAATTTCCCTGAGTTTATCTTCTAATACCATTAAAGTTAATCAATACCTGTCACACTCGTCTTATAATAGCTTAATATTTGAAATTGTCCATTAATTGGACATTTAAAGTACATATGAGCCAACAAATGAATGTTACTCTATATGAGTCCTACTAACGAAATAGCTCTTTGGAAAGGGGGTTATTTAACAACTGTTGAAAACTGAAGAAGATGAGGTCAGCCTTTGAAAACTATTGTCCGAAAATATTACAAACCTGTGATCGCTCTTTTAGATCTAAATTTCTCTCATTTGTTGATCTGGAGTAAAAGTCGTCTTTATCTTGTCAGTGAAAGCTTGATTAAGGGCGTACAATTATTTTTTTTTTTTTTTTTTTTTTTTTTTTTTTTTTTTTTTTTTTTTTAACGGCGCATCTACATCTTGGCCATTAGCGCCGGGCTATCTACAGGTTACCACCCTTTTCTAATGCCAACAGCACGTGGTCGGTCACCCATTCAGGTACCGACCACGCGCGTACAATTATTAAGGCTATAATTGCTAGTGAGAGCTCGACATTAAGTGTTTGTTGCGAGTCATTCAAAGTGGAAACTGTTAAGATAAGAAAAGTGTCAATACGTAAGACTAGACCCAAGTGGAGTGAGAAAACTGTATATAAAAAAGAAAAAAAACGCTAAATTATTTTGAAGAAATCCGCGGCCTTGAATTCAAAAAGATTAATATCTACTTACTTGGTTTTTGAACCTATAACTAACTAAAAATTTGAACAAATATTTTAATTACAAACTTTAACAGTATATATGAACTTCTTCGATCGTTTTATAATTATATCTATGTTACATGAATAGTTCCATCACCGTAAACCATTATTAAGCCTCATTTAATGAAGGTGTTATAATTAGCACGTAGAGGGGAGTGACCCAAAAGTTTAATATAGTAAAATCGATCTCCTAAATTTCATGGGTTCCACTTCCGTTCCAATTATGTTCAACGAAAACGTAAATTTTAAATAGTAGAACTAAAAACTGCATAAAAGTACAAGGTTATTTTAAAAGATCTGCAAACCAATTTAATAAATACAGCATTTTACATGAATGACTACATTAATATTAATTTGGAATGATACAAAAACTGAAGTAGAGAAATAATATAAGAAAAAACTAAAACTGAACGACACGCCCCTAGTTGTTCCCCCCCCCCTCCTTTAGAGCAATATCTATATTATATAATAGAAATGAGACTACCTTTTGTTTTTGTATTGTAAAAAAAATATTTACTTATGTTGTATTAACTAATGCCTTGGTTTTCAAAACATATATTTCACACCCACACAAAAGTCAATACATTTAAAATTTAATTTAAACGTTTTAAAATTCTGAAAGAGCAATTAATGAAAATCATTTAATTAAAAAATAAAATTAACCAAAATAAATGCTTTCCATAACTTTAAACATAAATATTTAACATTAAAAAGTCTTTTTTGTTTACTGGAAGGTTCTAAACATGTAATTCAAAAGGCAGTGACCAAATAAGAACGTTGTGGTCAAATTTTCTACTTTTGCTCTAATCAATACACTTTTATGATTTTTATTAATAACAATGAAGTATTGGTGCCCTAAATTGTGAGCTCAATCTTTTCGTTGAGCTGTAAGACTCTAAATAACTGTTTTGTTTGTGATCTTTTGCTCTTCGTGATATAGTGTTTTACCAAGGCAAAATGGCTGCAAGTGATTCATCTTCAGACGATTCGCTTTATCCAATTGCAGTTCTCATTGATGAACTGAAAAATGAAGACGTCCAGGTATGTTATTCTTTGACATTCTTAGATCTACGAAATATATTAATTTAATGTCTGTTATAAAGACATCTCATTTGTGATGAGTAGACTTAAACTCGGGTTTTTATTGAGTAGGTGTTTTATTTATTGCACTAACATTTGAAACCCGTTACTTGTAAAATTATCTTTTATCGAAAGATTTATCATTTTACACTTATGAAATATTGAAATTTCAACTGCTCAAGTTATAATTATAACACAAATGTTTTTCTGAATTTGTGTAATTCTAAGATTTTTTCCCTTTCCTCTACTTAATATTTTCCTTTCATGCTTGATTCACCATGAAAGTTAATCTAAAACTTATAAATACTTTTTATTGTAGTGAACTTTTATTTGATATACAAACATTGAATTACATTAACGTAAATATGATTTTTGTATTTACAAAGCATTTAAAATATAACATGTTTCCATGGCCTTTTTATCATGAGTCCCTCTGCTCATGGGTTGTAACCTTTTAGTTTACAACTTTCGGCTTATCCGGTACTTGTAAATGTATTCCTTGCTGTCTTGAAATATTGCATTTCATTGAAAATTTATCATTTCATTACTTATTTAGTAAGGAGTAAACTTTTATTGAGTATATCACCCTAGCAATTGTTAGAAAGTTCATATTTGGGTGTACATATTCCGTTTCTATTATATATTTATAATTATATGAAACTATGTGCTATTCCAAAGAAGTGTCAGAACAAAATAGGATTGTATTGTTTTGAACAAAATTGGCAACAGAATGCAGAAAAACGTGAATGTTTATTATTTTGTTTAGTACCCAGAGCCCTTGAATCAAAATACTTTTAAGGATACTCATTCGACCAATATTAGTGCATTAATTTCAAATAATTAATAAATCATTCACCCTTTATTTCTTTAAAATATTCTCATACTATAAAAAGATACTGCTGCATATTAAATATCATTATCATTAGCCCAATAATTGACATAATGTGTGATTTACACAAGCTTAATTGATCTTAAAATGTCCTAGTTCAATTTTTTAGTCAATCTAATCTCTCTCTTGGTTGAAAATTATGAAACTTTGTCCCATGTTTTTACCCAATTTGAGTCGTTATACTCATATTAATTTTTCTAATTGTGCTATATGTTAATATTATCATGCCATTTTATTTATATTTGTATGTATTTGTTTCAGCTCCGGTTAAATTCAATAAAGAAACTGTCCACCATCTCTTTAGCATTGGGCGTAGAGAGGACAAGAAGTGAGCTCATTCCATTTTTGACTGACACAATTTATGATGAAGATGAAGTTCTTCTTGCTTTGGCAGAACAACTTGGGCAATTCACCCAGCTTGTGGGTGGACCGGAATATGTATACTGCTTATTGGTAAGTACCTTTTTTTTATTTTCCAGAAGTTATTTGATTTTTAGGAACTGTGCAATTTAGTGGTACTTCAGTTTATATATAAGTTTTCAGTCTAACACGAGTTTCATAATATATATGAGGAAAATATAGATTTTTGATATGTATGCATGTTCTTAATGCTTGGAACAAATCTAATGATTTCAAGGTTGAATAACTAGCATTTTCTTTGTCAGTTTCTGGAATTAACAACCAACTATTTATGACTATTGTTCTTTATTGAAAAAAGGTTGCTCACCTGTTTATAACTTACCAAAATCGGTTTTATGTACAAGAGGACATTAAAATTTTAATACATAATGGAAATATTATGCAAAAGTCATGTTATTACCCACTTAGTATGGTTTGTCATATGATTTGTAATACCCAACGATTATACACGATGGATATTTTTGACTGGTTTGTTTTTTAGGTCAATGTTATTGGCTATTTTTTTCTCCTAAGGACATGAAAGATATAGTTTTTAAATAATGGCATGAATGATCTAAAAATAATAAAATAAAATTTAAATTTGTTTTATAAATTTGTCAGCTCTAGTTTTGTACAAATCTTTATTATCAACGAGTCTAAATAATTTTTAAAATTCTAGTTGGAATAATTTTATGCTTCTTAAAAAAAAATTGAAACATTTTCTCTGCAATGGTCAATGGTCAGTTTTTTTTTTTTTTTTTTTCTTTTGGGAATAAATTTAGAAATTTTAACTGCCTCTGTTAGAAGCTAAATATTATTTGCCTATTTCGAGTTTTGAGCTCAATGTAAATGAAAAAATGTTTTATTATTGATAATGGGATTGGTTGTTTGACTTAACCAGCTTTAGAAAATATTGTGAAGTGGTTAGATAAAAGATAAAAAGTTAAGTTTATCACAAAATAAACTTGGGCAATATTGACTAACCGAATTATTACATTAGCAATTAGATTGGTTCACTCTAATTACATAACTCTTCTTTTTAGTATCACTATAAAGACTAGTATCAGTCTATAGCCTAGTCTATAGGAATAGTTCTTATCCCACATGCATGAAATTCTCAGAGAAATATTCCAGACGGTTCAAATAGATGATTTAGTTGTAGGGAAATGGGCGAGGGCTAATCTTCCGTGTAGGAAATTGGTGATAAAAATTCTCTCTGTCATAACCTTATCACTAGGAGGTTTAAAACGTTTTTAGTCTTAGCTTTGGCTAATTATAGATAAATATTAGACACTATTTTCTTTGTCTGGCCTCTCAAAGCCTTCTCTAGTTTTAAACGAGACATAATAAGTTTTTATAATGTTTCACGGACCTTATTGTTCCTTGAAATGGGTGGTTGCAAATGGTGGAACCGTCAGTTATATTTCCCTCAAAATTTTGCACTTGCGGATTTGATATTTTCAATCTATCTAAACAAGCTATAGTTTATATGCAAGACTAGATTACCTTTATTTGTTAGGAAGTGGATTTTAAACCTGACAAGAAGTATGTATTATATGTCTTGCAATGATGACTATAAATAATTCTTCTAATGCCTAAATTTGTCTGAACAGTACTTGAGCTGTGTGATGAAGTGTTGCTTCACAGAGGAGAATTCTTTGTTTTTAAAAAGGTTTTATGTTTTTTTATTAAAGATCTTGGAAGTTTATAAATAATGAATTTGGAAGGTTCCGGGCATTTTAACCACTTAAATAATGTAGGAGGTTGGTAACAGCTTTATTCAGGCCTCAGATATATTTTTATTTTCAAGCTGCATAGGGCGGGTGGCACTTAAATAATGTTTGAAAATGTATGAATGTGTATTCAACTAGATGGATTTCTGATTCAGATCATTACTCTATGTATGTTAGTTCCTCAGTATGGGCAGATAGTATGACATAATTTTATTATTTGAGTTGTTAATTAAAAGTTCAGTTATTTTGCCATTTTTTTCGCCTATAAAGAAGTCCAGTATAGGGGCCCATTTCTTTGTTCCCTTCTCTCGCAATTCTGAGCTACAAAAGTTGTTTGGCACAAAAATCGAAAGGTTATACTGTATGATATTATCCAAAGTTGAGGAATAATATAATGTTTTGGAGTTATTGTGAAATATTCCTTTAATAATTTGTTTGCAACCTTGAGCAACATAACATTTCAAGGTCAATTTTTGGGGGTTATTTTTTCTGATCTCGCATTGGGGATTCATCTGGCTAACAGACGACTGTATCTCTTTAACCCTTAGCGATCTCAGTCTTAATTTCTCGAACTGTCCATGCGGTCCTATGCCAAGCAGGGACCGGCATAATCAGCCGCCGCTATTAGGCCGTGTCCTTTTGTATCTTAAGCCTGGGAGGTCCGCGTAGTATTCCACGGAATTGCATATTTTGTTTTATTTGCCATACAATTACGAAAAATTTGTATTTTCGTTCAAAATTTAATTTAAGAAAAAGTGGGGCCTCCCTTTGGTCTAGTGGCTAACGCCTTAGTTTCTCATGCGGGAGATGGTGGGTTCGATTCCCACTGGCGGCAGGAATTTTCTCATCTTACGACTCGTTGAGAAAATTCCTCGGTGCCATAAAAAGAAAAAAGTCATCTTAGCGCGGTTCCGTTCTTATCCCTAGTGTCATTTGGGAAGATTGAAATAGAAACAGTTATTATTTTGGTTCAACCTTTCATGAAATCATTTTACCCCCGTAAACAAAGGGCCCGTTACAGCGGGCCAGCGTACCCTTTTACTTGGAATCCCACCCACCACTGGTTGGCCAACCCCACTACTACAAATAGTTATTTCACAGTATCAAATATCAAAATGTTTCTAATCTTATTGATTTCTTCCACTGTAGTTCTAATTCTATAAATAAATGCAAATAAAAAATAAAACAACCAATTAAAATGTTTGCTAAACAACTATGAAAAGCCGCTCAAAAGAAGAAAACAAACACATTTGAAGTTTTAAGCGCTTATTTCTCCGAGTTACAATGCCTAATCAAAACTTTCTTCAGAACCTTTTTTGTAGAGAATTTAGTAAGCTTTTGAATGGTAACCTTTCGCTTACCAAGATTCTCAACCGTTATAGAGATATTAAGGAAAATATACGAAGTTCCCAACATTTTTCGTGTCTCTTAATAAAATATTTGATTCTAATCCTTCCTTAACTCCAAACATAACCAAAATTTAAACATCTTTGTTTACATGAATTTCAAACATGCAGAAAATATTTTAACTGAATACGATGACTCTAAGTACCCAAACAAAAAACTTGATTCACCAACTATTTTGTCACTTTTCTCGAAAACGGTTGAAGCTATCGCCTTAAAAATGGTTCGAATGAAACCATTTTTCTAGGCCAATAAACCTATGAAACGAGTACTTGCAAGCATATGAAGTAAATTGGAACGATTTTTTTCGCCCGAATTTCGTTCCAAAAACCATGTTCCGTTGGACAGATTCTGTTGGTTAACGAACTTGACCTTTAAAATTAAACGAAAGATTTTTTACCAAATTTCATCAAAATCGGACCATTATTGAGGTCAGGAAAGAGCGAACAGACAAATATATATATATATATACACACACACACACACACACACACACAAATTTGAACCACCGTTATTTTCGTTCTCTAGGGGTTCTGAAACGTAAAATTTTCTAGTCGGCATTTCCGGATTGTTTCATGAGGTCAACCTTATAAGCGAGGTTCCTCCCTATGAAGGGAGGGAGGAACCGCGCTAAAAGAAAAAAAATATATATTTGGATAAATATGTCGAAAGTTAGCTATACTTTTTGAGGGAATGGTACTTCTCAAAACATTTTCCAATATAAAAAGATGGATTCCTTTTCGTGTAATTCTCACAAAATCTTTTTAGTGCCTTTGCCCTCCATTTTAAGTTACACTAGTTAATATCTATACATAAAATGGTAGAATAATAGGAAGGCTGAGAACAAGACTACAGCCGAAATTGTTCAACCTAGAAGCTGAAGGCAAAGGACTAGAGGAGGGGGGAATTCGATGCCGAGCAGGGATTTGCATAGGACCTCTAGGATTGATTATGCTTGCCGGTCCTAGCTCGGGAGAGGACCAGTAGATAAATCGACAGGACTATGTAAATAAGTTGTTTATGCCGACCCTGCTTGGTAAAGGGCCGCTACGGGCTAATAGTTCGTTTGTTTTTTGGAAAAAAACGAATGGTTTGTTCTAAAGAATAAAAGTTATAGTTTTAAGGGCATGCCTTCACCTAGCCTTTCTTGTCATTTACCCCTGGATAGAAGAGCTGTTTGCTTTATTTTTGTCCAAGCGTCATGGGCCAGGTTCAAAGCGCCCAAGAGTACTTCTAAGAAAGCGAATAATTTATTTTAATTATTGTAAGATGGTGAGCTCTGCTATTATTAATTTATTTTAAAAATTTCCGTAGCCCAAATATTTTAGTCCTCAATACTTCCTAAGCAATTTGTATAAGGTCAAATGAGCTGTTTATATGAAAATTGCCCCTGAAGCAATTCATGGAATGTAAAATATCTAGAGAACCTAGTAAAGGGGAGAGTATTCAGGAGTGAAATAGCCTTAAATGATTTAATTATTGTTATATTTTTGTTTTTAGCCTCCTTTGGAATCACTTGCTACTGTTGAAGAAACTGTCGTGCGAGATAAGGCAGTCGAGTCACTTCGTCACATCAGTTCCCAACATAGTGTGCAAGATCTTGAAAATAGGTTCGTTCCTCTTGTTACGAGACTGTCTTCTGGCGATTGGTTCACGTCTCGTACATCAGCATGTGGATTATTCTCTGTCTGTTACGGAAGGGTCTCTATACCTGTCAAAGGTAATTTAGCTTTAATATCTTAGTGTTATTAAAAATATAAAACAATGATGAACTTAATAATTATATGAAAATGAAAACGTGACAAGTTTCATCAAAGCCCGACGTATTGAATGGTTGGGAGACGTTGAGAAGATGCCAGATGATAGAATGCCGTGCAAAATGTTGCTTGATAAGGTCAGGAAGTAGACGGGGAGTCGGCCGACAAGGAAGAAGACGATTGGATGATGTAGACGAGGACCTGAGTAGGCGAGTAGGCTGGGTGTGTCAGGATGGAGAGAGAAAGCAACCGATAGAGCTACTTGGAGTCTCATCGTTAGGGAAGCCAAGGCACATCCCAGGCTGTAGGGGTACTTAAGAAGAAGAAGAATTAGAAATAAGTTTTTAAAACGACATCCTCCAAATATGCATGTAAAATTAAAATAAACTTTCTTCAAAACTTTGTTGAATTCCTATGAACCTCTAAAAATTGAAGAATTATCTTTATCATTTCTTCATTCATTAAATCCTTTAATCTTTCACCCTTTTATAATATTTTTCTGCCATGAATATTTTTTTTTTTTTTTTAATTAGGGTGCGTTGAATGCTATGGTCAATGGCACCAGCCTTGAATATTCAATTTAAATAATATAATACTTACGTTTATTGTTGATTTGAATTTATTAATCCTTAAGTAAATGTATAAAAACTGTCTTAGGAATTATTTTAAACTCTAGTGTTCGAAACATCAAGCTATTGTTTATTATATTTGAATTACAATAACATTGGCTTCACTTCAATACAGCTCTTTTTTTCTTACATACAATTCCTTCTTGTTTACTTTCTACGAGTGATATGATTCATCATGGTTGCTTTTGAAAAGGTGAGTGAGAGGGGATGAGACCTAAGGCATTGGCTTAGAATCAAAAGGTTTGGCTTATGTTAAATGAATATATGTATTTGTCTATCAATATATATATATATATATATATATATATATATATATATATATATATATATATATATATATATATATCCTTTTATAAATAAATAAACTGAAGGATGCCTTTATCAAAGAGTCAAGCTCACGTGGGGTAATTGTGACGTAATATTGCTTTTAACCTTGAGCATTTAACAATGGAGTCAGCGGAAAACAAGCCTACATGTGTTGTTTGTAAAAAAATTTTTACGATTCCTTCAAAATATTTGCAATCCAAACTATCCAAAGCTAAACGTATCAAAGTCGTTCATGTGATTAAGTGTCACTCCGAATCAAACGGGAATAATATATGGACTTGCCTTAGATGTGAGAATTTTTTTGGACTCCATAACAAGGGTACTTATTTCAATTTTTTTTACAACATTTGAATTTCATTTATTGCTTAGGATAATAGCCATTAAATTTAATATTAATTACAAAATGACATACGGGATTAGATTTGCTGTTTGAAAGACTTAACAAAAAGTAGTTTTAGTACCTAACCTGTATATTTTTAAGGCCTTATAGGCAAAGGAAGTTTCATAAGAAAAGCACAGTTAGTTTACATTCAACCTTTCTCAGTTTATTCAAACTACAATTGATGATTTTTTTAAGGATATTAGACTGTTCTATTATTTTATCCATTGAAAGTGTAAATTACAAAAGGAACATTACACAGGTCAAAATTGGATCAAAAAAAAAAAAAAAAAAAAACAACACTCAGAGCAGTATTGTCCTTATAGGATTTTTAGGGTTGCTGGTTATGATGAACGGTTTGGGTTCATCACATCAGATTCAAGGTCATTTAAAAGTCAAATAGAGAAGAAAACATAGGAAAAATCTGAAAAAAATCATGCATATGTTTTTGAGGTCTCTGAGCCCGAATCCATAGTTTGTTCCTAGAGGTCATTTAACCTTTTCGATGCGACGTGGGTTAGCTGCCTACTCCCTTTACAGGCGGACCAAACTCCTTTAACTTTTTTAACAAAGTTTACTTACTTTTCTTCCATATATTTCTCTTTCTGCTTCATTCCGAAATCAATGCTTGTTTTTAGACGTGATTTTTAAATGTAGCAATGCAAATGTTTTTTATTTATTATTATAATAAGCTACTCCTTTATTATTTACAATTTCGCTAAAAAAACGACAACGAATGAAGAACATTTTTACTGTGGACACGTCTGACATTTTACTTATAACGCTCGAAATTTGTATGTTACTAGTTAAGGGTTAAAGCAACAATTATCCCCTATTCCTGCTAGAGCACTCTGTACACGCTCAAGAGATACAGCTATGTGGCGAGAATACTCGGGCGTCGCCTCTGATGAACATCTTTCTCTGGCGAGTATTTTCGGGCGTCGATCGAATGGGTTAAAGGTCAAATTTTATGGGAGAGAGTGCGAGTCTCACAAACTACGAGTTCGGACTCTGGGACCTCGAAAACATACACATGAATTTTTTCGATGTTTTTTCTCTATTTGACCTTTAAATGACCTTTAGGAAAAGGCATAGATGTCAAACAAACTACAGATTTGGACTCAGGGACCTCAGAAAGTTTTTTCCTATGGTTTTTCTCTATTTGACTTTCAAATGACCTTGAATCTGATGTGATAAATGTTAACCAACCCGTTCATCATCCCCAAAAACCCCATAAGGACCATACTGCTCCGAGTGGTTTTTACATTAATTGTTATCTTATGCGTCTTGCTACAGGGAATTATAAAAATCTAAATCCTTTCTTATAAATTAAATACTGTTGCAATTTAATTTCTTAAATTTGGAGAATGTTGGAAGATTGTGCATACTTCAAAATTGTTATATTAAAAAAAAAATTAATATAAATCTTGAACCAAAAGTAAATAAATAATATTTCACCATTTTAAACAAATGTACTGTAACCCAATCTTATTTTATTATTATACAAATGAAGATAATTTCATTTGATTCACAGAAGAAACCATAACTCAGTGAATGAGAAAAGCTTCTGTTTTTTATTTCATATAGCTTGTTGGTAAGGAAACAGTCTACCATTCACATGTTTTAACTTGAATGCAGTGACTTACTATAGCCTGTTCAGATAAACGGAAAAGTTCAATTCCACATGAACGAAATTTTGAAGGGAAATATTCCTGACGGTTCCATCATTTGCAAACTCCCATTACCAGGAACAATAAGATACATGAACATTATAATAACTGATTATGTCTTGTTTAAGACTAGGGAAGGCTTTGAGAGGTCAGACAAAGGAAATAGTGTCTAATATTTAACAATACTTAACCAAAGCTAAGAGTAAAAATGTTTTAAACCTCCTAGTGATAGAGAGAATTTTTAACACTACAGTAGAACCTCTCATATCCGACCTTCCCATAACCGACTCCTTCCGATATCCGACCGTCTGTGATTCACACGCGCCCCGTTGGCGAACCTGTCCAGGCTTGAAAGAGTGAGTCATCTACACTGTGCTTTGTTTTCCTGTCAAAAACTGTCAGTTCTGACGTGATTGTTGATGTGGAATGTGCTGTAATCTTGTACTGTTCTATATTTGTTAATGAAGAGTGACTTGTTGAAGCTGATGTTTCAGAAGTTACTAATGACTATCTTAACAATGACCAAATCATAGCTGTTCTGCAGAACAAAACCGCGGACGATGAAATCGACTCGGACGAATACAAACCCACCAGTGACGACGTAGCGGGTCATTCTGCTGCTAAGAACGTAGCGGTGAAATAAATCGAGCAACATCCAAATGCAACCTCGATGGATGTATTGTGGGCTAAAAAGTGGAGGATACTTCTGCAAAGTCAAGATTAACAAAATTAAAACAATCCATAACTGAATTCTTTAAATAAAGTATGCTTAAATTTTGTTCGTCTTTTCAAAAGAGTAAATGTTTTAAATATATATAGCAACAGTTTTACAATTACAATAAAGTTGTATTACAGTTTGTGCTGTACAATATAGCTGTTTTTATAACTTTGAAAAACGTTTTTTTTTTTCCTCCTCCCGATATCCGACCTTTTGGCCGTTCCAACCATGGCTCGGTCCCGTCATGGTTGGATATGAGAGGTTCTACTGTAATTTCTTTCATGGGGAATTTAGGCCACTTCCTTTTCCCTCCAACTAAACCATCTATTTGAACAGGCTATAGCTTAAATTGTTTTAGTCTTAGCTATGGCTAAGCATTGATAAATATTAAACACTATCTCCCTTGCCTGACCTCTCAAAGCCTTCCCCGGGTTTAAACGATACATAATCAGTTTTTATTGGGTTTATAGTAGCCTATTGTTCTTTGTAATGGAAATGCAAATGGCGGAACCGTCAGGAATATTTCCCTCAGAATTTCGCGCATGCGAGATTAGAACTATTCCATCTAACTGAACAGGCTATACTACAGTAATTGACCTGAACTTAACAAAAAAAGTTTGACAGAGTCATGTTCTTACCACTTTATGATTATTTCTTAAAAAAGTTTCAAGCAGCATGCCTCGTTGAATTGACATAGTGAAAAAATATTCAATTGATTTTCTGTAGGTGTTTCAAAATATTGCAGTACTGCTGAGGTAGTTTTGTACTCTCTCTCTTGGTGAGGTATTACTTTATAATATAGATTATAATTTTCTTTGATAAAAAAATACCTCTAGAGGGTGTCTACTGCACGAAAATCATGAAAATGTCACGAAATTGAAAATGGGGCACAAAAGTCACGAAAAAGTCATGAATTTTGAATCCATGTCAAGAAATTTCACTTTTACCGGAGTCTTAACATAATCTCAGGCGTTTGTAACTTAATAATTTTGCATGCATTAACAATTTGAAATTGTTGTTTTCGTAGGGTGGCTCAATTCTATCTGCCTCTCCTCCGTTATATTCCATTGTTGTAGCATTTACACATCAATTATCTATTATTTATATATATTTTTAGTTATCTTTATTCATGCTTTTATATTGAAATTATGTACACTTTAATTTACTAAATTACGTACATTGACAGTAAATATTTATTTAGTAATATGTTTAGAAATTTTTAAATGTACTACCATTGTTCAAACTTTTTGTGGCTTCTTATTCAATATTCATTCTAAAACTTTTAGTACCATCGTTTCTTCACTTTTATAATTAATGTAACTATCCCCTTTAACATATGATGCACATTTTATACAGTTTTAAATTGTAATTTTATAGATTTCACGGTAATCCATGTAAGGTTACTAATTTCATACTTAAATTTAAGGCTTTTTATTTTTAAGTTAAAATTAATTTCGGTTTAATGGGCATGAAATTTGCATTTAAAGTCATGAAAACCGCTTTCACAAAAGTAGTAGACACCCTGCTCTATAATTCTGATCCATATATATATCGAATATATATATTTTTAGAGGGGTTATTGGTTCACTAACTAATCAGCTGAACTATTGAATTTTCACAATTCAACCTGAAGCTTAAGGCTTCCATAAAGAATGACTTGATAACATTATAATAAATAATAAAAACTAAATATACAATATGACAATTTATTTAATTATAAAAAAAAATATATGTGAAACAGAAATGTCCCTAATTTTATTACCAAAAAAACTCTAAATGTTATTTTGAAACTGCTTATTGTAATACCAACTTTCAGATGGTTTTCCATTTAACTAACAGAACCCAAATGAGAAGCTGAGAGAGTGAGAAACAGAGGCTGCTGATTATTAGAAATTGGCTCTTCTAAGATGTAATTTTAAGAATTTATTTCTTGAAACAAGTTTTCTTACAGTTCAAGTGTTTTGTCTATCCCAGTTTTGTTTGAATATAACTTATAATTTGAGTCTCAATTTGATAAAATGTTGTTTTAGGAACAATTTTGCATAAAGAAACCTAAATAACTGTACACAGATATTTAATGTAACTAAAAATTTGTGTTCAGTTTTAACACGTGACTATGTATGACTTTACAGTCGCCTGAGATATCTTGATTTTCTTGATATTGCTTATAGTTGTATTACATTAATTATTTTAATTACATTATATTACATGTCTTAATAGTATAATTTTTTTTTTAGCTGATTTACGGACTCACTTTAGAAATCTTTGCCAAGATGACACTCCTATGGTCAGACGAGCTGCTGCTAGTAAACTTGGAGAATTTGCAAAAGTCGTCGAGTTAGAATTTCTCAAAACTGATTTAATTCCAATGTTTGTAAGCCTCGCACAAGATGAACAGGTTAGTTAATTTGCATCCTAAGATGTTTAATTTACTAAGATGCCTCGTGGTGAATAGCACCAATATATTGCGTGTAATTATAAATTGGATTTATTTTTTCGATCAGACTTCATTTCCATTAATTTTCCTTTTGCTCATACAAAATTTCACTGTCCATTGAACCAATAATTTCTGAATATTTCCAAATACGACTAAATGTTTTTGACTTTAAAAATTGTTAAAATTAACAATGGATCCTGACAAAGTATATATCGCACTGGTATTTCTAAAGTGACACAACTCAAAAATAAGTGTTTTAAGTTATGACTATGAAAGAGATAGTTAATATCTGTTTTTTAACCATCAAAACTGTATGTACCTAGCTTCAGAGCTTGTATACCAAAGGGCACTTATGTCACCCCTCCTGTCTTAATGTTCTTCCCCATACATTGGCAAGAGTGACACATTTTCAGTTGAGTTTTGTCACTTTAGAAATACTGTTGCGATATAATCTGAAAACATCAGTGATAAAGATATTTAACTCCAATGAGTGTGGGTTTGTATTCCAATACAATATAATATACTGATATAAATACTTAATTGATATTAGTTTTAAAAAAATAATGAAAAGTATTCGATGCCTGAGAGGTCATGGGTTAATTTCCCAATCTTTTTTTTAAGAAAAGGGATCAGCCCTATCCTGGTTAAAAAAGGTTTATAGCCCGTCCCAAAATCAGTGATATGTATAGATTGGGGTTAGAATTTAAATAAATAAATTTGATGTGGGCCTATTTTATTTCATAAGCATTTGCTTTGCATTCACAGCGGGTTTCATTTGTAGTACAATGTGCTGTACTGCTTTCTATTGCTTTGTACGTCTATATGTTCATTGCCCTTTCCTCAGGGGCTCTTGCTTTGATGGAATAACTTAACAGCTATATTCATACTTACTGATGTATTCAATTAGAATATGACACCCAAGCCTGTCCAGATAAACCCTGGAGTTCAAGTGCGCATGCGTGAACATCTGGACTTGTATTTCTCCTTGCTCTCTCCCTTCGTTTCTGCTTTTTGCAAAGCCTTTGAGTGGTCACGTCTGGTCATTGTGACCCGACACTGTCTTCTTTCCTGTAGATTTAATGTAAAATCGTGCAAGTAGATGCTTGAGCCTTTTGCTTGCCTCCTAATTTCTCCCCTCCTCTACTCCAGTTTATATTTGGCAGTGCTATTAATAATTGTTCCTTCTATTGTACCCGTTTTGACCTAAGGTGACCACTTGTGTAACTCTATAATTGTGAGATTGACGAAGAACTAATAGATGTCCCCTAGCTGTATTTCTTCATTTGATTTATGTTATGGGCATCAATTAATAGATAGTTTTTAAACAAAATCGATTACAAAGAAAAACATCAATTTCAAAATGACCCGTCGTACATTTTTGACCTCGGGCATCAACTTCTCCAATGTCATCTATAGTTGCCAGGTCAGTATGCCAATCCTTACCAAAGACATTGAAAACAAGGCTCAATTCTTATTTAGAAATTCAGGGAATTTTTGTTCTGCCTGTGACTGAAGAAGCAGCACCAGCAAGGAAAAGGTGTTCTGTGTGCCTGCGTACCAAAGACTCAAAATATTCAAATTTTTCCACTGAGTGTAATAATTGTTTGTGTAAAATTCCCATGAAAATCATTTGCTCTAATTTATCTAATATGAATTATTCATAATTATGCATCTTTTTAAAGGAAATAGATGCATTTTCTTTATACTTGGGTTTTCATTGACTAAATTTCAAGATCAATTATTTTCATTTAAAAGCATTGAAAAAGAAACAAAACCAATGTACAAATCATTTTAATACACTTTACTATGAATTATAAGAACAAAGCAGCTATTATTTCACATTTTTCATATAGAAAACTTATTAATAAAAGTTGGGTCATAATGACCCGAGGTGACCTGTAATGAAAGTCATATACAGGTGACCACTCGAGGGTTAATGATCAAGCACTTAAGGTGAATCACTATAAAAACTGATTATGTCTCGTTTAGAAGCAGGAAAGGCCAGGCAAGGGAGATAGTGTTTTATGTTTATCAACGCAGCCAAAGCTAAGGCTGAAAACAATTTAAACTATAACGTTTCCGATTCCACAAGCAAGGCGACTGGGGTAATGGTTGAAAACTGATAAGGTTATAAAAGGGAGCTCTTCCGGCTATTTCTCGGGAATGTATGCCCCACCCATTCCCTCCATCTATTTGAACAGGCTATAGTTTAAGTTGTTTTTAGCCTTAGCTTTGGTTAGATTTTGGTAAACAATAACACTATCTCCCTTGCCTGACATCTCAAAGCCTTCCCTGGTCCTAAACGAGACATTATCAGTTTTTATTGAGTTCCATGGAGCATGTTACTCATTGAAATGGTAATGCAAATGGCAGAACCATCTGGAATATTTCCATCAAAATTTTGCGCATGTGGGATTTGAACTATTCCATCTAACTGAACGGGCTATAGCCTATAGAAAGAGGAGCCTCTAAAATGGATGCATAAAGCCCTTGAAACATGTTGGCTCTATGTATTAATCAACCTAAATAGTTAAAAAAATGTACTACGATAATGTAGTTTCTCCTATTTAAATAATATTTTAATGCATGAGAATGCTAAGTTTTTCTAAAATTTACAAATCTTTATTTTATTTTTTTCCAGGATTCAGTGAGATTATTGGCAGTAGAGGCCTGTGTTAGCATTGCATCTCTTCTCCAGCAAGATGATGTTGAACAGCTTGTCATGCCGACACTTAGGCAATGTGTATCAGATACATCTTGGAGGGTACGGTATATGGTGGCTGAAAAATTCACTGAGGTAATGAATTTACACATTTATGAATTAAAAATTAATGTTTTTTTTTTTATTTTCTTAATCATATTATACAAATGTAAATAACAAAACCCTTGAACATGGGACAGAATCCACTTCCTGTTAAACACAGATATTAAATTTACTGCCCACCTATTGGCTCTCTTAAGTCTATGCGGCATGATGTTCACCATGATTCATTCAGACAAACCCAGTTAGTTTTAGTTTTCCTTTGATGCTTGAGCCTTCTCACGTCACAATGTAATAAATATATAATATTATGAATGTGATTCTTTTTTATACTATACATAAAATACAATTTGATAGATTATCAGTGTGTCTATTGCAAAAAAAGTCACGGAAATCATGATATTTGGATATTTATTTATTAAGAGTTTCGCAACTTTTGGCGACTTGCTCTTTAACATACATCAAGATATTACAAAATACTTTTTGCACATTGTATATATAACAAGTCAGTACATTTTATGAGGATAGCTAGTACATTAGTGAGCTAATTAATAATAACAATAACATGTTTTATATAATATATTTCAGAATAACAATACGGTAATATGATAGATATTAAATAGAGTGTGAAGAGGGAAAAAAAAAAAAAAAAAAAAAGTGGGGGGGAGGGTAGAAGAGGTAAGATTATATTGGAGATAGGGCTTTATATTTAAATGTAGGTTAATTAACTTAATTTCTTAAAAATGTAAATGATTTTATAAAGGCTATTTCGTTCATTATTTTAAATTAACTTTAGGAGGTAAATTGGAGATAAGGCTAGATTTTTGAATATAGGTTAATTGTCTTTAAGTGAGTTAGTATGGTGTTAATATGTGGACTATTTTCGGCAAGTAAGTCGTGTAAGTCATGAGGAATTGTTAGGTAGTCTCGTAATCTGCAGTCAGTAAGTATGTGTTTAACTGTTAATGTATCGTTACAACATGCGCATACAGGTCTGTCTTGTCGTTCCATTAGATAGGAGTGCGTTAGTAAACTGTGTCCTAAGCGAAGTCTTGTAATAATAACTTGGTCTCGTCTTGTTAGGTTTTCTCTTGACCAGGGTATTATTGTATTTTTTATTTCCCGTAGTTTGCTTTGAGAGTTAGTCCATTCTGTCTGCCAGTCGTTTACTGTCTTACTGTCTTATTTTCAGCTAGTTTGCATAGGTCCGGAAATCATGAAAGTATCACAACATTGAAAATAGGGCACAAAAAGTCATGTATTTTCAAACCATGTATTGTTGAAACCAATTCTAATTTTACCGGAGGCTAACATTATCTCAGGACTTCTGCGCAATCGTAATTGTCGCTGTTTCACACAATGACTCAATTCTATCTCCCCTCCCCACCCTTTTCCTCTTTTTGATTCCTTTGTTTTAACATTTACACATCAATTATCCATTATTACATATATTTTTATTTCTCTTTATTCATATTCAGAGTTTTTCATGAAGACTTAAATATTGAGATTGTGTACACTTTAATTTACTAAATTATGTATTGAGATTGTGTACACTTTAATTTACTAAATTATGTACATCAATAAGTATTTAGTTAGTAATATTTTTATAAATTTTTAATTCTGCTACCATTGTTCAATATTTTTGAGGCTGCTAATTTAATAGTCATTCTAAAATTGTTAGTGCCGTTGTTTCTTCGCATTTAAAATTAATGTAACTATCTTCTTTAACATATGATTTTATACAGTTTTAAATTTTAATTTTATAGATTTCACGGATATCCGTATGAGGTTAAAAGTTAAGGCTTTTTCTTTTTAAGTGAAATTATTTTTTTTTTTTAATGGGCATCCAATTTGCAATTAAAGTCATGAAATTGGCTTTCACAAAAGTTGTAGACAACCTGATTATTATTGCATTTATATAAATTCTGAAATTATGTTTATTTAGTGGGCCCTTTAAATTGATTTAGTTTATATTAAAGATTATAGAGGTTATAAGAAGCATTCCTGATCAGAAGCGCAAATTTGCCAAATGTGATTGTAGAGAAAAATGCAGGAGTTCACCCTTCTGGTCTGTGTAGCTATTACTTAACCGAAACCGTCGGGTTTTTTCCATGTGGATTTCGTGTATTATACAAAGGCGAACTCAACAAACTGCACCTAACACACTGTGCACTGTTAATGAACAAAATGAACGGTAAAATAAAAATAAAAACATCAAATAGCGAGCTTGCCCTTCTGCTCAGGGAGTGCTTCATATCCTAACAGTTCTTTGTTTAAATGGTTCAAGTCTGATTTACTGAATTCAGTTTAACTGGTACTTAAACAGCTGGGTGGCAGCTTACTGGATTCTGAATTCTTTCCTGCTATAACAAGCATCCCTAAGTGACAAAGTCTGCTATCCACTTAACTCATGCAAGTGGATGCATTATTAAATTATCTTTAAAAATTAAAGAATATTAAGTAATACAAAACAAAATCATGCTTAGTGGGATTTTAAAGAAATAATTGACCATGCTAATCATCAAATTTAATTCAGAAAATTTGCATGCAAATTAAGATTTATATATAATTCTTTTATATTTTGTAGTTGCAAAAAGCCGTTGGTGCAGAAATAACTAAAGCTGAGTTAGTCGCTGCTCTCCAGTCTTTGCTGAAAGATTCTGAAGCTGAAGTGAGAGCTGCTGCAGCCAACAAAATAAGAGATTTCTGTCAAGCTTTGGATCCGGGCTGTCGGTAAATTACATATTTCATTTAATAATTCTTGTATTAGCAGAAAATGTTTTTAGAGAGATATGCATAGTATGTGAGGTACTTTTTCACTCGCATTGGTTGCAATGATTTATTTAATTTTAATCAGCTGTACAGACTTATCTCAAGAGACTGATGTCCTAGAATCCATAGGTTACAAAATCCTGAGGACTCAAAACTACAGGACTTGGCTGAGACCATGATCCTACATGAAGGGGAATTATGCATTTGTTATTAAATCATATGCACATGATATTAAATTGCATCACTATACTTTTAAGTAGGACTGTAAATTTAAAAAGGTTTTGTGCTTCTTTTTATTTATTTTTCTTTTTTGGCTATACGCACCAAAGTTCCATAACCGAATATATACGTGCCCAAAAGATACTCCCTGAGAGTCATGCCCAAATATATTCGCGACTCAAAGACTTTCCCAGAAGGCCCCGCCCGAATATGTATCTAACCTGCTTGAGTCAATGTAATGCTACTAATTTGTTCTTGTGTTATTTCAATTAACGCCCGGATTGTTTCTCTATGTTATATTTATATATATATATATATATATATATATATATATATATATATATATATATTTATATTTGTTATTATTTGTCAATTATATAATACATCAAGTATTTTTTATAATTCTTTTATTCATGGATTGGTCGGCCCATCGCGTAAATTCGCACTCCCATTGCTCGGCTAGGAAAGGGTTAATTAACTAAATATAATAATCTATATATTGTACACAGGAACTACGTAGGTTCATTGAAATGCACCTATATAGTCAATCCTCTAATGTGGGTAGGCTGAACTGAAAATTGTGTAAGAAATTTAGTGACGCTTCTGAATTCTATCAAATAACAAAAAGATTTACAAAATCGATTGAAAATTATGTTGTTACAAAAATGCATTTATTTATTTTTTTTTTTTTTAATTTACAGAAGCTCTGACTAATACAAAAAAATAGAATATTTATATTATTAATCTAGAGCTTTATTTTCAGGGAGCAGATTATTATGTCAAATATTCTTCCATATGTAAAAGAATTAGTTGCTGATCCAAATCAGCACGTGAAGGCTGCCCTTGCATCTGTCATTATGGGGCTATCCCCAATTCTTGGAAAAAATAAGTAAGTCATTATATCCTTTAATCAAGTAAATTTTCTCTGATGTTAATTATGCATTTCACTTTGCATTTTTGTTTTTATTTTTAGCACAATTGAACATCTTTTACCATTGTTTCTTTCTCAACTGAAAGATGAATGCCCAGAAGTACGACTGAACATCATATCGAACCTGGATTGTGTTAATGAAGTCATTGGAATTCAGCAAGTGAGTATAGTTCACAGACTTCTCAATTCATGTTATTTTTTAATAATTTTATTATGTAAATTTAACCTTACAGCTGTGAGAAGTGACCAGCTTTACATGCCTCACAGATCTATATGTGTGAGCTGGTCTCCTACTGCCCTGTGCTAAATACTTTTTACTCACATTCCAATATTCAGCCTTACTTTTAATAACTATTGATGTAATTCATCTATTCAGGTTCCATCCTCTGTTTACATTTTAGAGCTTTTGACTGACACTGGTTAAAACTTTTTTTTTTAATGCTGTTCTGAAATAATTTGTTAATAATATAGAAGAATAAATTCGTTATTTAAAAATAAATAAAGTTTGCTGCCATTCATGTTGGGGTGCTATAAACACCCCAAGCAAGCAGCTGGTTAGATCCCGTATATGCGATTGTGGAGTATCCTCTGGGAATCTATCAAAATTTATTCCGCGAGGGAACAAATTGGGGTCCACGCCTAGATCTTGCAGGAAGTCTTGCGTCTGTTTTCAAAAAACTGCCCATCAGCATATGCTATATAATGTAGGAAAATTATGTGTTACAACTTCATCCCAATGCTGAACAAATCAATTTTTTTTATTTTTTGGTACTTTATGTACTATTTTTTTTTTTTTTTTTACAGCTGTCCCAGTCTCTATTGCCTGCAATCGTTGAATTAGCTGAAGATGCCAAATGGAGAGTACGGTTGGCAATTATTGAATATATGCCTCTTCTGGCTGGTCAACTTGGAGTACAGTTTTTTGATGAAAAACTTAATGCACTCTGCATGGCTTGGCTTGTAGATCACGGTAATACTTACATATACATATTATATTAGTTTTAATTGTAACATCATTATTTCTTGATTTATATTTTTTTGCATTTTAGTCAATTACTTTCCTATTTACCCGGGGCAAAATTACCTTATGAATGTGGACATGTATAGCAGACCTTCAGAGTGCCTCACCTGTATATATATGCACTCTAAAGACTTCCACTCAAGACTACGCCCTGCGTATAAATAAGAGCCCTCCTTAAGTCGGCTTTTCTATCGTTCTATTTTTCGAATCTTCCCGTACCTTCACCTTGCGATAATGTAATGCTACTAATCTGTTCTTGTTACTACTTATTTTATTTCAATTATATATATATATATATATATATATATATATATATATATATATATATATATATCTGCCCACATCATCAAAAGAGCACGCCCACCTAAAACGAACATTACATTCGCACAGAGAAGAGCCTTACTCGACTTAAAGAGAAGAGATGATGTAATCATCACTAGAGCAGACAAGGGTAACGCTACAGTCATCCTGAGCCGGAAGGAATACGAGGAGAAAATGCAAATCCTCCTGGACCCGAAAACTTATGAATGTGGGATAAAGGACCCTACTCGAATCACGGAAAATAATATCAAAATCTTGAAGAGTGGTGGTATTGAAAAGAAATTGATGAACGAGATGACTCCTGATGATTCAAGGCTCCCGCGTATCTATGGACTACCCAAGATCCACAAAGACGGTGTCCCATTGAGGCCTATCGTATTCATGATTGGAGCTCCCACTTATCGAACTAGTAAGGTTTTAGCTAGGATATTGAAACCCTTTGTTGGCCACTCTTTTTCAGCTGTAAAGAACTCAAGCCACCTAGTAGAGGTCCTCAGTAAGTTGAAAATAGAGGAAGGTGTTGTCTTGGTGAGCTTTGATGTTGAGGCTTTATTCACAAATCTACCAGTTAAGGATTCACTTGCCATTATCCATGATAAGAATCTACTACAAGGCAAGATGATGAAGCTAGCAGAGGTATGCCTTACGTCTTGTTTTTTCCAATATAAAGATGTTATATACAAACAAAAGGATGGAGTGGCGATGGGGAGCCCTCTATCACCAGTGGTAGCAGACATCTTTATGCAGGAATTTGAGAAGCATGTGATAAATACAGCGACCCTCAAGCCAAAATTATGGCTCAGGTACGTTGACGACGTATTAGTTGTCTGGCAGCACGGTCCTCAAGAATTAAAAACGTTTCTGGCCTTTCTGAATAATTCCCATCCATGTATCAAATTTACAATGGAAGAAGAAAAGGATGGAAAGCTTCCCTTTTTGGATCTACTGATCATCAAGGAACCAGACGGCAGATTGGGGCACACAGTCTACAGAAAACCTACAGCCACTGGACGATATTTGCATGCCGAATCCCACCACTACCCAGCGCAGGAGAGAGGTGTTGTGCTGACTCTGACGCACAGGGTTTTGAAATTATGCAGCAATGACGCCTACCTCGAAACTGAACTCGCCTTCCTGAAGAATGATCTTAAGTCAAACGGCTATGCAACTAAGGAAGTAGACAAAGCGGTCAGCCGTATTAAAAAGAAAACACAAAGAAAAATACTTGAGAAACATAATGAAGAAACCTCAAACCGAGTAGCGTTGCCATACGTCCGAAGCATAAGCGAAAAAGTAGGCAGACACTTCATAAATCGAGGTGTAGACGTCGCTTTCCAACCTCTAGACAAAATAGGTGACTCGCTCGGATCAGCAAAGGATAAGCAGTGGTTACAGGACAAGGGTGTTTACGTCGGACAGACTGGAAAGAAGATAGCCACAAGGATAAAGCAACACTGTGCTGACTACCGCCTAAAACGCACCAAAACATCTGCTGTAGCCAGACACGGCGAAGAATGTCCTGGATAAATGCTCTTTGATGAAGCTAGAGTCCTGGCTAAAGAAGATAACCGGCAAAGAAGGCTTGTCAGGGAGACGGTAGAGATATTCAAGCAACCCATGACTCTCAACAGGGAAGAAGGTGTTATCCTACACCCTACCTGGAAGCCCGTACTTAGAACTGTAATAGGAAGATTCGCAGAGAAAAGAAAAGCAGATACTTCACAGCAAGACGAAGAAAAGCTTCTAAACAGTTCCATCAGCTCTACACGTTGTCAACAGGCGACGATACAAGAATGCATATCCGAAAGCGCCATATGTTAAAATAAGCTCAATTTATTATAGGTTATTTAAAAATAACAAACTAAAAAAGTGTAAAATGGACAACCGTCTGAAGAAGCAGAATAGGATTTCTGCGAAATATCCCGCTGGAGAATGCTGCATGAAGAACACGAATAATTCTCCCCAGCGAAGAAACCTCAAAAATAATATATATATATATATATATATATATATATATATATATATATATATATTCTCGTTATGCAAACTATTTTTGAAGTAAAATGTTGTATAAAAAACAATGAATCTGTCTACTCATATTTCATTTTTTCAAATAATAAAGTAGGAATTTCTGAACTAATAGACGCATTTATTAAAAACAATTGTCTGCTTATTCCAACCAGTATATTAGTATTAGTTTTAGTACAAATAGCAGTAAGTATTAGTAAGTACAGGTAAATGAAAAAACGCCTAGTTCCTTCACAACAGTTTATTTTTCACGCTGAGCGCTTTCGGTAGCTCTTGCTACCATCCTCAGAACTATAATGTGTTCAGCTTCACTGCTGAGGACTTTTTTTATTAGTAAGTAATCAGATAGCAAACAAATAAATAAAATAAAATAGAATACCAATATCAAAATAACAAATACATTGTCTTAAATGCTGTATTGGAAGCGCATTGCTGTCCTAACACCAAATTACAAACCTAGACATTTTCTGCTCTTAAGCACCAACCCAACCCGACCGTTATTTTAACCTTAAAAAAAGTTAATTTGCTGAATTAAGAGATAAACTTTAGACAGCTGGAGAGACAGGTTTGGTTAGCTTTCGGGACAAGTTGGCTCCCAAGCTGGTCGGAACTCTGTGCGCCACTTGTCATTCCCACAAAATTTGTAGTTTGCGTGATGATTATATTTCCAAATATGGTTTTTAAGACAATCTTCCATCTTGTTTTTCTATTGAGCAAGGATTAAAACCATTTTTTTTTTTTTTTTTTTTTTTACGGTGCTTCGACATCTCGTCCGAAATAAGCAAGTGGAACAAAAAACTGAAGCAGTGCCATGATAGTTTTCTAACGAAATACATTTGCTTTTATGTCAAAACGACTTAATATATTTGCCACCAATTTCCAGGTGGTTGAATTTGCTTAAATTCTAATTTTTATAACTATCTTTATTTCCTTTTTTGATATCATGTTATGATTTCCAAGATTCGAAATTGATGGAATTATATTTGGAGCACATTCAAAATATTGTTATTTTTCTGTTATTTAAGATTATTGTTCTAATATTTTGTTTAATAACATTTTAGTTTATGCTATAAGGGAGGCTGCTACTCTTAACCTCAAGAAACTGGTTGAAAAATTTGGCCCTGAGTGGGCACAAAATACTGTTATTCCAAAAGTATTAGCTATGTCCAATGACCAGAATTATCTTCATAGGATGACCTGCCTGTTCAGTATTAATGTAAGTTCATTGATACATGTGATTATGTTATAAAATTTTTGTTGCCCATTTTTTTAATGAATAAACGATAATGGTACATTGTTCTCCTAACCACCACCTTGGAAACTGTCTTACATACAAAAAAGTTGACAAAATTACATTAGACAAAAAACAGTACATTTCTATTGGAGCACTTTTTGTCAATTCATATATATCCTTTTGTATTACCAGGAATTCATTTTTGTTAAATCCTTCTTGTGAGACCAAAACCTTACTCTAGCCATGTAACTATTCCGATGAATAACTCAATTATTTCATCATATTCATTAGCTCTTAAATAGTTCTACTTTATGATTTAGGTTTTGGCTGAAGTTTGTGGGCCAGAAGTGACTGCTCAGCTGATGCTTCCTACAGTTATCACCATGGCGTCAGATTCTGTACCCAATGTAAGGTTTAATGTTGCCAAAACTCTCCAGAAAATAGGAGATGTCCTTGAACCAGGGTAAGTTCTCTTTCCACTATACAGAAACTACCAAGATTTTGTAATATATATATATATATATATATATATATATATATATATATATATATATATATGAGGTGAGGTTCATTCCATTTGCAAAAAAATTGAGATGGCAGTGGATTCTAAAAGATATTTTAATGCTATTTCAACATAATTTGAAGTATAACATATAAATGTAAACGTAAAGCTGTACCTTTCGAAGGCAAAAAAAAAACATTCTATTTTTTGTGACTCTACAAGACGTGGTTTTGAGTTTTGTGAGCTTCCTGAAAAATTTTTTCCTGTGGAATGAACGAGTTTTGCACCTCACCTCCTCGTGTTTTCTAATACTAATAAAGTGTTCTCCTTAGAAAATTAAAGTTAAAGAATTAATAAAAAATCATGAAATTCATCAATATTTTTCAAAGGAAAATATTTATTTTATTTAAACATTAATGTGCAGGATTTGCCCATTGTCAGACTAAATATCCACCTAAAATAAATAAAAATAGAAATATTTGACAAAACAGAAATGAAAATCAAATGAGTAGTGAAAAAACATAAATATAAAAAATAAGTTAAAATTATTAACATCTATTATAATAAGCAATCAGGGCTGCACTTTGGCAGCCTTCTTCAGCACTAAAAATGCCTAGGGGGAGGGAGGAAGACCAAGAAGGCTCTATGGTCACGTAAATGTCTTCCTCCCTCCCGCATGTGCAACCAAAATGTCCAATATAGATTTCTGCCTGAAGATCTGACTTTTTTTTTCTTCTAGCCGAATTCCAACCATCCCTTGACTTCACATCTATTATGAATATAATAAAATATGAATTAATTTTGTTTAATAATAATAAAAAATATAGCTTTATTCAGCTACTATGATCTAACCTTGACTATCTCTACATTTTTAAAGAAAATAAGGCTTTTTTAAGATAAGAATTAAAATTCAATTTTCACCCTTTTAAGGGAATTGCAGAATGATGGCTTTTTATTTTTGATTAAATAATTTTACCAAATTACTTTCAGTTGTATTCAGTCTCAAGTTAAACCAGTCCTTGAAAAGTTGAATGCTGACGAAGATGTGGATGTGAAGTATTTTGCATCAGAAGCTATGTCTGTCATATCAGGTTTGTTGTAGATAATTCGTAAATTTCCTATCTTATGGTTCATTCTTGCCTCTACTTATGTGATGAAATGAAAAAAAAAAAAAAAAAAAAAAAGAAAAAGAAAAACAATCACTTTTAACTCCTGATGATATTAGTAATTTATTTTACTTGGTAAAGTTTTCCATTATTTCATATCATGATTATAAATTTTGTAATTTATTTTATTTAAAGAAAGAAATACAATTTTTTTTAAATGCTTATATAACAGGGCGAAGAAAAAAACTATATCTGCTTATGCATATTTAAATTATTTCAGAAATAGCCCATTTTTTAAAACTTTACTTGATATACAAAGCCTCCCCAGTATTATTATTGCTTATAAAATGTTAATATCTTTTACATCATTCGAAAACCATTTGTTTCAGCCTCTGCTTAAATATTTCTTTTCCATCGTGTGCATCCTGTGAATATAACTTGATCGCCCTCTCTATTCTAAGAAGATTATCAGTTAAGGCTAGATAAGTGAATAGTTATAATTCACTTAAAGTTCAACTGAACAAGTTAAGTGAATCTTTATACAATAAAATTAGGTTTCTTAATTAGATACTATTATAAGAGACAGTACTTGAAATTATATAAACATCGTTGCAGATGTACTTTATTCTTTTTGTTTTTAATTAATTTATTGTAATTACTTTGACATAATTGGAAACTAAAATTGATTCCTAAAGTACCTTCTGTGCAATGTGTACAATAAATATACTCTTAGTTTTATTTATTTCGTTTTATTATTTTCCCCTATTCTTTAGGTCCTTTTGTTGTAATAGTATTGTTTCCATTTTTTGTTGTATTTAGTTTTATTTAATTATATATAATATGCATGTGAAAGTAGTATTGTGATTGTATAATATAGTTGCATGGCTGTTGAGATTATAAATAAAGTTGTAATTTATATTTTGTATAGAGATTATCTTCTCCTATGAAATGTTATTTTTTCATATTTAAAAAATGGAATACAAATAATTTATTCACTATTAAACAAACAATATTAAAATTGTCACTGTGAAACTTATTCCCAAGGATGAAATATTTAGTTGATGTATAGGCTTCAGGGCCATTCTTGTATTTGATTGAATAAATAAGCTTTGGTTTGAAGTGTATAAATGCTTTCAAATGGCATTAATAGTATCATGAATCTACTTCTAATAATGTTTCATATATGCTCTCCTTTCAGTATTAACCAGTAACAGGGTGTCAACAATTTAAATCAAGTATTTTTTTTTAAATCATTGATTTAAATCAATTGTTCACAGTCAAATGAGAAACCGATTAGGGATGGAGAAGGCTGCGAAACTGAAACTTTTGTTCAACACTTTAAATAAATAATATTACTGTGATTAATATTTCTGGAAAACTTCATTTCTAAAATCGTTCTTTTAAAATTTGAAAATTATGTCATTTTATATACAGGGGTCAAAGTTGTCCTATATTTTGAGACCGAAATGTTTGTACATTTAAATTTACAGAAATTCCGGTCTCAAAATATAAGGCAACTTCAACCCCTGTGTATATGAGCAGGCAATTCTACTCTGCTCCCAAAGTTATTTACTTGGGTCAAAACATTTTAGAACAGTTATTTCAGTATTTGCATTGCATACCAAACAAACAAATATTTTAGTTACAAGTTTATATAATGAACAACTTGGTATTAACCAGCTCTCTTTTAGAGTAGATACACATTAAAAAAAAAAAAATCTTTATTTACTTCTTTTTATTATCCGATTTTAGACAAGGCCCTCTTAGGGGTGTGGGTTTGCCTTTGCATTCTTCTTTGTTCTGCATTGTAGATAATGCATTTCTATTCAAGGTATGTAAAAAGACCTCTCGATTCCTTCATTTATTCCAGAAATATTCAGTAAAATTTTCTGGCCTCTAAATACACTTCCTCAGAATTGATCTGTAAGCATGCCTGATTATCAGGCTGGAGATAGTTTGGCTTCAGTATATTTTATAATATACACATTTAAAAAAAAACGGTTTTTGGGGCAGGGTTGTCTTAATATTTGTGTAAAAACTTATGTTTTCTTCACATCAGAAGTAAGCATCTTATGCTTTCTTCACATCAGAAGTAAGCATCTTATGCTGTCTTCACATCAGAAGTAAGCATCTTATGCTTTCTTCGCATCAGAAGTTAGCATCTTATGCTTTCTTCACATCAGAAGGAAGCATTATTTGGAAATATGCTAAGATGCAGCAGTTCCAATGGTTCCGACTTTTTTTTCATTGAAAGGGATATGTTATGTATAAATGGTTTGTTTGGTGGCCAGTTTTAATAGAATTAAACTCACTTGATTTGATTTTCAATTGTTTTTCAAGGGATTATTTACCTTTCTGCTGCTGTTTCTTTATAAAAGCTTCCCTGCAGAGCTAAGTTCCTTTGTATAATCATAATTTTACTGCTGGGTATTAACTTAGTATGTTGACAAGGTTCTTGTCTTGTGATAAGATGGAATTTCTCACTTCTCCATAGAATTATGTGAGTTTGGTAACAAAATGCCATTTGTAATAGGGATCATTGGTAAACTTCGATGATTGGTAAATCTTTGGGGTTCATTGGTTTATTCTAGATGTGAGTTAATGGATCACATTTGAAGGAGTCTATCAAATAGGTAAAGTATGTTTTTAGATTATCTATTATGCTATAGTCCCTTCAGATTGATGGAGTTGTACAAATCCCACATGCGCGAAATGTCGAGGCAAATATTCCCAACAGTTCCACCATTCACATTACCATTTCAATGAACAACACGTCTGAAAAATTCAGGACCAGGAAGGCAGAGGTCAGGCAAGGCAGGTAGTCTTTAGCGTTTTATGTTTATCAATATTTAGCCAAAGCTAAGCCTAAAAAACAATTTAAACTATGTTCAAATAGTTGGAGGGAATGATTGGGGCCTATATTCTGGTGAAATAGCAGGAAGGAACTCCCTTTGATAACCTAATGATTTTTCAGCCGTTAATCCAGTCGCCTTGCTTGTGGAATCGGAAACGTTATAGTTTAAATTGTTTTCAGCCTTAGCTTTGGCTGTGTTGATAAACATAAAACACTATCTCCCTTGCCTGGCCTTTCCTGCTCCTAAACAAGACATAATTAGTTTTTATAGTGATTCACCTTAAGTCTTTGATAATTAAAAACAGAAGCGAGGGGCTGGGAGGAATTCCCAGCGAACGTCCCGCCCAGACACGCATGCACAATTGAACTCCTGGGTTTATCTGGAAAGGCTATACCTGGACCAAAACCAATTTTTTTTTTTTTTTTTTTTTTTTTTTTTTTTTTTTTTTTTTGCTTTTAGAATGTAGGTTTTGTTTATTGACAAATTAATGGTGTCATTCCACCCAGGGCAAGTTGTTATAGAATTGTAAAACCTGACTACTTTCATGCTCCAGCAAATCTTTATCAATGAACCACATAGTTTCAAGAGGAATTTACGATATTCCTCAAAAACAAAAGTGTATTGGGAAAATCTTATACTGCAGGGGTCTGTCTGTTCAGTGGAGTTTGGTAACCAGTTTTCAATGAATTAAAGATATTTGATTTAATTTTCAATCATTCAAGGTATTATTCACCATTCAGCTGCTTTCTACTGCATGTTTCTTAATGAAAGCCTCCTTGCAGAGCTAAGTTGTTGTGTATTATCATAATTTCCATTACTGCTAGACGTAAACTTGGTTTTAATGTCTCATAATATCATTGGCTTTTGAAACAGACATGAAAAATTAAAAAAATAATGCGAGAAAATTGAGGAACTATAGATTGCCAAAGTTGCTTCATACTGCTAGATTATCCATTTTTATAATATTAAATCTAAATACAACTTTGTACTTATAAATGAAAGATTAGTGGGAAATACTGTCAAACTCTTTCAGCCTCGAGGAGAGCTGTTTTCTATCGATAGCTTTAAAAATGTAAAACATATATCAAAACGGTCTTAAAAATACGACATTACATACTACATTTTATACCGTAATTATTATGCTTGAAGTAACTGGCAGGAGTTGCTTTCCAAAATTGTTTAAAACATTAACTTATAATTGCAATGTTTCAAACCTTTCAGGTTCATTATCTTAAATTAAATCATGTTAAGGTCAATTATAATTATTATATTTCATATTGAGGTCCATAATTATAAAATCTTGAGAGTAAACATTAAATCTGCGTAAGAATATTCATGATTTGTCCATTCAACAACCTGGATTTAACGTTTACTCTCAAAATTCTATAATTATGGACCTCAATAGATACTCAAATTTAATAATTATAATAGACCTTAATATGACTTAATTTAGGATGCCTAATAATGAATGTAAAGAGGTTTGAAACATCGCAAATGTAAGTTAATGTTTTAAACAATTTAGGGAGCAACTCCTGCCACTTACTTCAAGAGTCCATTGATCCTTCCCCTCCCTCGCCTTCAACTTACATAAAAATTGTTATATTTTTGCCAAAGTTCCTGTTTGTTTTTAAGCCTTCTTCGGGTCGTCGGAGGAGAGGTCTGGGATAGTACATCTTTGAGCCCAGAAGGAGGCTTGAATGTCGAGCTGAAACATCGGCAAAAAATGCAACTAATTTTGTTACAAAATGTAGTTCTATTCATCATAAGACCGAAACCCGTCTATAAACCTTCTCAATCTAAACAGACTACAATCTCTTTGCAATTATCTCATTATTTGTTTTAATCAGGTTTATATTTGGTAAATAAATCTTATTTAAAATAATAAATTTTGATTATCGGGGTTCGGTCTTTTAATAGTATAAAAACTGCATTTTAACTATAAAATGTAGTTTTTATTCAATCTAAAGACCGAACACCGATTATCAAAACCTTTTAGATCTCAACGGTCAACTATATCTTCTCAATTATTTAAAATAAGGTCATGTTAATTACTTCACTAAGCTAGTTTTTAATTTATTACATTTAATTTAACATATAAACAGCATTGACATATATATAGATATAATTTGTACACATAAAGAAATAATATTGCTTTAAAAATTATTGCATTCTCCTAAACAGTTCAAATGCCATAACTTAGAACTTAAAAATATTTAAATATGGTTCATAATTATTTGTATATAAAATTTTAACAGTAGTATTAATAGCTGCTGTTTTCTTTATATATATATATATATATATATATATATATATATATATATATATATATATATATATTATTTATTCTTTACGCTAGTGCTAATGATACACATTTTCAAAGGAAGAACATTTTCTTGGAACACTGAATATTAAAGCTTTCATGAATAAGATATTCATATTCATTATCAAAATCCTTTACATTCATATACAGATATATCAGTCGAATTATGTTTATTATAGCGAAAAACAAAATTGCTTATCAAAATAATAGTATCACATCTGACGAATGAACCTTAGAAACACAATAACACTGTAGCCTATCATTAATTTCATGTCGAGTCTCATGTAGTTTTGCCCTGAGCTAGATTGATTTTTTTCTTCACCTGCAACAAGAGATAAAAATCATACTTATTTATATTTTTAATTATTATCTTACATTATTATAAAATAAACCAATGCCATTTATGTTGCTTGATCTATTTGTAAAGTACAAAGCCTTGAACTGTTGTGTATAATTTTAATGTACAGCTCTAAGGAGGTTATCAAGATTATTCATAACTGTTTTTTTTTTTCATATCCAATATGCAACAACAAACCAATGAATATGAATTTATCAATACAAAATCAGCTATTGAGGATACCTACCGATGTTTCTATACTGTTTATATGTAAATGTAAGGTAGAAAAAATTCTTAATCAGAATCTAAACAATGATAGTGAATTTTGTTTTCTTAGAAATATTTCTTAAGTAACGAACACTGCAATAAACAAGAGTGGTAATGATTTTTTGTGCATCCTCTATGGTTTGGATTGAATTCATTTTAAAAGGGTCCCTTTTAAGATGTTTGGCCACAAATGCTGTTTGAGAGAAAAAAGCCAAAGCAAAATGAGTTTTAGAGCTTGATTTCTTTTTTGAGGTTATGCCCATTTTTTGGTCGTTTCAATCATGCTTGAGGGCCTGGAATGCCTTCAAATGTTAGTGTTTGTAGATGTTTATGCATGCCATATTAAAGTTGTAAAAAGACAAAACAAATAGTAGAAACTGCATTTCAATATCATTATATTAACTAAGCTATAAGACAAATATCATAATTTTATTTTAACGATAAAGAATTATTTTAATTAAAGCTTTAATCTTTTATACTTTTACTGAGATTGTTTAAGGCAAGATTATTCATAATCTCAAGAAATTTTTTCATCACTTTTCCTCAAAAGTATGGTTGCTACTGGAATAATAATTTTCCTGTAAAATTCAATATAATTGTATGTAGCTTTAGCTGAGCCAATTCCCATGCGGTAAGTACATGGGCTTGCTTTGTGGTGGTCACGATTTGTGATTAATCTCATTCATATTGCTGCATATGAACATTAAAAAAAAAATGTATCTTTTAATCTGGATATCTATGCTCGAAAACTTTAAATGTTTTTGCATTTTGACTTGTGAAATATGTTATCATGCTAATATTGGTTCAAATGGAGTGGCAATTAATTTGAATTATACAGGTCAAATATTTTTACAGGATCAATCATATTTTTTCATAAAGGTTATGAAAAAATATAATGAAATCAGGTATAATTTATTCTTAAAATGACGCATAAAAATTAAGGTTTTAATTAAATTAATGACATTTAATCCTTATAACTGAGTTAATATTGAAGATATCAAAGTACGGTTTGTACCTTTTTTGTTTTGTCATTTTACTCTCTTATATATAAAGCGCATCAATTTTATTATTACGATTATTGCCTATATCTAACTTTTGTTTTAAAAGCATACCATTCGTACATGCTTGAATAAAACATCAAACAATGGGCCTATTCTGGAAGCGAATTTTTTCAAGGATCTAATGATCATTGGATTCAACATTTGTGATTACAGGTGCATAAGTTTAGCTTTGAACCTACCCCAGAAAAAGTCCCGCTATATTGAATGTGCTCTATATCTTTTAGCTAAAGTGAGTGTGAATTCTGAAGCATTTTGGTCCCTGGAGGAGCCAAAAAATATTTCTTATGAAATGACACTACAAACAGATTGGTGTAGAGTAGAAGTCTATAAAAAAATGCCAATACAATTTTAATTTTTTACTTGCCATAAGAAATAAAAAATTTAAAATCTACAGAATAACCCAGAATCCCTACTAATATATTCAAATTTCCTAAAAGGCAATCGAAGAAATAATAAGTTACGTCAATGTAGTAAGGTGGAAATTGTTTTGAAGTGCATCACCAACAAATAATTTAAAATCTACCAATGCACCTATTTTTTAATGAACAGAACATTATGATATTCAAGAAAGGACCCATTGCCAACCATCAAATTATAGTGGCATAGTAATTACTAATTAAAATGCTAAATATCAAGATAGGCTTACAAAATGGCTGGAATATTTTTGTCAATTTATAGAATATCAAAATGGTTTCTGCAAAATGGGGGGAAACAATGGTGAACTTGTTAACCTTTTGTGTCCACTTATACTATAGCCTGTTCAAATAGACGGAAAAGTTTCCTCTCACTATATTCTTTAGTTATTACGTGTATTTTTTTTTTCCATGACAAATCAATTTCTATGGGTGTTAACTACAACTATTCAATTATTATTAACTGTTATATATTGTGATTATTTTGGTTATTACTTAAAGAATTATTATATCCAATGTCAATCTGAAAATTTTCTTTTAAAACTACAGTACTGAACTATTCTACTTTTATATAAACACAGATAATCTCCACGTATCATTCCACTCTATAGCCTGTTCAGATAGATGGAAAGTTTAATTCCGCAAGCGCAAAATTTTGAGGGAAATATTCGGCGGTTCCACCATTTGCAAACTCCAATTTACATGAATAATAAAAACTGATTAAATCTCGTTTATGACTAGGGAAGGCATTGAGAGGTCAGAAAAAGGAAATAGTGTCTAATATTTATCAATACTACAGCTAAGACTAAAAACATTTTAAACCTCCTAGTGATAAGGTTATGACAGAGAGAATTTTTACTGCCAATTTCTTGCAAGGGGAATATAGGCCACACCCTTTTCCCTCCAACAGAACCATCTACTTGTATAGTCTATAGCTTAAATTGTTTTTAGCCTTAGCTTTGACTGAGTACAGATAAATATTAGACACTATCTCCCTTGTCTGACCTCTCAAAGCCTTCCATGGTCCTAAACGAGACATAATCAGTTTTTGTTGTGTTTAAGTAGCGTGTGTTGTTCATTATAATGGAAATGCAAATGGCGGAACCGTCGGGAATATTTCCCTCAGAATTTTGGGCACTGAACGGGCTATATATTGTTCTATTTCCATTTCTTTTCGCCTATTTTTAATGAAAACAATTTTATCGGGATGGGATAACTACAGGGTATCACCCTTTCCTTGGCAGGATTAAGATTTTGTCTTTCTTTTTTTAAGAAGAAAGAAAAAAAAGGAGAAGAACATCCCTAGAGAGGATTGAATCCATGCACTAGGCAAAGTGTGCACTTCTTAATACTAAGACCACTGAGCCTTTTCATGCAATTTTTAAATTTATTAAAATAAATTAATATCGTAGCTCATAGAGTTGTATTAACAACTTCCAGACTTTCTTATAATTGAAATTTTGTATACATTATTGCTAAATTTTATTACAGCACAAAAGATCTTGACTAAGCTTGGATAAAGGGAGAGAGAAGCAATTATTTCTTTAATAAACACTTCTCTTCATAATTGTTATTAATTACTTTGACTGGTACCTGAAGAGTAATAAAGTGGAAACAATTGGTATTGGCCATGCTTCTCTAAGCAGGTTGTTCAATCCAGTTAAGTTTTAAATGCAAATGGAAAAATACCTTCTGCTGTCATTATTTATAAACACTGAACAATTCCAAGATTTCCAACAGTACTTCTACTCAGGATTCGATCAACACTGTTTCTCCCAAAAAATGTGTGGGATGTGCAAAGGTTAATATTCTGTGGGCTATATCGTCCCTACCATGTCAAACTATTGAATATGAAAAAAATTGTTTTTCAGATTCGAGACTTTACTCTAAGATTGTGGACGATACAGCTTGCCGTAAATTGTCACAACTCTTAACCTTTTTAGAATAGCCTTTAATGCATTAAATAAAGTATCAGATAAAAACATTTTTCAATATATTACTTCGACAATTCATTGAATATGTTTGTTCTTCAGTTTCCTCCGATTTGCATATTCAATAGTTTGGCATGGTAGGGACGATATAATCTCGGAACTGTCTGGGGCAAAATGAGGCTCCTGGAAAACCAGCATAAAATGATTTGACTTCATGAGTGCTTTCTTTTCAAACTTTAAAGGATGCTAAATTTGAGGATTGAGTTGCATGTATATTTTAGAAGACTTTCATCAAAAGCATCTACTGCACGTTCTGCTCCTGATTCATCAGTTTCTTTGAATTTTGGATGAGGTCAATCAATGTAAAAAAAAATTGAAAATGCACTACAATCAACGATTGTTTTAATGCATTTCTGAAGTTAGATAAATTCTTAATAAAAAATGGCAGATATAAATGTATTACCTATCTAAAATCTTAACAAGAAGCAGAACAAAGTCTTTTAGGGATTAAACACAATTGGTTAGTTATAAGTAACATTACACAAGACTCAATGCACAGAATTGGCTGGTGTCCGCTTTGGCCTGGGAAAGTGGGACAAAATTCGCAAAAGGAAGCCTCAACTATAAAGCAAGATGAAGAGAAAAATTTTAGGGATTTGGACTCTGGAATTCAGGGAAGAGGAAAGCTGATTGCCTAGGTGAACTAGATTTCGATGTTATTACACCATCTTGTTATGATCTGATGGCCACGAATTTTAAGTGTTAATAGTCCGTAAAAAAAGAAAGGCAACATCTTCTGGCTAAAAAAAATTGTTGGGCTGCCTTTAGACATCCCAGCCCAAAAAATCTCTCATTTATTAAGATATGATAACATCATTAAAATAGTCATGTTAAATAAAAAAAAAAATAGAGTAAAAACTGCACCAGTCTAGGTCTTGGCTGACGAATGGGTGTGTCCATAAAAAAATTCTTCCCTCTTTTTAAAGTTAATAATTTAGAATTTTGGTTGGATTAACTATATTCTAACATTTTCTGTAAATATTCTTATTTCTATTATTTACTCTTAAATGCATGTTGAAAATGGGTGCTTAAAGCTACAAACACTGGGTGAAAATGTTTAATGAAACGTACAAAATAGAAGGATAGTGATTCATATATGAGGTACTTGAGCTAAAGTGGATCAAGTCCATACATTTTAATTTGATGATAATGTTTATTAACAGTAGTTTATTCCTTGTTCTCTATGACCAAACATTTGAGATAAGAATTTAAACACGTTTCCAGCTTCAGTAAGAAGAATGGGTTAAAGAAAAAAAAACTGAGGAATTTGTTTTTCAATATATGTATGTACATTGATAGCAACATTCAAATAACAATCCATACCTGGAAAAAATCATTTTCTTCTTGGCGGCAAACGGTTCTCCCAACGCTGCTTGAACCTTAATGTAATTCTTAAATCGCCTTCCACAGCGCCCAGATTTACAGAGAACAAATAGAAGCTACTAAGGACTTAGTAAGGGCTGTAGTTGTGGATGAGAACTTTCTTGAAACACATATACCTTTATAGAAATCTCCGTCACCAGGAATACTAGATGAACCAAAGCAAAGCCTCCTCCCCCTTCTTCTTTCTTTGCAAGTAGTGGAATATAGCAACATTATATTATATTAGGCATTTACTGGACCATTCCTTTCTTTAAAATCAATCTGAAGTACTCATTTATTGTCTCAGAAAAGTCTTCTTTCGACTGAGTGATGTTTGCTTTCAGAAAAGTTGCTACTCAAGGTTTTTTGATGCTATTCTCTTTTACTTATAAGAAACAACAAACACAGAGAAAACAAACATACAGTTCAAGAATGGTTATCCAGCTCCAAGATGTGAGGCAAGAAGAAGTAGTGTTTTGTTGTTTAAGAATCGGACACACCTTAACCACACACTCCTATTTAATGAACAGAACTAAAAAACCTACTTATAGACAGTAACGAACCTCTAACAGCTGATAGAGTGTGCCAGGCGTCCTCAAAATTCATAGATGGTCATTTCATAGACACAATTTTTCAACACTTCAGGTACACGTAGTTATGCAATATCTAATTTTAGTTTGTCAAACTACCTTTGATGACTAGTAGGATTTGAAAAAAAATATTTATTTATTGTTTTCTAATATTTATACATCAATTTATGTGCATATGAAAGTACTTTAATGTAATATATTTATTTCATTATGATATAAAACAGTGTTATTTACTTTTAAAAGCAATCTTGTATGAAAAAAAGCAAACCATCTTCATCATGGTGGTCGAATGTCAAATAAATAGAAGACAAAATTATTCAGAGGTTCATAGTTTTGGGGCACTGTCTCATCCTCAGTCATAATTAAACCAAAAAAAAAATTGTTTACTCAGAATTACTCCTGTAAAAACACCTAAATATTGGACATATGGGAGTGGAAACGGCCAGGGGATTGTGCCTAACATTTTATAGTCCTAAAACGGGCCCCCCCCCCCCCGCCTATCACAACCCTCCCATTGGCCATCAATGATGAGGTTATCCTGTGAGCTCCTGGGGTTCGCAAGACCGTGAGGCTTGCAAGATGATCCTCGGGAGGGGGGATACCTGCTATGCACAGCTTCCACCCTACAGTCAAGTGCTATGAGTCACGCTCAGAACCCCACCATGTTCTGGACACTCAACTGTTGTGCTTCCAACCATATGACCCATCGCTGCAAAAGGCGAACCACAACATGGCCCTTGCCACCAACAATACCCATAGTACCATTTTTGAGCACCCATGGTTCCAAGGACCCTGGTGTCCAGCACTATGAATGGTCACCAGTCCGGAGGTTATAAACCCCCAATGGTTTACCTGCAGAGTAGAACAGGTGAGGACTTACCTGAACTCCCAAGGAGGGCAGGTCTCCTGCCTGTGGCATAACCGCTTACCGTTAGCCATGTCGGTAAATGAGGGCCCTGAGGAAAGCTGGATTCCAACTCCAACAAGCACTTCCCAGCCAGCACGTGGGATAGACCTGGACGTCGATAAATCGGCCTCGGATTCTAGGGGTCTACCCTCCTATCTAGGTAGGATTCGGCCCCAGCCTCCTATGCTGGCCAATATTGGAGATACTAACAGATAATAAATGATGGTAAACAAACTATATAGAATGTGGAAATTCTGGTAAACTGTGAAGCTTCTCAAAGGGAAATAAAACATCAAATAAAGTATACAAATGCCAAGAGTGGAAAATCAAATCTTATGTTACAGAAATCCTGGGTAGTTATGGAATGGCCACTTTGAAAAATTGAGAGAAGAAACAACATATCTCCTCACAGCAATAAAAACCACTTTTAATTACACTCCAAGTGGAGTGAAAGGAGTAGTGAGTATCAAAGGAAGGGAGTCCATTGAGTTCATCTATAAAATATTCATTATACAAATTCATGACATCCATAAAAGTTTAAAAGGAGAGCTACTCTGACATTCAACACAAAATGAAACATACTGAAATGCCAATGCTTTCTAGATGCTGATGATTAGCCCCAGTTGAATAGCAAGAGAAGCTCCAATGGAAGGGCATTACTATTAAAATCTGATCAGAAGTGGAGTAAAAAAAGGATAAAGCCTCGTCCAAATGAAAAGGATGGAACCAGGAGGACTGGTGTAATTGGACTGAGGTCCCTCTATGCTTGGAAATAGCATAAAGAATCGGAAAAATTAGAGAAAGCTGGACATATATATAATAAAGTTGTAATAAATTTGCTATTAAAAATTGTGAAACATTAAAATTTCATTATAATATATATAGCAGGATACCTAGGGGGCTTAAGTAAATACCCAATTTTTTTCTTGAATATTGACTTTATTTTAAATGATGGGATTTTAAGTACAAACCACATTTTCTTTTCTTTTTTTTTTTAATAAAAAAGTGCTGTATTTAGTCGCATGATTAATTATTTAATTGGTGGCAACCTGATTGGCACGGAGTGTTAAGTGCTCACGCCTTAACCCTCACGGCCATCGGGTCTCCATACAATTAAATTATAATCAAGGATCTTGGAGAGGTAATTAGGATTACGATTAAACTTGTAATTACAAAAGTGATTATGATTACAATTGTAATTACATCTTTGATTATAGTTACACTTGTAATCAAAACATTTTTCTGGCACTACTTTTTCTATGATTACAACTGTAATCATAACCTTTCTGTGATTACAAACATAATGTCATATTTTTCTATAATTATAGCTGACAAGCCTCTAAAAATACACAGTTGAGCTGGAAAATAGGAAAACTATTCGCATCAAGATAGTGAGAGTCATAGATAAAAATAATTGACTGTCTTACACTAGTATTACGGTAATTACCAGTAGGTGTCTAGTAATGGTATTCTAATTTATAAATATAAAAGACGTGATTACAGTCATAATCACGGAAAAATGTTGTTATTATGAGAGTAATTATAATCAAAGATGTGATTAAAAGCGTAATCGTAATCACTCTTGTAGTTACGATTATAATTGTAATCATAATTGCTCCTCCAGGGGTCTGTGCGTATAGTTGTAATCACATCTCAAAAGCCTGTGATTATTATCTTAATTGCAAGTAAGATTATGCTCAACATTGCTTTCAAGTGTTTAAGGTGACTTGTAATATATACAGAAATCAAATAAAAAAATACCAGTCATTATTTCGTGACAACTTAAATAAATTTATGTCTAATGAGTGTGGAGATTGACCAAAACCCAAGGCTAAGTAAGTGGGATTTATCATTGAAAATTCAAAAGTATTATTAATATTATATATTAATTACATGTTTTATAAATTATCAATTTGTAGCTCTTCACAAAAGTTATAAAAACAAAATAAGCAAAAACCTTATTTTCAAAATAGATACTTCCTCTGTTCAGTCTCCAAGAAAACATTTGATTTTACGATTTTTGGCAATTTTTCTATTTTAAGTATACCATCTTTTTAAAAGAAAATAAACCTAAGCTGAAAAAGAATTTCAATAGACACCTTATAATTACTTTGATTTTACAGATTTTGTTGTGATTATCTATGTAAATATGAGGATAAACATAATTATAATTTAATCTCAATTTTCAAATAAGAACAAATTTATTTAAACATAATACATTTTAATCACCAACTTACAATGGGAAGGAGCTTGATTTTCAAGTGTTAAATATAAAACAGAAAAAAACTATGTAAGTATAACAATGGGGATAAATAAATAAAGAGACAAAATCACGAAAAGCTTCTGATATTCTGAGATGGTGAAAGGTGAGTAAAAAATAAAATAAAACAAAGTCCAGCCTTCCGAAAAAATTTATCAAAGAAAAATGTATTTCAAAAGCAAGATACTGCTTGTTAAATATTCTAGTTGTATCTTTCCTTAAGTTAGAATTTTTTCCATTTTTATTCATGTTCCATCTTTTGTTTTTTTTTAGATTTCTAATCTAATCGGCCAATAGTATTTATTATTAGTTTTAGAGTTTATAACTATTTTTGTATTTTATAGATTTACATATTTTTTTATATTGAAATGTGTTCTAAATTTTTGTTGTGTGTCAACAGGCCTTGATGGTGTAGAGCTTACTCTGAATGTGCAGTTGCTTCAAAAGAATTTTGTGGAAAAACGGACTTTGTATTATTTTATTTTTTTTTTTTCACTGAAAGCTTCATATTAATTGTTATTGCCGGAGGCTACTTCTTAATATCTGTTTATCTTAATGCCATATTTTATGAATGATTTAATATATTTACAATTATTGTTACAGACTGAAGAGGATGTGTACTCTCTCATGAATGCTGCCAAATTACATTAATATAAAATCATTTTACTATTATGTTATGATAAATGAAAACTGTATATAAAAATTACTGGTAGCTTTTGTTTGTTTTTTTTTTATTTGCATCAACTTCTACATGCTTTATGGCATCGACTTCTATGGTGCTACGATATCTCCTGGTTGCCACAATTTTTAAATATTGATGGTTACATAGAGAATCTTTTAGAATTGTCGAAAAAAAAAAAAAATAAATACTTTAAGCTCAATTAGAACCATCATCCTTGAGCATCAGTATGATCCACTTCCCGATCTGCCACCAAAGGATCTCCAATTATAATAGCAAACTAAGTTAAAGTGAAATTAATGTTATATAATTCTTCTAGTTGGCTACTGGAAATAAAAATTCAATAGAGTTTGAAAGAAGACGCTGTGATAATATGTACCTGATTTTATACCAATTCTTTGAATTTATTTATACATGTGACTCTAATAAACAAGTGTCAACATTTTCAAAGTGAATGAATTCAGAGAAAACAAAACAATTTTGCAAATATTCATACAAGCATTTTATAAGACTTACCTTTTATGATAAATATAGTACATTTCATGAACTATTGTTAGCTCGATAGAAACCAGAGTATTTCGTTTTTTCATCCTGAAACTTGGTATATAGTATTCCCCTAGCAAATGATTGAACGAGTTTGTTAACCACTAAGATTGGTTCGTCTGGAGGGGGGGGGGCTACTTCGGACCCAAAGTAGTTATTTGCCCATACCGGCCACAATTATTGTTGTATTGCAACAAAACTCGGCATTTGTTGTGGAAATATGTTGTAAAAATAAACTAAATTGGTTCATTAGGAAGATGGTTTATTCTGGACCCAAATTACCATTTTGCTACTACCAGCCATAAACTATCTATACTTATAATAAAATTCAAACGGATCGCTGTATGTACATGGAAGATGTATGGGAAAAAAATACTATTGGGGGCCTTTAACAACTCAATAGTACGAAAAACAATGATTTTTAGCATTTTTGTGTGTTTATCTGTATGTTTGTTGTCTATCAGACACTCTATACACATTAGGGTTTAAAAATCCTTAAGGGGTCAGCTTAGTGGCTCTGTCTCGTTTAACCTAGCAGTCTGTATGCTTGATCCCCGATGGCTACACAGACAGAGAAGCATCACTGTAATGTAGATTTTTAAAAAAAATACCCATACAACGGTGTTTATAATCCAAAATAAACCAAAAGATATATCCAAATTGCTGCCCTAAGTCACTATCCACGTGGAAGGAGTAGTGGGCACAGCTAGTTGGTAATAAAAAAGTTGGATGCAGCTATTTATTTTAGCTTTTAGACACAAAGAATATAAGTATGCTAAATATATTAAATTACCAAGTTTTAGAAAACCAAAAAAAAGTATTAAGTAAAAATCTTTGTTATTCGGCTGCATAACATCAATATTCTTCTGACACTTCCAGCAAAAATGCCACCCATTAATTTAGATTTACAAATGCAAGGGTGCCGAACCCTTCAGTGGGTGCTCCCCAAGTTGCCTACGCCATCAGAGCATGAATAATTTTGGAAGGAGCATTATGCCTGATTTAAAGGAATAAAAGAAAATGGAATGCTTTTAGATCTGAATGCTTTCATTAAATTTTTATTATTTTTAAGGCTCTGACGATTTAAAAGATTAATGAAGATATCAATAAATTCATTTTGCTGAGAGCTAATATTACTAAGAAATTTCCCTATACTATAATGACACAGGAAACTTCGGCTTCGGTTTTAACACAACGGGCTGCTACCAAGCCCTTTAATTTCTGTATGGTCTCTAAGGAAAATAGGTATTATGATACGTTTATTAATAAAACATTAATAAACTTCTTTATAAAACTCTCACAATAATGATGTACTATTATTCAGATAAATTTCTGTTAAGGAGAATGCTAACTTATGTTCATTACCCTTTCATAATTCTTTGATAATATTGTATTTTGTTTTGTTCATAACAAAGAATGAATGATCCCCTATTCGTATAACAGGTGGATCTGTGTTAAAATCCTAGACTGGTAAGTTAAATTTCTACAAATAAAAATTTAAAAATTATATAAATGATGATGTACACCATCCCGAGTACTAATTATAAAGTGGTAAATTAAAAAAACAATAAAACAAAAAAAAAAAAAAAACAAGAAAACTATTATTAAATATGAAGGGAATTGAACTTCCTTCATTTTTGTTTCTGCAACAATCAATAATAAATAGTTTGAACTAAATTCAAGTAAATTTTATTAGGGCAAAACAATTTTTATTCGATAAATAAACAGATGAATGAGTAGGTAATTAATGATATTACAATTAATATAATACTATTGGATCATGAAATCTTTAAGTTGAAGGTAATTGAAAAACATACCTGGTCTCCATTCGATTTTCTCCCTTGGCCACTCTACTTTTCTATATACTGGTTTCTTTGGACTAAGATTTTTTTTTCTCAATTGTTATTCAAGCCTGTAAAAAGTCTCCTCTCTTCCTAAGCTATACGAACATATTTTGAGAACATTTTTATGTATTTAAGGCAGTTGATAAAACTCGCAGTGCAGCTGTATCCTGATAGCCAATTATTTCTTTATTTGCAAAGCATTTTCAGCACCATAATCAAGTGGGAGAAGATTGATGACTTCTGACTATGGCATATGAAGGAGTCAAGGCGTAGATGTATTCCGAACAGACTTGTACACTATGAACTGTATGTGGCATATGATGCTATGTGTAGTTTCATGAATGACGGTCCAGATGCTTACTCAGATATTTTACAACATCCAAATGAAAAGCAATGGTATGGAGCTGTTTCCAGAGATATTCAATCAATTAAGGAGAACTAGACATGGGGGATTGCGGACAAATTGTAAAATTATAGACTCAAAATGGGCATTTGTTATCAAAGAACATGAAACAGAAAGTTTATTATTATATAGGGTGAAGGAAAAATGTAACTTTTTGTTAATTAATAAATTATAAGTAGGGGGCGACAGTCCTCCTCCCCATCATAAAAAAGATTTTAATTTAGGTGTAAAAGCGTTTTAGTTGGCTAATTGTTAGTATTCCATGCCCCCCCCCCGCTGAAATTATTTCTTATATACGCCCATGCTATATACATGGTCGTATATAAGAAATTGATTCGGGGGGGGGGACCGTTTCCGGGGTATGGAATACTAACAATTTATAACTTGGAATAGTTTTAGGCAACGAAAAAGCTATTACACCTAAAATAAAGTACTTTTTATGAGCTAAGTGATCTTATTTAAATCATTTTTAAGGGTTTTATGCCACATTTATAATATCAAACCAAAATTTCGGGGGGGGGGGCTGCGGTTATATACGACCATGACTACATAGGAAATATGCAAAAAATATTGTACTAGCGGACATTATACTATTGGCAACACTGTTGTTGTAACCTCCTGGTTCTGTGTTTGCTTGTGTATGTACTGCTTCTATTGCGTGTCCAGTAATATATTTTATCAATAAAGTAAATGAGTATTGTTTGTTGAAATAAGTTATTTCATTCAACAACATATTCAGGTGACCCACACTATATATATAATAGTATATCGATAGTACAAACCATTTCTGTCTGTAGGATTTAAAATAATAATCATGTCGTAATAAGTGACTGTAATTAAATAACTGTGACTGTAAGATTAAAAACAGCTACCAGGACCAACAGGACAGATGAGTTGACTTTAGACTTCCCTACAGTAAGAAGCACAAAGCCTTATAAATCACTAGATTACAAATAAATTCAACACATCCCCATAATCTAGTGAGAATCATAAGGTAGTAATAAATACAAAAAAGGGTTTTAACATAAATTCCTCCCTTTTATACATTTATTTAAATTTTACCGTCCATTATTATTAATTACGAATTTTTATACATTTAAACATATTAACAAGAGTAGGATATCTTATTTAAAAAAAAAAAAAAAAAAAAATTGGGTGTTAATTTAAAGACCGCCAAATGTTAATACATTTAAAAATATTAACATTTGGCGGCCTTTCAACTAAGAACCACGTTTTTATTAAATACAAGGAATCGTATTCTTTTTGCGGAGCAAGCTGACACGTATCACTCATTGAACCGCTCTGCTTCACTGTGAAACACTGGCTTATCGAAACACCTATACAACATAAAACTAAGATATACCTTTTTGGGGACAATCCCTCAATGGTTACCTCAGTTGATCATCCTGAGGCTTATCACCATTTGTATATCATCATCTTCCAATTCATCATGATTATCTTCGTTTGAAGCACTAGACTTAGCCTCAAACCCAATAAAGTCATTGGCCATTCAGGAGATGGTTTAGTTCTTCTCTTATCTGTTGACTAAGGTGTCAGGGACATCTGTAGACAAAGAGTCCTTTCTTCCTCTGCGCTCATTCTGAGGTTCAAGGTGGCTTTTCTTTTGACCTTGTCATTTTTCTGTTTCTTAAAGCAGTCATTTGGGTTTGTTTTTCCTTCAAACAAATTTCACGTTTGTGTAAGTCTGATTCACTGAATATCAGTCCAATAGCATACTCCAACAATTTCATCCCTTTTAACTTTAGATAACTTGGGAGGATGTGCTAAACCAACTGATCACTATACCAGCATTCTTCGAAGCTACAATGTCTGTTGTTTCCCAACAACTAAGCCTTTCCTACAAATTTAACAGTATTTCTTGTCAAAGATGACCGCATAGCCTTATATTCATGGGCGTATATAAGGGGGGGCTGCAGCCCCCCGAAATTTTGATTTGATAGTAAAAATGTGTCATGAAACCCTTACGAATAAATTAAATATGATCACTTAGTTCATAAACTATTCCAAGTTCTAAATTGTTAGAATTCCATACCCCAGAAATGGTCCCAGCCCCCTCCGAAATTATTTCCTATATACCCAAGGTCTGTGGGCAACCTCTACTGGTTGGCGTGGGTATTCACGCTTACCCGCAATGACTTCTATTAATACTCTACTTCTCAGTAGAATGTAAAGTAACATTATTCATTAAATGTATTCTCTTTTATAGCTACAAAAGTCATAACATTATTTAGGAATTCAAATTTTATGTGTAGTAGGAATTTTGAATTGCAGTTACACGACCAGTCAAAATGACTGGTCTGGTAAATCTAGTGTTAATTTTAATACCAGGAGATTGGCTTTCCCTGAATAGTGATTATATTGAGAGTTAAAGCTAAGTTCTTTGGATCATTGAGCTGTTATTTTCAATTATGATAATAGTCAGAGGCTTACACCTGATAAGCATTTTTCCAGTAATATCTAATAGAATCTTAGTGTGTTTCTATAGGGTTATTCCATGTCAAATCAACACACTTTTCGGACTTGATGTCTCAGATTTTCATGATTTTTGGTATGGAGTAATATATCACAGACTTATGAAAAAATACCAAATTTCAGTTATGTAGCACAATTATTTTTGAAGTTATTAATTTTTAAAGATTTGAAATTTTATGAAAAAGTGTCATATTTTGGCACCTTTGGATGCCTATAGGCTCGCAACCAGTGATGATATTAACCTGGGAGTGGTCTCATTTTAAAGCTGTTGAATGAGGCTTTAATATGATATGCCATAAAATAGGGGTTACAATTTTAAAAAAGTTAAAAATTTTAAAATGAAATTTTAAAATTTAAATTTCTCAAAAAGTGGCAATTTTAAAAATTCCAAAAAAATATCAAATATAGTTTGTAATGTCTTAATACATATAGCAACATTTTATCATGGGATCTCAATGGGATCAGGAGATACAGGGCTTCAGAAATATACATGCTTTGTAAATAACCTACCGTATCAGTTAAATTTTATTTCTTAATTACTAATTTTGCTATGAAGTGTGCAGGACTCTATTAAATTAATAAAATGTAATGATTACTTTATAGTAGCATGTTTGGAAAGCTCTCTTTAAAAGAAAACTGAAGCTGATTGGCCTACAAGCAGAGGGAAACCCCTTCTTTTCCGATAAAACAGGGATTCCTGTCCTACCTCGTCATCACTTCACAGCAAAACAACAAAGTGCATTTCTGAGACATACCAAGGAATATCTTCTGGAATGTGAAGTGGCTGTCATTTGTGCCTTTCCTGAGAATTATTTGATCATTTTGCAAGATAAGACACAATCATACCATTGGTCAAATAGTTAGGCAAGCATTCACCCTTTTGTGGTGTATTTTAAATAGAAAGAAGTGAAAAATTTGACTTTTTTAATAATTTCAGAGTCGGCGCTAATGGCCTAGGTGTCGAAGCGCCGTAAAAAAAGAAAAGAAAAAAAAAAAAAAAAAAAAAAAAATTTCAGAGTGTCTCAACCTCAACACTAGAGCCTTCAACCTGTTCCAAGTTATGTCTGGAAATATCTGAAATGCAAGGTTCAAAGAGATCTAAAAAATTCTTCTCTTTATCCTACGGCTCTAGAGCCTAATTCAAAAATAAACAAAACTACATTAACTTGTGTAATCAAAAGCAAGAATTTGGAGCTAAGGCTGAATGGCATTTTTCAGCAACAGCACATGGAAAAGGACCATGTGATGGACTGGAGTCATGGTGAAAAGAATAGCAGCCATTGCAAGCCTACAAAGATCTTATAAGAACCAAATTATGGATGCTAGGCAACTGTTTGAATGGTCACATCAGAACGTATCTATTATAAACTTTGTATTTTGAACCTTGAAGAATACAATACAACTGAAGAACTGGCCAACCGGTACAATACAGCTATAACTTTATAAGGCACCCAGAAATTACTTGCCTTCATACCTCTCAAATGTGGAACCAATGTAAATGACTAATTACTTTCTTCTGCGGTTGTTTCGAGAATATTTCCTGCTGTTAAGGACATACAGCAGTTATTAGTAGGTATGCAACATCAATCAATGATGACACTTGGTGGTTTAGTAATGTTCTGGATAAAGATGAAGATTGCAGTAAAGTGCAAGTTACTTTCCTCCATCCTTCAGGCCCTCATTTATATATCCCACACCACCTGATACACTGTGGATCCCTTTTGCAGTTGTGATATGCAAAGTGAACCCTGTCACACAGACTGGCTGAAAATAGAGTTTATGAAACAGTGAAATGAACCAATGTGTAGGTATCTTCCAACGATTCAAGTCTCGATGAACTAATTTGTTAACCCTTAACTTTACTCATAATAAAGGATGGTAAGTGTCTATATGACCTTTATCGATTGAAAAAAATGTAAAAGTAATAGCCACTGCTTGTTTCATTGTAAAGTGTTGCTTTTTTCATTCATTGAACTATTCAAAATATTCAAAAACGATACTAATTCTGGTATTTTTTACAAAATGTGTATTTCTTAAGCCCTGTATCTCCTGATCTCATTGAGATCCCATGATAAAATATTGCTATATGTATTAAGACATTACAAACTATATTTGATATTTTTTTGGAATTTTTAAAATTGCCACTTTTTGAGAAATTTAAATTTTAAAATTTTTAACTTTTTTAAAATTGTAACCCCTATTTTGTGGCATATCATATTAAAGCCCCATTCAGCAGCTTTAAAATGAGACCACTCCTAGGTTAATATCATCACTGGTTGCGAGCCTATAGGCATCCAAAGGTGCCAAAATATGACACTTTATCATAAAATTTCAAATCTTTAAAAATTAATAAACTCAAAAATAATTCTGCTACGTAACTGAAATTTGGTATTCTTTCATAGGTCTATGATATATTACTGCATACCAAAAATGAAAATCAGAGACATCAAGTCCGAAAAGTGTGTTGATTTGACATGGAATGACCCTATATCATTGTTATAGAACACTTGCTTAATTCGGAAAACTTAGATTAGTAAAAGATACTATTTTGTTTTGGCTTGTAAACTTACATTGTAAAGCTAATTTCAGAGTTATACAAATTTAAATACCGCCTCCAACGAAGCCGTCAAGAAAAGTAAGATTTTAGACGCTTAAATAGCAACAGTACACAGTGGCCAATTCAAAGCAAAAATAGCTCATTCTTCCACCTCTGTCTTCTGCTTGTTCATAAGGAAAGCGCTAGCACAAACACCAAATAATACAAACTTATGTTTAATTTTACCTGTCTAGTTATGTTGACAAACTCCTTTTACTGCTGAAAGTGATTATAAAAAACAACAAACAATTAAAAACTGAAGGAAAAAGAGATAGATGGACGAACCTTTAGAAATTGTTAGCACTGAATTCTCTGACTGAGATCATCCTTTCTAGACTCTTCTTTGAAGGGAATTGAGTAAACATTCAAAAGGTCACCATTCACTTACCACAATTTTCCAATAATTTTCAAGATATTTAATAAAATATACAACAAGTTCAAAACTGCTCATACCTGTTCATCATTTTCTTTTTTTTAATAAAAATTTATATATTCCTTAGGGTAAATGTCAAATATCCCCAAAAAAGTTTAATTGAATCCGTCTTTCGGGGGGGGGGGGGGGGGGGGGACACACAAACCAAAAGTCTAGTATTGTCCTCTTTTCTCAAAAATGGTTAAAGATATCTCCTTGGAAGTGATATATTTAACCATTTAAAATATTTCTCCACATAAAAATATTTTAGAGTGAAGCGAGAAAAAAATTAATTACCTCAGAAAACCCAAGTGTTTACATTTCATTAAAAAATACATTTCTAAAATAAGCATTTAAAAATTACGATACTAAAGTATGAACCGATCCTCAACCAAGACGTAAATTTTTTTTAATCCACATACATTCTAATTGGAGGTTGTAAGAACACTGTTGGATTGCTAACATCCAAAAATTGGAGAAACACAATTTTAAGATTCTGGTTCACTTTATATAGAAATAGTTCTGAGAAATATTCATCGTTTGTGATAATTAAGATAAGCTCATGTGGTTTATAAAAACTCCATTATTATTTCCGGAATATTTCATTTAATTATTGAACAAAAACTTTACATAATAAAACTGCCGGACAAGATTGTTAGGATCTGTCACTTTGAACAGCATGCTTCATCGAAAGGGTTTTATTTCTTTTACAGGTTAGTGGGCTTTTCTCAAAATTGATAAATTTTGAAATGTGCCAATGATCTCGCCTATGTGCAAAGTATCTGTAATTCTTGAAACCTTTTAAAAACATAATAAATTTCAATTGTGAATCTAATTTTTTTTTTGTACAGTTTATTGCTATTTTCTATGATGTTTGTTTTTTATTGTTTCAAAATTTGTTACAGGATATCAAAAGTATCATATGACTTCTTTTCTTGATGGTGTATTGATTCGATTTTTTTTCCCCCCGTTTTATGAATAAGTGTTGTGTGAATAAGTAAAAAAATGCGTGAAACCAAAAAGAGAAGATTGCGAAGTCATTATTTCTTGAAGTAAGTTCCACAGAACAAACACGATCATTCTAAGTATTCTGAAACACGATCATTCTAACAAATAAAAAAAAAAGTAAGTCACTTTTATTTAATTTTTCAGTATACATGAAGAAAATAAAAAAAATGTTCGCTTAGTTTGTGTGATAAGAAATTAAAGATTAAATGATTAATAATAATTTTTTAAAACAATTTTGATTTATTTATGATTATAAGTAGATATCCTCAATAGATATGTCCTTAACTTTCTTTAGATATATCATTTTTTGATTAGGGGGTAATATGGTATAATTTTGTTTGCTGAGTTTAATTTTTTACTAAGCATCTTCAATGAGGAATAACATTAAAATGGGTTCAACTAAAATTTGTTAGTACTACTGCCCATAAAAAAAATTTAGAATAAAATAAAATATCACCCATTACTTACAAATGTCAATTTATTGATGATATTTTAACATGTAAATGTGACATAACATCTATATTGCATACATAAGAAAGGTTATAGTAAATATTTAAAATTCAATGAGTTAGGGGTATGACAAAACACTTCTACTAATCAACATTTTCTTTTACACTGATTCTAAACCATTATTTTCTACTCATTACTTTAATATATACGCAAGAGGATATGGCAAGCAGAATTAGGGTTTGGTAAAATAATTGTTCATTCCACAAACTAGTTAAAAGAAGAAAAAGTGTCTAATTAAACTAGAGCGAGAAAACCTTACATTAGTGGCTTCAAGCAAATATTTTACATCCTTCCGCCAATCCACCCTGGAAGACATTGGAGAGATGAATTTATTACTATTCTAATAAAGATTACATACACTTATTTTGATTATTGCTTATTTTACAACTATAAGTTGTGAAATATCCTCTTTGCTATTGCAGCTGTATAATAGTGGTCCAAGTGTGCGGAAGAGAGACTTCCTTTCCTAACCCTTATGTGAGTATGCAGGTTGAACCTCCAGAAAAGAAAAATATGTTTTCAACGACTTCCTTCAAAATGATTCTTTAGGATTACCATTCGAAGAAAATCTTCTTTAACCCATTCATGGCTGAAAGCCACTTTAGTGACAATGGGCCGACATGCCTTGTGGACAGATAGCTACTTTCGTGACAATGGGCCGACATGCCTTGTGGCCAGATAGCTATTTTCGTGACAATGGGCCGACATGCCTTGTGGACAGATAGGTACTTTTGTGACAAAGGACACTTCTTCGCAATGGGACTAAAAGCCACCACTGTGACAGTTGTTTAAGACCTTTCCACTCTTGTATCCGTTATTGTTCATATAAATAATGAGCCTACTGAATGGGGCTTCCCTCTTCTATTCAGTCCCTTTGCATTCTTCGGTCACTCTGAAGTGCCTTATTTACAAGGTTATCTGTACATAGAGATCATGTTCTGTAGATACCAATACCAATATATTTGACTTTAAATTATTAAAAAAAAACATAGAATTTCAAAATGCATTTAAGAAAAAAAGTTTTTAAGCCTGACATTGACTGGTCCGAATAGCAAAATGAGAAAATAATAACGGAGAAGTTTTTAACGAAAGAAATGTATGGATAATATAATAAATTACACTAATGTTTTGCAGAAATCTGTGTTATAGGGATCCAATATTTGTGGAAACAAAAAACAATATTTGTGATTTTAATACTGATAATTCCTAAAGGTGAAACTAGTCGTTCTTATTCTGTGCTCTTCCCTTAGATTGTCAAGTCACAGGTTAGAACGAGGAATTCAGAGTTTCTCCCGAGTAGTGAGCTTTCTCTGCTCAGTCTGAGAGCTGTAGGCTTCGAAAAATAAACCCGCAGGTTTGGAGAATCTTCTCAGTATTGTGGTAAAATAAGTGTTATCATACTTTACAGGCAATAGGTAATGTATTGGGGAGAAAATCAAGACTTTCCTGAAAATCACCAAATTGATATCTATGCCATGAGTGCAGAACGAATTTTTCTGAAAACTACATTTTACATGGGCCTTTTTTGAGCACTTTTAATTTATCTATTATTATTATTTATAGGAAAAATCTACTACTAGGAAAAGGGGATGAAAAAACATCTCTCACATTTATTGACACATTAGCACAAAATCCAATGTTATACTTTCAAAATATAAGACATTTTCTAGGTTCAGCCAGGTTTCAAAAAGCCTTGCGCTGTCACCAGCTCCTATAATGAATCATCAATGTCTCAAAAAAATAATAATATATATTTTTTAAAGCACTTCGACAACTAGGCCATTCCCAATGAGCTGTGGGATGGGAAAATTCCTGCCGTCGATGGGGGTATACATATACATATACATATAATACAAATCAAGATGAGGAATAACCCTTCAGAATTCTCATATAACTTTATTGCTTCAATTCACGATTTGGATTACTAGACCATCTTTAGGAATGCTAAAATATTAAGTAATTATTAGTTACTGCAGCAATACCGTTAAAACAATATTATATTGATTACCATTAATGAAGCTACTATATTCATATTCCGACAATTAATACATAAAAATTAAATAATTAATACATTATAATTTAATATAATTACCTAATTTTCAACTCACCATGTCCTATCAATAAATACCTTTACTTGATTCCTGATAGGAATCATTTAATTTTAATTATGACATGTTAAATTTAACGGTATCTATTGATAGGACACAGTGAGTTGAAAATAAGGTAATTACATTAAATTATAATGTATTAATTTCTGGAATATGAATATAAGTGTTTGCTTAATAGGAATCTATATAATAGTGTTTAATACGGTGTTAAAACCTGTAAAAATAGACCATCGCCAAAGTTGCGGGACTCAAACAAATAAATAAATAATACAGCGTTAATGGCCCAGATGTCAGTGGGCCATAACAGAAAAAAAAAAAAAAATATTAGTTTAAAAGGTATTGCTGCAGTATCTAATAATTAATATACTATTTTAGCATTCCTGAAGATCCACTACTGGTCCAAAACGTTGAATTGAAGTAATAAAGCTAGATGAGAATTCTGAAGGGATATTCCTCATCTTGATTTGTATTATTAGTTAATACCCTTCACCATTTCATCAACAAAAAAAAATATTAGGACAAATTTTGGGCAGCTTGATGAGCTTCATATACTAATATAAAATCAATATAGCTAAATTCAAGGCTTAGTCAATCAGGAAGTGGACTGTTCAAGCAGGCTAAATTCCATATCCACTTGTTTGCCGTATGCAAACTAGGCTAGTGGATTAGGGTGCTTTCTGTTTGATAGTAGCTATGAACACAAACAGAGTTTATGCAGACAGTTAGCTTGTTGTTCAATCCAAGGTGGGCTGCGAGAAAATACGCTAGTACTCATTTCTGCATAATGTACAGAAATCCTCTGCTAATAATATAGGAATTGTTTGCTAAGGAAGGCTGCTTTCTTTCTTTTTTATCAGAAATGCAAAATTACAGGACATACATTGTCATGTCAGTCACATTTATGTTTGAATGAGCCTTAATGATAACAAAAAAAAAAAAACACTCTTCAGTAAACAGTATAACGTAAATTTAATAACATTTTTTGATTTTCTTTCTATAATTTTGGCTCCCCCGTCAAATCAGGGTCGTGTCTTCTAATTCCATTTATTGCCTTTGATTTTGATGGTTTTAATTGTTTAGCTTTTTTTTTAACTCAGGCAAATGAAAATCTTGCTTTAAACATCCAAGAATGGAATGGAATGGAATGAATTAAAGGACAAACCACTTACTGTTTTAATCGTCCTACGAACCTTTTATTTTTTTTTTTTAATAATTAAACTTAGGATTTTATCTCATGAAATATGTAAGCACATCCTTCTGTTCCTTTTTTTTTTTTTTTTTTTTTTTTTTTTTTTTTTTTTTTTTTTTTTTTTTTTTTTTTTTTTTAATAGAATAACATATAACTGTACACAACTTATTTATTTTTTTTTTTCTCATTATAAACATCCAAGACCGAATAACTAAGCAAAATATTAACATTAGTTTATTAAGCTATGTATGAAGTTTATTCTCGAGTAATTTGAAAACTCCTTTACCAATTTTTTTTTTTTTAAATACCTTTGCCTCATTAAAATAATAATTTTTAATACTAAATTATACAGCGCTAGCTTTTATTATGAAAATACTAAAAATGTGCTACTATAGAATTTATGGTAAATCAAAGAATTTTGAGAAATGTCTGGAGGCTCAAAGATCCCTACAACTCAGGTCTTGCTCAATGAAATCAGAATATTCTGAGGTTGATGTTGGGAGGCTTTGAGCACATAACCTTATTGTATCACATTGCGAGATGTATTCACTTACAGAATGTAATAACCAAAAAGAAATCAATTCTAAAAATTAAAAAAAAAAAAAAAAGGTAACAAATTTATGGTAATACAAAGAATTTTGAGAAATCTTTAAAAAATCCCTACAACTCAGGTTTTCCACTATGGAATCAGAATATTAAATTATAGGCCACTTTATGTATTTAGTTATTATATAATCTTTATAATCAGGGAAAAATATTTCTTTTTGTTTAAGTCTATTAGGGGGAACAATGTTAAAATTACTTTTTTTTAAATATATTTTCAGAATATGATATTTTCCTCTCAAATGACCATTTTAATCCTGTTGTTTTTCTTTTGATGGTATCTTACAGAAATCTATTTTTTTCCCATCACCTAGGCAATTGTTGCTGTTGAAGGATGCCGAAGGGCCCGAAACGTTTAAAATATAGATTTTCCCCATAGCCGAATCCAAACCCTTCCTTAATTTCTTATAAACAGACTGAACTTATGGAGGTTCTTTAGTTATTTGATGTTGTCTGTGTTGCGGCCTAGTGACATATAACAATGCTGTCAGGAAAGTACTTCTATGGATATCTCTAGCACGGCAAACTGCGAAAATAAACTTAGAGCTTACAAAAAAAAAAAAGAAAAAAAAAAGAAAAGAAAAGTGAACTTTAACCATAGAGTTAGTTAGAGTGGAGGGAGCCTAAAAGAAAAAAATTGAAGCCTAAAATCGGCCATGTCAGTGTGATCAAGGGCGCGCGAAAAGGTGAATTTTTGAATATGATTGTAAACAAACAATGAAATTAAACGAATACATTCATCGTACTCGTGTTAATTTATATGTATAACTCTGAGCTATTTGGCAGTCAGTGTATAAAGTCATTATTTAATCAACCCCGGTTTACCAGATTGTTTTTATAAAATCTAAATCACATTTAGAAATGCACTTTGTTATATCCTGAAAGGATGTAGAAATCCGGATTATAGGTTATAGGATCCACAGAGGATCTTTATATATAATTTTAAGAAGTCAACAAAGAATACCCTTATAAAAGGACCACCAAACATTGCCGCTTAACAATCACAACCTAAAAGCTGCATGCCATACCCTTTAGACGCAATTTTAACGGCGATATGGACCTTGCTCAATGAACTCCTGACTGTTACCAGGGATGGAATCCACTTCTCGCATCAGATCAAAATCGTAGATGTCATTTGGATGCCTTCCCCTCTCCATCTCGGACGTTTTCTCGGTCGTCTGCCAGTACAGGTTGTATATGGATGCTATGCATTTTATTTTAAGCCTGCCATCGGGGAAGAGCGAGGGCATCGCAGTGAATCGGATAACTGCAGTGGACTGTTCCATGTCCTCCTTGTCCACATCGCGATACTGCCTCACCAACTCCTTTTTCACCTGTAACAGGTTTTACACATTTACGTTGGATGTAATTTATAGTAAACAAATGGTAATATACCATGAAATCTACACTAATAATTTAATAGCTTACGGCGTTTTCATTTAATTACATTCTCTTTCTCACCCTCTATTACCAACAAAGATGTCTCTATAAAGATAAGCTGGCAAACCCAAAAGAGAGCACTTCAATTCGCACACAAGCACACTTATATATATGTATTATAATATCCAAAGATGTCTGCTACTTAGGTTTACACATTGACAGATATTTAACTGGAAATAAAGTTATCCAACAAAAAAGAGTACAACCCTCCGAGTTTGGTTTGAATTGTGTAAATATCCTTTGAAATATGGCCGGATTGTTGAATCTTTAACAAAATTTTAAGGGACCGGCCTCAGCGGAATTTAAAATACTTTTTTTTAAATTTTTGGAATCTTTCCAAAATTTGAATATAGGGATCTTGTTATGAGCTAAAAACAAATCTGACATCCGTTTTTAAATGAGAAATTGATCCCTTAAAATGTTGTCCGGCCATATTTCTAAGGATATTTACCCAATTCAAACCAAATTCTGAGGGTCGATAAAAGCTCTAATGTAACACATTTTCTTCCGATTAGTGTGTTACTACGTGTTTTGGGATCGACGTTATATGCAAAAATGTTTACATATTATTTTTATTTTGAAAAACATTTTTTACAATTACCTTTCGAGATTATACAATAGACATTTATATGGTTAGAAAAAGGAGTATTTCTTCTTTTGAAAGAGACCAAGTACGTAGAAATCGGATTATCTCAAGGCGAGATATTGAATTCCAAAACGCCACGTTACTTTTTCGCTTACAAATTTTTACTTTCTTCCGGACCGGGAAAAATATTATTCTTTGTTTTCGATGATATTTACCACAGTAGGGTTTCTTGGGGTGCTGATTTTAAATCTAAATGTTAGGTGAATTGATATGTATTTCGTTTTTGTTGAAGCATTTTTGTGAAAAACTACCAACATTTTGTCACAATTGCCTAAAGCACGGCTACTGATTCCATATGCGAAATCCATGGAAAAATATACCTATGTGAAGAAAGATATTGGAGAGGATCATGCTAGAAAAATTTAATATATTTTATTGGAAACTACCTCCCACGGAAACCCGGCAAGAGAGGTAGAGATTACTTCAAGCTCTCGGTAGCTAACTTTTACCTCGGTGTTTACTTTTACTTATATACGAAAGATAACTTTTATCTCTTTGTTTAGTCTATACTTCAGAAGCTGAACAACAAACAAAAAATATGTTACTTTCTAAATGTTTAATTTTTGTATTGGTAGGCCAATACTTATAAATAAAAAAAGTCCGTCACGTGGAAGCTGCACAACTAAGCGCTTTCCTTAGAATCTGGGTAGTCCAGACTGCATTCCTGAATAATTTGGTTGGAATAACCTATACAAATAAAATAAAAACATAAATAGTTCTGCTCTTTTACATTTGTAATGAGCAACTCAATCAAATTAATTTTGTGTTTTAAGTGATGAACCGCTCTCGTCGCGGTCTCAGTGATAAATAAATTATTATTTTTTTAAATTTCCTTGCAGATTTTTGTTTATGGGTGGTACTAAGCTACACGAAAACTTCACCTTTTCATATTTTGGTCTGATACAGGAATGGGATACAGCTCCCCTAGCGGTAGACGTGAGAAGTAATATCAAGATAGAGGCACTCCTAGCGGCAGCTTTAGCAACTTACGTTTCTATTTAAACATAGCACTTGGATTTAACGTTCACTCTCTAAATTTATTGACCTTAGTAAGAAATTTAAAAATTTATAATAGACCATATCACGCCTTAATATAAGATGTCTGGTGATGAACCTAAACAGGTTCAAAACGTAGGAAATATAAGTTAATGTTTTAAATAATTTTGGGAAGAAACTCTTGCATGTTTCTTCAAGAATACATATCTGTATATACAGCTTGGAGCCAGCGGTATTTTCGTTGCTAATGTGTTCTGAATCGTGTATAATTCTCATCGACACTTCCTTATTGCGACATCTCGTTGACGTCATAAATCGGGTTCCTCCCACGGAGGGGGGGGGGGGGCAAGGAAACGGGCTTAAAGTAATTCACACTCCGATTGTTTTCTGTTTCCTCCTGTTACATACATAACCGTATGGTATGCATATTGAGTTTTAGGAGCACAGTTCTATACCAAATAGCAAGCGAAACTTGAATAAGTGATATAATTTAATGGATTCCTTGAAAGCGCTCTAGATTTCCTCATGCTGTAAATCCCAAAGAGCTTAGAGGAACTAAAGGTTCCCTCCTACGTGCTCCATCTAGTTAGTTTCAATACACTTTGACTGGCAACCTGAAATTGTATTTCAAAGGTTTTCAACTTGCTTATCGCCGGCTAAAAGTTCGCCGCCGCAAGAGCTTTGTAAACTATGCACATTATTCAACAAAGCTACCACTACAATAAAATAAAAGTTTCCCTCCTTTGAATTTCTAATCATTTGCTTAGTAGTGGACCTTAGAGAGGCTTCAGGAATTTTCCAAAGTTATTATTTTTTTGTGGGTATAAAAGAACTGAATATGTCCTAGAATTTTCACCAAGATTGAAATCAGTAAATGACGTTGTAAATGGCTTAATTTGACACTTTAGGTGATCAATTACTTTCAGTAGATACTGAGATACGCAACAAAGTGTCTTTTAGAGCGCATTCCAACGCCTTTTACTGAGTTCAATTTGGACAAACATTCTTGAAAATATGCGCAAACATTCGAGGACTTAATAACTTAAAACTCTAAAAATTCCTGAAGTCGACCTAATAGATCGATTGCAATCTGTAAAAAAAGGTTTTTGAAAACTTGAATGCCTTAGTTTTGTTTTTTAAAAATATTTCAAGTATATAAATTATTTTTTCTGGATTTTGCAACAATTTGAAAAAATGATAATTTATTTGCTCTATAAGAACATTGCTATGCTAAAACTATCAAACCGATTTAAACTATTTTTTGAGGGATGTTTTACTATATAATCATAAATTTTCTCCTGTAATATGAAGGCCCTAAATGCATTTTAACCTACCGAAAAAATGATATAAAAATGTCAATTTTTTAACCTTGTTCTCATACTTACTATTTTGCAAAGTTACGAATACATTTGTAAGTATTAGAACGTAATAGGAACTTTTATTCTCCTTATTTTAGGAATATTTTGACATCCTGGGAGGGTCTCTAGTGTGAATACTTTCGGAGTTAAGAGCAAATTAATTATATTAAAAAAAATGTGAATTTATAAATTTTTTTAATTATTTAAAACATAAAATATGTTCCGGACATTTTTTGATTTAGGCATACATAAATTATTTTTATTTGAGTGTTCCCCTCATAACATCAAACACAACACAGATGTGCCCTGGACTATATGCGATATTGTAATATTTAAGTACAGATGGAATGGTTGGGATTCGGCTAAATAAACCTCAATATGATTTTGTTTTAAAAAAATCTATATTTCGGACGTTTCGGCTACTCATTGGTAGCCTTCGTCAGCTAAAATGACAAAAAAAGAAATTAATACAGAAACAAACAAGAAAAATTTATAATTGTGATAGGTAACAGAACTATAGATACAATTTAACTTATAACAGAACATATCGTCTTAAAATTCTTAGCTACTATTAGCTACTATATTTGTCATTGGTATATAGTTCTCTTATTTCTTTGTAAAATCAATTAATGTTACTAATTACTATTAAAATCAATTACTGTACCTATTTTCTTTTTCATTCTACTCATTCTAAGAATTTTAAGACGATATGTTCTGTTATAAGTTAAATTGTATCTATAGTTCTGTTACCTATCACAATTATAAATTTTTCTTGTTTGTTTCTGTATTAATTTCTTTTTTTGTCATTTTAGCTGACGAAGGCTACCAATGAGTAGCCGAAACGTCCGAAATATAGATTTTTTTAAAACAAAATCATATTGAGGTTTATTTAGCCGAATCCCAACCATTCCATCTGTACTTATCACCTCGACGGCTAACTATCTAATCATCATGTTGTAATATTTATTGATGATGCTCCGCATCTAAAGTGAAGAGCATTTAATTTCCTGTATTAAGCTGATGCAGGTATATGCGATATATCTAATTTCATAAGAAGCAAAAATTACGGCCTAATTACCTATTCGCACCCTGCCGACAGCGGGCTCATTGTACATGTCTACATTCGAGGCATTATTAACACAATTGAATGCCTTAAAAGAAAGGAAACCCCTAATGTTACTTAAGTGCTGTACGTTGTTGAGATTAAGATCAGATTACTTTCAAAAATGTTATATATTTTTTGCACATCCACGTAATTAATATTTGTTGCACATCCACGTAATTATCCTGGACTAGCTGACCCGGCGAACTTCGTACCGCCTAATAGCCGATTTTTAAATTTTTTTTCTTTTAACACTTATTCTGCTATTTGGGACACCGGGTCAGCTATTAAGCTAAAAAAAAAAAAGAAAAAAAGAAAAAAGAAACTTAATAAGTCAACAATTACATTTTGTCAATAAATAAAAATTATAAAACACTTAAAAGTCTTTTAATAGTCACTAAAAATTACAATATCAGATTTCTTATTATGAAACCTACTTATTATATTTCATTTTATTTTTACTTATTCTAAATTAAGTTTAATTTTTATTGTAGTACTTAATGGTACACGATATTTTTTGTTTCATTACCTGACGCGTAAATAAACAGAGCAGATGGTTTTCCAACACGGGTACAGGCAACATACAATTGACCATGCGAGAAACATGGGTTTTCTAGATTAATACCACAAACACTTAATGACTGCCCTGGGATTTGTTTATAGTCAAACTGAGTTCATAGGTCCAATAGCAACACAGCTGCAGGCGCTGTAATGAATTCACAGCAGCTCGATTCAAACTTGCACCATTATTAGTCGAATGTCGCGCTTCGCGGGTCTGTTTTAAATTCTTTCACGTTCATTGCGATCTTCACGTTCCTGGGCAGTACGATTAGTTTGATAATTAATTTTATGCGTTGCATTTCGGGTTGTTCTGCCTAAATTTGTCCGCCGTCTTATAGGAGGCATATTTAGTAAGTCACAAACACACAACACTTTAGTAATTTTACAGAAATTTGCGGCTTTTAGATTTAGTAATATTATAGATGCACAGCAAAGAGATGTTTACATTTCAAGTGACATTTTACCACAGACAATTTACATTTTACCATAGTCAATTTGTTTTTGAGTAATGTTACCAACGTATAAATATTGACAAATATTGACATTAATATTTATACGATACTAATGTCACTCAATTGTTTTGCCTTCCCAGAACCCCTCCACTAATACTTAAACTTTATGGTATGGTATTAAAGTTCAAATTGACCTTTAAGTATTATTACGAATCTTTTGTATGGGAATATAGAAAAGTGGGGTCTTTTTTACTTCGTTACCGTAAATATAAATTAATTTAAATTGCATTATTAACATGTGATTCTATTGTCACCTAGTGATTACATGTTCTTATTTATTTAAACTTTTTCCCTTATACAAAAATAACCTAATACGTTAACTGTTAAAAATATTATAATTCAGAACATATGATTTTATTTAAAAATGAATTTGCGTTAACGAAGTAAAAAAGACCCGAAAAGTGTTGTTTTTAGACTTTTTCAGGCAATTTTTTAAATTTTTCTCTCCATAAGAACCATCCTCGTACTTCAAGGAATATTATATAAAAAGAATTAGCGAAATCGGTTCAGTTGTTCTTGATATTTGCGCTTCCCAACACATTTAGCGATTCATTTTAGCGCGGTTCCTCCCTCCCCCATAGGGAGGAACCCCGCTTATAAGGTTGATACAATGAAACAATCCGGAAGTGCCGACTTTTTACAAATTTTAACCACCGTTATTTTCGGTCTTTAGGGGTTCTGAAACGCGAAATTTTCTAGTCGGCACTTCCGGATTGTTTCATCGTATCAACCTTATAAGCGGGGTTCCTCCCTATCGGGGAGGGAGGAACCGCGCTAAAAATACCCCAAAAGTGTTGTTTTTAGACTTTTTCAGGCAACTTTTTTAATTTTTCTCTCCGGAAGAACCATCCTCGTAGTTCAAGGAATATTATAAAAAAAGAATTAGCTAAATCGGTTCAGTTGTTCTCGAGATTTGCGCTTACCAACACATTTAACGATTCATTTTTATATAATAGATATACAAATACGTTAATTGTTAAAAATATCATAATTGAGAACATATGTTTTTATTTAAAAATGAATTTGCGTTAAGGAAGTAAAAAATACCCCAAAAGTGTTGTTTTTAGACTTTTTCAGGCAACTTTTTAAATTTTTCTCTCCGTAAGAACCATCCTCGTAGTTCAAGGAATATTATAAAAAAAGAATTAGCGAAATCGGATCAGTTGTTCTCGAGATTTGCGCTTACCAACACATTTAACGATACATTTTTATATAATAGATTTCGCCTAAAAGTGATTGTTTATACATTTATTTTCGAATGTTTGGGTGTAGGTGTGTGTTCTCGCAAGCGTGTTTGTGTGCGCATTTGTAGTAAAATAATTAATTTCCCAGATGGTGAAGTAATGATTTTCATCCGTCAATAAAATAACTAATATTTTACTATTTACTAGCTGAATACCCGTGCTTCGTCACGGCAGATAAGTAGTTATTTTATTGCGTTAAATAATGTATCATCAAAATTAATGCTGCTACATAATTTTGCGCAGTTTATTATAGCACGGTTCCCGTCATACTACATGTTATTCATCAATTGATAATTTTGTCAAGGTATAATGTTTCTTGACTCTGGGGCGCTTCGGACCAGTCTCAACAAACAGATAACCCTTTATCAATAGGTTACAAGTAACGGGAGCTAAACCACTAAAGGTGAAAATTTGTTGTCAATAATAAATGGGCGTTAAAATTTAAAAGTTTATATTTCCAAGAAGTCATTTGGAAAACCTATTATATTTGCGAGCATCACCAAGAAGTGCTCTGACTGGAGATGCTGATGAGTGAGGAGGCTGTGCAAGGGTTCGGGATATTATTACCTCGGATGGACCATCACAGGAAAACTCTAAGGGTAGGCCTTCCATACGTCACGGTTTGACCGGGACTGTCTCCCAGTATTTTGCTATTGTCCCGGTGTCCCGCCCGGTTTTATCAATGTCCCGTAATTGTAACTGTGCTAATAATGAAAAGAGTTAAATGGAAAACACCAATAACAAATCCGTCGTATACATTGAAATTTGATTTTTATGGGAAGTGTGCGAGGTAAAAACATTCGTCGGAGGAAGTGAGCGCGGAGAAGAACAGTTTCTGTACTTTGGACCTTTGCCAAATGGGCGAAGGTTTTGCATTGAAATTGTAACTTGTAATGTACGTGGACTTAGATACTGAACACAATTTGCTTTTATTCAACTACACCTAAAACAGGACCAGTAGCAGAGAGGTTACAATTCGAGCCCCGGTTGTGGAAGTTTGAGTTTTGGGGCTCGCTGAACAGCATACATATTTAGAAGGCGTGACCAGACGGTGATAGAGCCAGATGCGCAAAAAAAAAAAAAAAAAGTCCGTCACGCAGGAGCTGCATAACTAAGCACTTTCCTCAGAATTTGGGTAGTGTAGACTCCTTTCCAGAACAATTTGCTTAAAATATCCTACATAAATAAAATAAAAACGTGAATAGTTCTCATTTTGTAATGAGTAACTGATCAATTATTAATTTGCATCCAGAGTTATGTTTACACATGGTACCTACTACACTACGTAATAAATACAAAAATCCTCATATTATCGTATTTTGATCTAACGCAGGATCAGGATACAGTCACTCTAGTGGTAGAAAGCGCTCCTTGCGGCGGCTTTGTGAACCTACGTCTGCCGGCTTTTCTATTCAAATATATTACAAATTAATCCCCCGCTTTCCGATTGACCGATTCAGCTCATTTTTACAACACTTCTTTTTCATGAGTTAACCACGACGTATACCGCGTTTCGTTACAATACAGCAGAAATTACGACCGGTATGAGTATATTAGGAATTTGGGTCCGGAGTAAACCCCCCCTTCTAATGAACTGATTTAGTTTATTTTTACAACACATATTTACCTGTAGATTACCACTACGAATACCGAGTTTCGTCGAAATATACCAAAAGTCACGGCTGGTAGTGGCGAATTGGTTTTGTGGGTTCGGAGTAAACCCCCCCTCCTAATGAACCGATTTCGTTTATTTTTACAACACATATTTACCTGTGGATTAGCACTACGAATACCGAGTTTTGTCGAAATATACCTAAAATCACGGCTGGTAGTGGCGAATTGGTATTGTGGGTCCGGAGTAAACCCCCCCTCCTAATGAACCGATTTAGTTCATTTTTATATCTCACTTTTCTCTCTATATTACCACTATGAATGCCAAGTTTCGTTGAAATATAACAAATATTACGGCTGACATAGTCAAATAAGTGTTTTGGGTTCGGGGTAAACCCCCCCTTCGGGTGGACCGACTTTGGTGGTTAACGAACTCGTTCAATCGTTTGCTAATTGAATGCTATATACCAAGTTTCGTGACGAAAAAACAAAAACTCTGGCCGCTATCGTGTTAACAGACACATATATATATATATATATATATATATATATATATATATATATATATATATATATATATATATATATATATATATGCATATATATATATATATATATATATATAGATATATATAAATTTTAACGGGGGTCATTTTTGGTGTCTACTAGGTAGGATCGATAAAGATTTGAAGAAATTTTTCAAATATTCCGTCATGAGTCCAACCTCAATAGCTACTTTCCTTCGGAGGAAAGTGCTAAAAAAAAAAAAAAAAAAATTAACAAATATATAAGAGATAAGGGTTTGTCGCGGTGATAATTTAGGTATTTTGTTGTAGTTTTGTTTTAAACATTTAACTGAGATGCTTAGTTACGTTATCCCAATCCTCTCTCTCATTTAATTTTCATGCACAAAGCCTGTGAAAAATCGATCATATTGAGATAATACATATCGATACGTTTACAGTTTAATCGTTCCCAATATCTTTGAGGAAAAAAAACAGTGATTTATTATAAATTATTTTTACTGAATCTCTAACTTATAATATTTATTCAAGTTCCTCAGTTTCTTATTTATATTTCATTGTAGTATTATTTACAGCGGAACTCTATGCTATTTATCTAGATCTTCAAAATTCAATCATCATTCCATTCACAGAGCAATTTGGTTACTTATCAATTGATGAATAACTTATTGTAGCCAACATATAGTATGACAGGAACCGTTCTGTAATAAACTACACAAAATTATATAGTCACGTTAATTTTGATGATACATTATTTAACGCAACAAAATAAATAATTCTGGCGTTAATGACCCCAATGGTTGACACGCCTTAAATTCAACCAAAAAAATACATAAATAATTATCTGCCGAGACGAATCACGGGTATTCAGCTAGTAATATTTATAAATCATAGTTTATATAGGTGTTCGTACAACTTAAGTAGTCCTCTTGTAAGCTGGTTAATTAAGGTTTGATTATTTCAAAAATATTTTTAGTAACACCTTTGTGTTTAATGATAATTTATTCGACAATTATTGAGGCAATTCACTTTAATACATTCAATTTCTAAAAGAACGAATAAATTATTCGGACAGTAAGTTTGAAACTTTTAAAACGAAGGGTTTATTCCGGGGAAGCAGTGAACATTTTCATCGGAGGGGGGTGGAAGGATCCTACTCTACTGCTGGTCGCTCAACGGTATAAAACGTGCCTCTGCTACGAAATTCAGCATTACAATAAAACAGTGTAAATGGCAGCCCAAAGGGGGAATGTCCCTCGCTTTAGTATGTAATTTAAATTTTATCCTTTGTCTCACATTTTAAATCGTTCCTTCTGAATCTGTTATTTTTGTCAGCAGTAAAAATGTGGAACAATGTGCTTAGCTACATTTTGTTCAACCTTCTCCTTTTCAAAACAATGAATGAAAAAATATATACAGAGCACTGAAGATATCAGTCTTTGAAAAGCGTATATCCAAAAACATCTAAACCTTCATATATCTACACCACCTTAAAAAACTTAAATGTAACGGACGTTCAATAATAAAAACAAAATTACCGTAAAATGGTGTCACATTAGTACCGTGTGGTCATCAGGTACAAACGTATACTGCTTATATATTTGCCTGAGAGCGAACAGACAAATAAATACCTATATTTGTCTGTTCGCTCCATTAGAGCAACGTTCGACCCTTTGGTATCAATTAAATGAAAAAATCCTAGCAGTATAGGCTTCTTCCAATTTCACCACATTTTACGGTACATTTTATCCAAATAGTCTATTACTTTCTCTTCGTTTTTCACACCTTTCCAGCACCTCCTCGGGAGCTTATGACTAACAAACATCTCTAAACCTTACAAACAGGGGCTGAATCATCAACGCAGGCTAGGTCCTTTAGGAACCTGTGCTTCCGCCATATCTTCGACCATAGCTCTCAATCTTGAGCCCTGGTTCCCAAGATCCGAACTCCTATAATTTGTAATTCATCCTCTAAGTAATTTTGCATTGAAGGCCTTACTTCCCTTATAGCTCATCCTTTTGAACCACTCAACATATTTTCCGGTAGTTTATGAGGCTACATCCCTTCTACATGACCCAGCCATCTTAACCTGGGTTCGCCATACAATTCCTTTAGTTCGGCGTTACTCCGTACCCTCCACCTATTTTTAGTGCGGTTCCTCCCTCCCCCAAAGGGGATAACCCCGCTTATAAGGTTGATCTCATGACGCAATCCGGAAGTGCCAACTAGAAAATTTTGCGTTTCAGAACCCCTAGAGAACGAAAATAACGCTGGTTCAAATTTTTACATATATATATATATATATATATATATATATATATATATATATATATATATATATATATATATATATTTATTTATTTGTCTGTTCGCGGCCCTGACAGCTCAAAAATGGTCCGATTTTGATGAAATTTCGTACAAAAATCTTTCGTCTAATTTGAAAGGTCAAGTTCGTTAACCAGCAGAATCCGCCCACCGGAACATGGTTTTTGGAGCGAATGTCGCGCGAAAAAAATCGTTTCGCTTGAACATTTATATGCTACTTTATATGCTTGCAAGTACTCGTTTTATTGGCCTCTTGGCCTAGGAAAACGAACGAAACTATTTTTAAGGCGATAGCTTTAACCGTTTTCGAGAAAATTGGAAAAATAGTTGTTGAATACCGTTTTTGGTTTGGGTACTTAGAATCATGGGATTCAGTTGAAACATTTTCTGCATGTTCAACTTTCATCAAAAATTCTATGTTAAAATTTTGGTTACGTTTGCAGTTAAGGAAGGGTTAGAATAAAATAATTTATTAACAGACATGAAAAGTTTTAGTAAATTTGTATACTTTCCTTAATATCTCGAAAACGGTTGAGAATCTTGGTAAACGGAAGGTTACCATTAGAAAGCTTACTAAATGTTCTACAAAAAAGGCTCTGAAGAAAGTTTTGATTAGGCGATGTCAATCGGAGAAATAAGTGCTTAAATCTTTAAAGTAATTTATTTCGCTTATTCGAACTGTTATTTTTGTCTGTTTTTATTCCGTGTTATTTTTTAATTGCTTATAGTTAGATAATGTATTTGAAAATAAAACAGGCTAAGTAAAATAAGAAAAACAATTTAATGTTAGAAATATGGATTTCCAAGATATAGCTTTTCAACTGCCTAGCGGGGGCATTTCTGAGGTTGGCCGGCCCATCCAGTTAAGATCATAAATCAAGACCTTTTAAGAAATGTGGAACCATAATAATAACTGTTTCTATTTTAATCATTCCAAATGAGACTAGGGATAAGAACGGAACCGCGCTAAGATGATGCAGTTCCTGCTAGTCGGACTTTATTCTCTTTCTCGGGTTCAAATGTCTTTCTCAGGACTCCCTTCTCACAAACTTGTAGGGCTTCCCTCTTTTTCTTGCTTAGGCTGCACGACATTACAACTTCTGGAGAGGTTCTTGAGCCGGAGGGACGTGTTGAAAATAGACGAATTTCTTACTATTCAGGTGTGTTTCTATGTTAGTGCTCTCCGTCAAGACATAACCTGGTATTTTTAAAAAGTATTGCTTGAAACGTGAACTCACCCAATGACCTTCGTAAATATATCAAGAAACGTATCCATAATTTTTTTGTAATACACCCTGACAAAGTGATGAGAACATATCGTCGATACAAATGCAAATTATCGAATGTGAAAAAACGAATTTTCATTTTCAAGTTTTCAGGTTGCTTTTGGACTGATGTACGTTATGGCAAACTATCGAAAATTAAAGAAAAATAATTATCAATTGCAGATAATCAAACTAACGAATGTTCATTAAGTCCAATTAAAATATATCATAGGATAAAATATATATAAAGTCATCTATAAGGTACCAAATATATAGTCATCTATAAGGTACCAACAATCTGCAATCTCTACCCAGACAACTCCATGGTCATAGATATACAAAACAAAATAAATGAGTTCAGAATAAATAACATAAAAACTCTGTTTATATGGATTCCTGGGCATTGTGGAATAATTGAAAACTTAAAAGTTGACAAAGCAGCAAAAGAAGCAACAAAAGAAGGACAAGTTTGCTGTCAAGTTCCTGTAAACGATGTATTAGCAGCCGTGAAACTACCACTAAAAAATAAATGGTTCCAAGAATGGAATGGTATGGAGTTAGGGGAAAAGCTACGTGAAATAAAAGAATATGTGGATGTATGGAGTAGCAGCATACGCGACAAAAGACGAGAGGAAGTGATATTGACCAGGCTACGAATAGGACACTCAAGACTGACGCATGGCTATCTTATGGCAAAGGTACCACCAACGATATGTCAGTACTGCGGCGTACATCTAACCGTAAAACATATCCTCACCGAATGCAGGGGCTACATAAAAGAAAGAGAACAGTTAGATTTGCCCACTGACCTAAGGGAACTTATGGGAAATAACTCAAATCACATAACTAAATTATTTGTTTTCCTAGAAAGAACTAAGTTAATCCTTAAGAACTAAGTTATAATTTAATTTATAAATATTTGTGTGTATGTATGTATATATATATATATATATATATATATATATATATATATATATATATATATGTTTCAATCTCCTCCTATCTATCTTCAATCTATATCGATCTTCTCAATCCATCTTCAAGTAGCACTTTTGGTAAATATCACTTTCTTTCCTCAATAAACATATCATATCAATATATATCAATAGTCATATTGAAATTATATGCCAATTGAAATATATAAGATCAAACGAGTCTTCTAACTGAGACATCCATGACCCATGTGGTTGACATGTCTAAAAACACAAATTAAAAAAAAACAAAAAAAAAACAAAAAAAAAAAAAAAACGTACCAACAACTTTTCACATTCGATACTTTGCATTTGTATCGACGATATTATTGCTTTAGGTCTCACAGAAACTAGGCTTGTGATGTTTTCAAGCCCAAATAACGAGGGTGAAGGAGACGCCCAATTGTTAAATTGACCAGTTGTATTTTAGACAGTTTGTAAACATTGTAAATGTATCTACTAATATATATATAGATACAAAAATATAATATATATGGGAGCGAGTTTTGCTCATGTTATTGAAGAACCCAATTTTACAATAGGAAATAAAATTCCAAAACTGGTTCTATTCCAAGCTTTCAATCTACGGCACCCTTGATAAGAACGGAAATGCGCTGAGATGACGGAGTTCCTGCGACTTGGTCTTTTAGCACTTTCCTCCGAAGGAAAGTAGCTATTGAGGTTGGACTCATGACGGAATTTTTGAAAAATTTCTTCAAATCTTTATCGATCCTACCTAGTAGACACCGAAAATGACCCCCGTTAAAATTTATATATATATATATATATATATATATATATATATATATATATATATATATATATATATATATGTCTGTTAACACGATAGCGGCCAGAGTTTTTGTTTTTTCGTCACGAAACTTGGTATATAGCATTCAATTAGCAAACGATTGAACGAGTTCATTAACCACCAAAATCGGTCCACCGGAAGGGGGGGTATACCCCGAACCCAAAACACTAATTTGACTATGTCAGCCGTAATATTTGTTATATTTCAACGAAACGTGGTATTCGTAGTGGTAATATAGAGAGAAAAGTGAGATATAAAAATGAACTAAATCGGTTCATTAGAAGGGGGGGTTTACTCCGGACCCACAATACCAATTCGCCACTACCAGCCGTGATTTTTGGTATATTTCGACGAAACTCGGTATTCGTAGTGGTAATCTACAGGTAAATATGTGTTGTAAAAATAAACCAAATCGGTTGATGAGAAGGGGGGGTTTACTCCGGACCCAACTTCCTAATATACTCATACCGGTCGTAATTTCTGCTGTATTGTAACGAAACGCGGTATACGTCGTGGGTAACTCATGAGAAAGAAGTGTAAAAATGAGCTGAATCGGTCAATCGGAAAGCGGGGGTTTAATTTGTAATATATTTCAATAGAAAAGCCCGCCAGACGTAGGTTCACAAAGCCGCCGCAAGGAGCGCTTTCTACTACTATAGTGACTGTATCCTGTTCCTGCGTTAGATCAAAATACGATAATATGAGGTTTTTTGTATTTATTACGTAGTGTAGTAGGTACCATGTGTAAACATAACTCTGGAAGCAAATTAATAATTGATCAGTTACTCATTACAAATTTAAAAGAGAACTATTCATGTTTTTATTTTATTTATGTAGGATATTTTAAGCAAATTGTTCTGGAAAGCAGTCTACACTACCCAAATTCTGAGGAAAGTGCTTAGTTATGCAGCTCCTGCGTGACGGACTTTTTTTAGTTAGAAGCAGCTGGAACTTCCGATTGATTTGGCTTCATTCCTCGGCACTAGTTCATCACTGTTCAAAGAAGAAGGTATTTTCCTGAACTTTTTTGAATATTTGAGTTAGCTGGATCCAACAAATGCCAAAGAGCAAAGCATACTCTCTCTACTTTACCCGTTGCCTGGGGGCTTTGCTCAGCATATGTACGATTAAATGTATTTGGGATTAGAATTTCATATCAACTTCGAAAGAACATAATTCTGGTGATATTAAAAGACTAGAATAATTAGAATGCTTCCAGCGAACATAAAAAGAAGGAAAAAGTCAGTAATGGCTAATAAGAAATTTAAGATTTCTTTTCCTCTTGTTATGAATCCATAATTTTTTTCTTTCAATAGCCCCTTCTTTCTTTTCTCTAGATGTTTATCAATTGTTTGATGTTATTAGTTGTAATATCATTTTAGTTTTCGAAAGGAGATAATAACAAAAATTGAAAGATAAAACTTAATATGTTGATCTTTAAATGATCAACAGAAATGTATTATTGGAAAGCGAGAATTGTAGGTTTTCAGCTAGGCTAAATCTAAAGAGATACCGTTCCCCAGGTACTGTGAAACTATGCAGCAATGACCGACGAACGCCCTAAAATAAATACAAAAAGGTTTGCATTTATAAATTAGTTATCATCGACTAAACGGTCATAGCCACCGAAGTGATGATAAACTGTCAAAAAAAAAAAAAGAAAAAAAAAAGGCTAACCTAAAACATCTCTCAGCTCAATACTTTGTTTTTCTTAACAAGGAAAAAATTATCTAACATTTTATTTTGCAATATGTTCCGGTAATCTTTGTCTGCACCGACTTTACCAAGGCGTACAAGGGTCAATCCATATCAAATCATCCAGAAAAATAGTGAAATGAAACCCATGTCCTCAGAATTGCCTGAAACTTTTTTTATTTGTTGAACTGGTCATTCTAATAATAATCCCAGAGTTTTTCTTTTAAAATCTAATAGTTTATACTTTTAAGAATGTATCCATGAAAAAAGAACTTGATTTTATGGAGCGCCTTTTATTTTTATCGATTTTTGAAATTTTTATGTTTTTAATTTATTTTATATTAAAATTTTCTTTTTAAATAAATATACTTAGCAACCAGAAAGATAACAGATAGTAAATGTATTTTTTCCGTATTCAAAATATTATTGTGACCATTTTGGTGAAAATCCCATTGAGATATCATTAAAATTAACAGATTAATGATTTTTTTAGTAAATTAAAGTCGCTTTGACTTAAATCGTCGGTAACAGCAAAAGCAAGTTTTATAGACAACTTTAAAAATTCATAACTCAAAAAGTATTGAAGATATCTAACTAAAATTTGGAAATATCATTAGAATGACCAGTTCAACAAATAAAAAAAGTTTCAGGCAATTCTGAGGACATGGGTTTCATGGCCTGGATGATCTGATATGGACTGACCTACAAGAGATTTTCCCCGTCAAAAACTGAAGTATCGTAGCTAAGTCTTAAAAATGACGGCCGTCCTCAGGAAAAACCCCCGACACAATTAATAACTTAGGACAAACCGAAAATACGTATAGTTAGCTCTGGATTCTACAGAGCCAGTTGCGTTTCGAAGGGCAAACGTTTTTGTTGTTCCTACTCCGAAATAGTCCTCGTTCTATTTCTTGGGAAGTCGAGGCTCCTATCTGAAGTGGGTAGTCTGTAAGTGAGAGCTCTGGAGAGTGGATATTGCTTTTAGTTTTTATAAAAGAAGGGATGAGGCAAACTTTCCGAGTACCAGTCTTTCTTACACGGTTGTATGATGAAAAAAAAAGTCCGGCTCGCAGGAACTGCGTCATCTTTGCGCGGTTCCGTTCATATCCCTAGTGGCATTAGCTAAGGACTAGAAGCAGTTGTTGATAGCTTTTGATATTTCGTGAAAAATATAATATGACAACTCAAAGAGAAGGAGAAGATTTAAGGCGCTACAAGAGGAAACTTATAGTATTCTAAGCGGAAATGACTCCCCCCACCTTCTCAACGTTCGTCAAGGGAAATACTATTACCAATACGTTTCTCATTTACATACCTTATTTCATTATAATACTAATTTTATTATTAAATTTGCTGTTTGATGTTATTATTATTTTGACCGGCTGGTTTATTTAATAAAATAAAGAAACAAAGATTTCAGGTAAAATACGTCATCTTTGGCTGGTGGCTGATTTTCAAAGTACATCTTTCCCATTAGATTCTAATTGAAGGACTTGCTAAATGTTTTCTTCTAGTGTAACGTGTTTTGCAATTAGGGTTATCTATTACTAAGTTCTCGGGGGCTCTTCAAGTGTTCCCAGTAAGTACAATAATTTTATTTTTTAGGTGTTTGTAAGGTCATTCCGTGATGTTTCGTTTTGTGTGTCATAGTTTATCATTTGTCAACAATTTTGTCCATTCGTTCTGCCACTTGTTTGGGATTTTATATTTAGCTTGTCTCGTGAGGTCTTGTTGAAAAATGGAAATTGTTATGTCAGAGTTTGTTAACCTGTGTAGTAAACGAATTTTCGGTATAGGCGGAAAAAATTATGACATCGATTATAATCGAACTGTCATAATTGTTGTAATGGAAAGTAGCCAGCGGAACGATAATTATCGCCTCCTTAAGTTGGGGCTGGAAGTTTTTATATTTGTTACATGTTTCCCTGAAGAGGTACCAAACTGGACGGAAACATGTACAGGAGAAATAATGTTATTGGCACTATTAAGTGAAGTTTTTTATTTTTTAATTCTCGCATATAACTAAAATTCCAACATTTAAGTAAAGAGCCAACTTAGTATTACTGCATAATGAATTCTACATTCATAAGCAGGATTTCTTGTAGTAGATATTAGAATAAACGCTCAAATAAAACAGTCATTTATTTTTGTAAGAACAAAAGCTAGCCTTTTGAAAATCGCAGTCTTTCTCAAGAAGGAATCGACTCCGCTCGAGAACCAAGAAACGCTTTTACAAGTGAAACACTCATGAAAAGAAGGTGTCAGGGAATAGAATAGATAAGGATTTGGCGGGAAGAGAGGTTGGTAGGCCTTGCTGATAAGAAGAGTAAAGGCACCTAATGGCCCCTGAAAAATTGATCCCGAGATCCTTTTGTTCGAGGAGGAAGGCTTTGTCTCGCCAGCAGTGCCGCCACAACACCACAGCATTGCCTCTAATCTCCTTTGCCATGATACTCTTATTCAGCCAGCCCTATTTTCCTCAGCTGGAATTATATTGATTAATATATAAACCACACTTTAACCTGGGCCCTTATTCTCTTATCTGCTTAATGTCTTTAAGTCAGAAAGGGGAGGACCCAGAAAGTCTTAAACTACACCATAGGTTCTCAACGTGGGCGGCCTCCAAGTAGGCGCTGAGGCTATCTGAAGGGGCAATTGAAACTTAAAATAATATTAATAATTGGGGTTTCCACAACTTCTCATCCCTGGTGTCATTTGGGAAAAAAAGTGTACTTAATATTTTGCAGAAAACGCCTACTATCATGAAATCTTGAAGAAAAGGGAGATTTACGTGCCAATATGCACTGATAAACTTGCAGCAGCGGAAATTACTAAAACGACCTCTTCGGCTTCTGCTCGGAAATGTCAATCACAAACAAACACATTCATTTTTGGTATCTTGTTTTACTAGCAAATTCATTGTATTAAAAAAAAAAAAAAAAAATCAGTCCCGTAACAGGCCACGAAGGCCTTGAGGGGCAGATACTATAGAGGTATCTGATTCATGACCATACGGCACACTAGGAAGATAGCGTGGTCAGTACTATGCTCCGGCCGCTTGATTTTCCCCTTGGCTGCTTCGACTGCTAGAGTCATTAGCACCCAAGGTACCCATTGATAAATTTATTAAAGGCTGGGTTGGCCTAGGGACGGTCAGGGAGGCCGAATTCAACCAAGGAACGGAGACACTAGAAGAAAAAATCGTTAGTGCTTGCTCGGGATTTGAACTCAGGTCCTCCAACTTATTAGTCCAGTGCTCCACCACTGAGCTAACCTCGCCCCCAAAAATTCATTGTATTGCTAAAATCAATTATAAAAGTCCGTCACGCAGGAGCTGCATAACTAAGCACTTTCCTCAGGATTTCACTGTGACGAGTGCATTTCTGAATAATTTGCTTATAATCACTAATGAACATGAATAGTTCTTGTCATTTTCATTTGTAATGAGTACCTGTTTCAATTATTAATTTTGCAATTAACTTACTTTCAGAGTTCTGTATAGGCTTGGTACTACTTAATAAATATACAAAAACGTAACTTTTTCATCTATTGTTCTTGATGAATAATAAAAGGAATGGGATACAGTAATAGCGCAGGAAGGAGATACAGCACCCCCTATTGGTAGAAATCAGAACTAAACAACTCTCCTAGTGGGAGCTTTTGGCGGGAGAATTCTATTCAAACATAGTACAAAGTAAACCCCTCCCTTAGACCGATTTAGTTCATTTTTAAAAAACCTCTTTCTAATTAAATAAACAAGACGTGTTCCGAGTTTCGTGACGATAAAACAGAAATTACGACCGGTATGAGCAAATTAGTAATTTCCCTTCGGAGTAAATCCCCCTCGAAATGAACGGATTTAGTTTATTTTTAGAACGCATAGTTATCTTCAGATGACCACAAAGAATACCAAGTTTCATTGAAATATAACAAAAATCTCAACAGCTACTTTCCTTCGGAGGAAAGTGCTAAAACAATAAGAAGTATAAAACTAAGGAAATAAAAACAACAAAAAAAAGGAAAGGCCCTATGAAAGCAAAGAAAGGACTTATTCCTCCACTTGAGATCGTCTTATCGATAATATCTGCAGAAACATGTTTGCAGAACATTTAGAACTAAACTTTGATTACTTTGTTAACGGTTACTCTCCACTTAACAGAATTTTCCTAATGTTTTGGAGATATTTAAGAAAATATAATTTAAGAAAATCTTATAAATGCTGATGGCTGTTCATAAAATAATTTTTTCTCGAAACGCCCTGAATCAAAATTTAAATATCTTCGCTTGTATGAATGAGAAAATCAAATGCTAACCTTGTGATGGTATTTGTGTAATTATAGGATATATACTGTGCAAAATACTGGATGAAGAGAGCTCAGTGCGTCTGTAAAAATAATTAATGAGTCACATAGTGAATAAGGGATCGCCTAAAGTGTTCACCGCCTCCTAATTGTATTTGCGTTGGAGACATTCCAGGAAGGCCAAGGCTGCTGACGAAGGTGATCTAGGTTTACCTTAGGGAATAGTGAGGTGGGATGGATCGGAGACGGTCATGAGAAATTCATGTCCTTAGAATCAGTCCGCAGAGCACCGCCATACTCCACGCTTCTTTTATTCCCTCGCCCTTGCGGAATATACTAACTCCGTCATCTTCTCAATAAGGCAACTCTTTAGAATTGCAAATTCTCTACATACTCGATTTTTCGCACACAGACACACACACACTGGTATACAGCCGTGAATACGCATATGTATGTGTATATATATATAGTAGTCAAATTGAACGAAAGGTGTAATATATATATATATATATATATATATATATATATATATATATATATATATATATTACACCTTTCCTTCAATTTGACTACTTTATTTGCTATCTTTTGCCCGACATGTTTCGTGCCTTTGTGTCACACCTCTTCAGGGGCTTTCATATGCAAAAATATTTTTTCCTAAATCTCAAATTCATATTTTGTACAATAATAAACTTTTATCATTTCTCTAAATTAATTTACTTTTAAACAAATAATATTTTATTTAAAATTCTTATCCTACCTTATCAGGAAGTCCACTCGTCATGTATACTGCCTTGAGTCAGGTGTAATACTGACAAGTCACCTTAGGTAATGAATATGGCCGTATTCTATCGATTCTTTCAGCTGAATTAATTTTTTCCCCTGTTTAACGGCGTATCAACTACTGGGCTATTAACGCCGGGCTATCTACGGGTTCCCACTCTTTTATAATAACAACAGCACGTGGTCGGTCACCCATTCAGGTACTGACCACGAACGACGTTGCTTAACTTCGGTGATCTACAGGAACTGGTGCATTCAACGTGTCTATGGACGTTGGCAGCTGATTTAATTTAATTGTATCGATTCAAGGTAAAATTGTTCATGGGGTTTAATTTATAATGTTATGAAAAATTTGATGGACATTCTTTAAATCGTTTTTTTTTTATTTATGGTTGTTTATGAGTTTTTAATGATATAAATATTTTCTTTGATCTTCCATTTTAATGTGTTCCTTTCTTTATTTAAAATATCAACCTCTGTAAAATAAAAATTATGTTTTTTATTTATTGCATGTTTCGTCAATGCAGTCCTGTTCTCGTTTGTGTCTATTTAGCATGTTGTACAATTCGTTTTGTAATAGTTGTGCTGATTCCCCAATATAGCAAGCGTTGCAATCGTTACAACGAATTTTGTATATATTGTTTATTCTGATTGTCGTTGTAACTTTATCCTTATTACTGCTAAAATTGTTTTCAAATTTTATTACCATATTTCCACTCTATTTTACCAACGTCTTTACATATTCGGTAGTTTCAGTCTATTTGCTATTAAAGTAAAAAATATTTAAAAAAAGTAAAATATCGATTTATGCCTTTAAAATCTTTGTTCTTTTCCTTTGTTAATTCTTGTTTTCTCTTTTGTACTAATATACGTTCATTTAAAGCGGTGTCCTTTTTTTGAATATTTATTTTGGATAAAGAAGTTTTAATATTGGTCTGTACTAACATTCGTTTTTTTCGCATTTGTCTGTTATATGGCAGGATTATAGTTTTGATCTCTTTTGCGCTTTTTATTACCTTTAGTATCCTTATTAAAACATTTTAAATCCAATTTAACTTTTTTATGTGACATTGACTCGACACTAGTATCAGAATATTTCCTTTTTATTGTTCTTTTGCATTCTATATCATTAAAAAATTCGTCGGAAATGTTAAAAAGTTCAGGGTTATATTCAAATTTACCTGGCTTTTTCAAAAGTTGAGTAGTTTTTTTTTGGGTACACTATACATTTCTCTGCTCTTTTTATTTGCTACTATATCATTAATTTGGGATAGTTGTTTTCTTTGAACATTTCTCTCAATTTATTTTTTACTTCATAAAAATACTTGGGAGAAGTTGTAGTTGTAAGTTATACAAAGCTGATAAATTCCGATTGTATAAAATATTCTATTTAAAGCTAAGCGGGTGATTGGAATAAAAATTAATCATTCTTGTTGAATGATTCGTCCTTGATTTCCATTTGTATTCAATAAAATTATCCTCATTTCTCATTAGTTGAAAGTTGATTATTTACAGGACAAAAGGATCTTACCAATCAGGCGAAATAAAAAAAAAATCAATCAATAAATAATGAAAATTAATAAGCATTATTATAATTTCTGGAGGGCTTAAGCTTTTAAGAAATTGAAATTATATTATATATTTTTTAAAAATTAATCCTTGCTCTCTTCCACTTGCAACATAATAGGTTAAAAATAATAAGCTTGTTCCGTTAATCTCTCATTAAACGTAATTTGCTTATAATTGCACTAATTAGAAATAATGAAACAGCCCCGAAAAGCCGATTAACCAATGCTTCATCCACTCAAGATATATATATATGACATTTTATCAAACAAGAGTTGACCATTTAACCTCTAGGGAAGTTAAATGGTCAACTCAAAATTCTTTCAATATTAATTTTACTTTTTTACGGCGTATAAACTGGCACGTTTTTAGTTCCGGGTTATCTACAGGTTGCCACCCTTTAAAAAAGAACCAGTGTATCCAATTTGGATATCCTGGTAGACATTTACAAACTACTGAGGGAGTTTTTCCCACACGTTGAAATTGTGCTCCAGTATCTTAAAAAACGAAACAAGAAACGTTTATAAACACATATAACATTAATATCTATCTATCTGTCAAAATACCGAAAAATGGAAAACTTTTAATAAAAACCCATCTATAAAGTAATTTTTGAATATTTAGTTTTGAGCATACTGTTCTTAAAATTATATATTTATTCTCAATTATATTATATTAAGTTAACCTTTTCGATGCGATGCGGGTTAGGTAGAGTCATGCCCCTGAAGGCGGAGAGCTCCCGAAGCCTATTCCCTCCTCTGGCGGACCAAAATCCCTCCCCAGAGCGGCGGTATGCACCCGTCTTTCTTTTACTTAGACTTTAATTTGAAGGCTTTTGACAAATTTTTCCAGTCTTGTAAGTTCTGGCATTATATCCTAGCTATGACCGGACAACTACACACATCCTATGACCGGAAAGTCCTATAAATTTGATTACATAAATTCACTAACAAACAGTTTGATAAAAAAAAAGTCCGACTCGCAGGAACTGCGTCATCTTAGCGCGGTTCCATTCATATCCCTAGTGTTATTTTGTAGACTTAGAATAGAAACAGTTATTACTTTGTTTGGATCATTCCTAATGTAAACAAATATGAAAAAAAAACAAAAAAACAAGATTTTCGGCTAGGGATGAAACTATCCTAAGCAGAAATTACTCTTTCTGCCGTCCCAAGTTTCGGTCTACGAAGACTCTTCTACGAATATATTTCTAATTTACTTAACTTGCAGTGCTAACATATCCATTTTACTTTTAAATGCAATTAAACAAAATAAAATTGTACATGAAAATGAGAAAGTAGTGTTATTTTTTATTGAACTACGGCCACATTCAACCACAAAATATAATTATATTTCTAGTATAGCATTTGGCTGCATGACTTCCTACAGGTAAAGGTAACTGTCAGCTGTCCTAGAATGCTTGATGAGAACAATGAATCTTGATTTATGAAGTGCAATAAAAGCCTACCTGAACCGGCCTACTACCTCGACCCGGACTGACCCTACACGGAGAATATTTACGTTTTCAGTTCTGTTACAGGTTCAAAGAATTTGTATTTATTCCCCTGTTTTATTGAGAAATACATCCTCCTCCTAGAAGCAATAACAAAATAACAAGAAATAAAAACAGACAAAAAGAACCGTATAAATAAACGAAATCAATTATCGTTTATCAAACTTCTAAGTTATATGTACATATTTCTCCGTTTGACATCGCCTAATCAAAACATTCTTCAGAACCTGTTTTCTAGAGCATTTAGTAAGCTTTCGAATGGCAACCATCCGTTTACCAAGATTCTCAACCGTGTTCGAGATATTAAGGAAAGTATACGAAATTTCCAAAGCTTTTCATCTCTATTAATAAATTATTTTAATTTAACCCTTCCTTAACTCCAAACGTAAGTAAATTTTCAGCATACTAGTTTTGATGAAATTAGAACATGCAGAAAATGTTTCAACTGAATCCCATAATTCGAAGTACCAAAATCAAAGACAAAAAGAACCGTTCGAATAAACAAAATCAATTACTTCAAAGTTTAAGCACTTATTTATCCGATTGACATCGCTTATTCAAAACTTTCTTTAGAACCTTTTTTGTAGACCATTTAGTAAGCTTTCGAATGGTAACGTTTCGCTTCCCAAGATTGTCAACGGTTTTCGAGATACTAACGAAAGTATAAAAGGTTACCAAAACTTTTCTTGTCTGTTAATAAAATATTTTATTCTAACCCTTCCTTTACTCCAAACGTAACCAAAATTTCAACATATTAGTGTTGATAAAATTCGAACTTGCAGAAAATGTTTCAACTGAATCCCATAATTCTAAGTACCAAAATCAAAGACAAAAAGAACAGTTCGAATAAGCGAAATCAATTACTTAAAAGTTTTAAGCACTTATTTCCCCGATTGACATCGCTTATTCAAAACTTTCTTTAGAACCTTTCTTGTAGACCATTTAGTAAGCTTTCGAATGGTAACCTTTCGCTTCCCAAGATTTTCAACCGTTTTCGAGATATTAAGAAATTATACGAAGTTCCCAAAACTTTTTATTTTTTTTATTTATTTTTTTTTTTTTTTAACGGTGCATCTACATCTTGGCCATTAGCGCCGGGCTGTCTACAGGTTGCCACCCTTTTCTAATGCCAACAGCAGGTGGTCGGTCACCCATTCAGGTACTGACCACGCCCGACGTTGCTTAACTTCGGTGATCTACGGGAACCGGTGCACTCAACGTGGCTATGGCCGTTGGCAAAAAAACTTTTTATTATTTCTGACAACAGAAAATTGGTCTTATTTTACCTATCCTGTTTTACACACACATACATTTTCCTTACAAATACAACATAAGAAATTACAAAAATAAAAAGCAATAAAAAACCAAGGGAAAGAGACAAAAATTACAAAAAGAACGACAAAAACCCGTTCATAAGAACAAAACAGACGTATTTGAAGTTTTAAGCACTTATTTCTCCGATTGACATAACCTAATCAAAAATAGTTTTAGAATCATTTTTGTAGAGAATTTAGTAAGCTTTCAAATAGTTTCAATCCACTTACCACGATTTCCCAACCGTGTTCGAGATATTAATGACAGTATACGAAGTTTCCAAAACTTTTCATGTCTGTTCATAAAATATTTTATTCTAACCCTTCCTTAACTCTAAACGTAACATAACTTTCAACATATTAGTTTTAATGAAAGTAGAACATGCAGATAATGTTTCAACTGAATCCCGTTATTCTAAGTACCCAAACCAAAAACGGTATTCAAAAACTATTTTTCCAATTTTCTCGGCAACGGTTAAAGCTATCGCCTTGAAAATGGTTTCATTCGTTTTCCTAACCAAAGAAGCCTATAAAACGAGTACTTACAAGCTTATGAATTCAAAAACGTAAGCGTTACGATTTTTTATGCGCGAATTTCGCCCCAAACGCCATCTTCCAGTGGGCGGATTTTGCTGGTTAACGAACTTGACCTTTCAAATTGGACGACAGATTTTTGTACCAAATTTCATAAAAATCGGGCCATTCGTCTTCTACCTAGAGAGCGAACAGACAAATATATATATATATGTATATATATATATATACATATATATATACATATATATATATATATATATATATATATATATATATATATACAAATTTGAACCACCGTTATTTTCGGTTTCTAGGGGTTCTGAAACGCGAAATTTTCTAGTCGGCACTTCCGGATTGTTTCATTGTATCAACCTTATAAGCGGGGTTCCTCCCTATGGGGGAGGGAGGAACCGCGCTAAAAAGAGATGAGGTCGTTTGCTAATTGCTGAACACCCAAGATGACATCAAGAAAATAGAAACGATATTACTGGGTTGAGGAACCTGAAAAAACAAGCAGGGGCCTTGAGGAAAATTTTGATAATTTTCCCTAAAGTAAAATATGCCGCTATTGTCGCTATTGAAAAAGGAGACAAACAACTTACAATTGCATAAAATGTTGTACCCATGAAGAGCGTTCAAGGAAAGTATGCAATTCTTCTCCGCGCTAATGGCCGAGAAGTCGGTGTGCAGTTAAAAAAAAAAAATGTATGTTACCAGTTAAGGGTTTAACCAGAAATTATCCCCAATTCCTGCTAGAGCACTGTACACGCTCAAGGCTAAAGAGGGCTCGCAATCATGAGATACAGCCGTGGCAGAATACTTGGGCGTCGCCTCTGGTGTACAACTTCCCCCCACGAGAATACTCGGGCGTCGCCTCTGAGGAACATCTTTCACCGGCGAGTATTCTCGGGCGTCGCATCGAAAGGGTTAATTTCTGATGAACATTTTTTTTGGTATTTCAGTTTAATAATTTTATTAATTATTTATTAATTTTAATATTATTTCAAATAAAGTTCTGATGCACACATATTGATTAAAAGAGCAATTTGCCAAAGGAGGAGTTGTTTGATTTAATAATAAAAATGAATATAATATTTACAGTATAAAAATTCACTGAGAGCAAAAACGCAAAAATTTTACAGACGACAGAAATCTGTCAATCCCTATGCGGTGTATCACACACTCTGGATTACAACTCAACAAAACGCCCCGTTTTCCAAGCAATAGTATTAAATAGTGGCGAGCGACGGGGAAATCAATTATTCCCTGTCAGCTGACAAACAATTTAAAAGAATCCTGAATTGACATATCGAAAATCGTCTCTTTTACATGATAGTAGTGACATGATAGCTATATAGGTTTTTATCTTCTAGAATGTTTTATTATTTTATAGAAAATCAATAAAAAAACTATTTGTTTGTGTGTGTATATACGTATATATATATATATATATATATATATATATATATATATATATATACTTGTTTTTTGTAGCCAATAGGTCATAAAAACACTCCTTTCACTTCCTGTATTTTATTATTTTCACCCTAACCGGTTTCGAGCTATTCTGCTCCTCCTCAAAGGGTATTTCATTCGATGGTCATTTCCCATCACGTACATTTATATAAAGTATTTTTAATATTGCATAGCAATATGCGTCTCAGGGTTATGAAACACTAGTATCCTAACTATAACCCTGAGACGCATATTGCTATGCAATATTAAAAATACTTTATATAAATGTACGTGATGGGAAATGACCATCGATATTTGAGGAGGAGCAGAATAGCTCGAAACCGGTTAGGGTGAAAATAATAAAATACAGGAAGTGAAAGGAGTGTTTTTATGACCTATTGGCTACAAAAAACAAGTATATTGAAGTTTAAGGTCAACAATGGAAGAAAAAGTATATATATAGCAAGCTTAGGAAGCATGCGTTGCTAGGACGCTAACAGGTCAGCTGTTATCGTACTGTATCTATTTCATAGTATTATTTTTAATTGCGGTTAATTTCACCTATAATGGCAGTCGTTGAATTATTAGAAATAAACTGAGATTTTGTTTCTCATAGAGTTTACGCTTTACCTGGTGATGCTCCATCCGAGGTAATAATATTCCGAACCCTTGCCTCCTCACCCAATTAGTAATGTTCGCAAATATAAAGGGTGTTTCCAAATACATCTTGGAAACATAAATTCTTAGATTTTAACGTAAATTTATTATTAAAAACGAATTTTAATCTGTACTGGTTAAACTCCTGTTACTGGTAACCTATAGATAGCGGGTTATCTCTACTGTCCCGGACCAACGTCAAGAAACATTATACTTTGATTACATATAAATTGATGAATAACATATAGTATGACGGGAACCGTGCTATAATAAACTGCACAAAATTATGCAGTTGTCTTAATTTTGATGATACATTATTTAACGCTATAAAATAACTAATTATCTGCCGTGAGGAAGCACGGGTTATTAGGCTAGTGCTGTAAGAAATTTTTTTTGTTAGGGTGAAAAAATAATAGTTATGACCACCCATGCTTTATTTGTGCATTTTAATAAAACATGTATAAATTTTATGTTTCACACTGTTTTACACGAAGAGACTCTATAAATACCCTGAGTACCCTAGTACCAACCTCTGTGACCTGTATTTGCTTTAGGGTTAGGATCGATGGAGATTAGTTTCATCAACTCAGGGGCCTAAATCCTTAGAACGCCTGGTGTATTATCTATTTGTAATACTTGTACGTACATTTAGTGGAAAAACATATTAAATAAATTTCGAATTCCAGAGGAAATCATTATTAAACCTAATTCACGGTTGAATACTCTTATAAATTACGAAGCGTCTTAGGTCAAAAAATGATAAATAAAACGATCTTTTCGAAGTTTTATTTGGTGAAAGGACGATATTCGAAAGACAAATTTTTATCAAATTTTATTAAAAAAAAAGGGGGAATTATTTTTTTTTAGTAGAAAATAGATTTCTCTTATAATGAAACCATTCATAAATGGTATGTAGAATAGTTTTTTTTTTTTTACGCCACATCTACATCTAGGCAATTAGCGCGGTGTAGTTGGTGTTATATACATTTCTATATATATGCACACATGCGTATACATATATATATATATATATATATATATATATATATATATATATATATATATATATATATATATATACCCAAAGCAGAACCTTTTCAATCTTTCTGCAACGGAATTTGAAAAAAAAAACAAAACTTGTCTGCAGCCCCATGCGGTTCAAGTTGCGTGTAATATGAACCGCGAGTGAGATAATCTTGAAGAATAATTAAAGTAAATTTAATAATACAATAATAATTTAACATTTCAAACATGATAGAGTAAGAATAATTCAATAATAATAATAATAATAATAAATAATTCACAACAATAATATTATCAAAAAATGACTTAAGAGTCCAAAATACTAACCAAAAATTCTTAAGAAAAATTTGTGAAAACAGTCAATTAATTCTTGCAATGATGGATTTTATGATCGCATATCGATAGTTTTGAAACAATCGTATCGGGTTCGAATACGCCATCTATTGTTATAATATTGTATCGCTTCGGTAATTCGGTCTATGGAATGCGAAGTTTCTCACGATCGATACACCGAATATCGACTTTGCAGATCAGCTTTCTTTCGTTTACATAATGCCGGACGTTTGTAGCGTTGGTTATAGTTTGTGGAATGGAGAATTTTTCTGCAAAAAATAATTTTATTGACAACCGGTCGGTCAGGCTGATCTTTCTGCAGCCCTTGTCGTCTTTCTGCGACAATGTCGCACTGTCGCCCGTAGTTCTGCTATGGGTATATATATATATATATATATATATATATATATATATATATATATATACGTATATACACATACAAACAAATAGTTTTTTTATTGATTTTCTATAAAATAATAAAACATTCTAGAAGATAAAAACCTATATAGCTATCATGTCACTACTATCATGTAAAAGAGACGATTTTCGAGATGTCAATTCAGGATTCTTTTAAATTGTTTGTCAGCTGACAGGGAATAATTGATTTCCCCGTCGCTCGCCATTATTTGATACTATTGCTTGGAAAACGGGGCGTTTTGTTGAGTTGTAATCTAGAGTGTGTGAGACACCGAATATCGACTTAGCAGATCAGCTTTCTTTCGTTTACATAATGCCGGACGTTTGTAGCGTTGGTTATAGTTTGTGGAATGGAGAATTTTTCTGCAAAAAATAATTTTATTGACTTTTCTGCAGCCACTATTTAAAAAACAACCGGTCGGTCAGGCTGATCTTTCTGCAGCCCTTGTCGTCTTTCTGCGACAATGTCGCACTGTCGCCCGTAGTTCTGCTATGGGTATATATATATATATATATATATATATATATATATATTTTTTTTTTTTTACTGCGCATCGACAAATCTTGGCCATTAGCGCCGGCCTTCAGGGTGCAGCCAGGGATTTTCTCAGCGAGCCCTGAGATGAGAAAATTTCTGGCGCCGGTGGGGATCGAACCCACCATATCCCGCTTATGAATCTAGCGCGCTAGCCACTAGACCACGGGAGACCCCAATATATATATATATATATATATATATATATATATATATATATATATATATATATATATATATATATATATATTAAATTGTGGAATACATGTTGATCTTGTAGGTCGTGTGGAATGTTCAGTTTGTAACGTCTTTTACATTCAGTGAGTATATCTTTAATTGTCAACGTTCTGTTACAAAGTCTGCATATCGGTATGTCTTTTTCTCTATGATTTAATTATCTGTGAGTAAGGAGTGTCCTATGTCTAGTCAGTACTACTTGGTCTTTTCTTGTCAATGTGTAATTTTCGTAAGAAGCCAGTTATTTAATATGTTTGTGCGTGATGTATGAAACAACTGTAATTTTTGCAATGTATTGTTATGTTTATTAGTTACCTCCTATTCATGATTGCCTACTGATGTAGTTAGTTCTGATAACCTTCTGCCCGGATAGCAATGTATTGTTATGTTTATTAGTTACCTCCTATTCATGATTGCCTACTGATGTAGTTAGTTCTGATAACCTTCTGCCCGGATAGCAATGTATTGTTATGTTTATTAGTTACCTCCTATTCATGATTGCCTACTGATGTAGTTAGTTCTGATAACCTTCTTCCCG
>OX328124.1:97822546-98004383 GCA_946811695.1 Gonocerus acuteangulatus | reverse complement strand
TGCGGATATGGGAGCCGTCCGACTTCTTATGGGAGCTCTGCTAAGCTAAAGTGCCCTATTCCACTGCTTAGCATCTCCTAGTATACCTGATTCCCGTCAACGCCTACTGCTTTTCCTCCCCGTGGTACCCCCTGGGCAACGTTCTTTTGGTAAACCCATAAGGACGGCGAAAAGCAGAGGCGGGGGTCCACGATGAGGCAGGGACACCTCCCCTGCTGAGTGGATCCTCTCCTTCGGGAGGAACTGTGTCGGTCTGCCGGCCTAGGTGGCAGCCCCACCAGCAGACTCGGTGACAAAGATTAGGGGTCTGAGTCACTTAAAAAATACGTACCTACAAGCTCAATACAGGATACAGCCGGATTGCCCCTAAAGGATAACCCAGAGGGAATGCAGGACCCTCTGGGCGACACACGCATGGAAATGGAACCAACTATGTCTCGCGAAAACGAAACGACAGCTACCTTCAAGGAAGCTGTAAGTAATAGTGTTTACAAGGCCTCTGGGTCTGAGCAGAAAAAACTCTGCTCGGACCAGAGGTTGGACATTGATAACCAAATCTCGATTTCTCAGTACACCTTGACCCCGTATAGTATACCGACAAGGTCTCCTGAGAAAAAGAGGATGAGAAGAGGTAAAAAAAGATCACTCGAAGAACAAGTTATCAAAGTGCAAAGATTTGCGAAGTATGTTGTTTTGTGCAGAGCGGATGACCAGTCTTTTAACAAGATATCTCCGTTTTTGATAAACAAACTAATACTTCATGAGTTTGGAAATGTAGCGGGGAATCAGCAAAATGGCCAATGGCTCCCTGCTGATTGAAGCAACCACGCAGGCTCAATCGGAAAAATTGTTAAATTCTAAGACTCTGGGAGTATTCAGTGTTAAGGCAGAATTACATAAGACTCTGAATACTTCCAGAGGAATGGTTACCTGTTTTGACTTTGAGCATTCTACAGATGAAGAAATATTGGAAGGCTTAAAGGACGAGGGCGTCATCGCTGTTCGCAGATTTTTCCGCAAAGAGAGGTCAGCGAACTGCACAGATGAAGCCCCAAAATTTACAGGGAGTGTTATGTTGACATTTAACCGACCCGAAATTCCGACAAGTATACAAGCCGCCTTTTACAAATTGAGAGTGAGGCCTTACATCCCTCCACCATTAAGGTGTTTTAGGTGTCAAAAATTCGGACACTCGGCAGCAAGGTGCAAATCGGAGCGAGAAATTTGTATTTGTGGACATCCGCCTCACATTCCGGACCCTTGTCCAACCCCTCCCAAGTGTCCGAATTGTGACGGGTCACACAACTCCCGCTCTAAAGACTGCATAGAATATAAAATCGAGAGTGAGATTCAGAAAATGCGATCAGAAATCAAGAATTTGACTTTTAAAGAAGCGAGGGTACTCGCCAGGAGTGCCTCTTATGCCTACAGAGGTTCTTACTCTAGTCTGGCCAAAAATGAGACCAACGCAAGAGAAAAAAGTATAGAAATTAAAGATAAAATATTGAAAAAACCTACTCCTCCTATCACTCCTGTACCTCAAACCTCTAAATTACCAAAATCCCTCCCACCTCCAACTCCTCACCTCACCCTTAGTGCCCTCGATCCCACTCCTAAACCCCCTTCAATTATAACTACTAACACGAATAAAGAGTCGGGAAGACTAACTCCCGCTCCAGTCGAGACATCCCCACTCACACCTTCTTCATTATCGCAGGGTGAATGCCCTGTAGATGTGAAGGATGATGGTGGTGGTCCTTTTCGCACTGCAAAAGTGAGACGAAAAAAAAGTAAAAGAGAAAAAACGTAGTTTAGAGATACTCCCTGATGAGTCAGGCCAAAAATAATTATATAATACCTAAATGTCCCTGCTTAATAGATTCCTGCAATGGAACATACGTGGCTTCTCAGAGCACAGCGATGAGCTGCGCTATCTCCTGCACACTTACAACCCTTTGGTGGTAGCTCTTCAGGAAACCAAGTTTCCTGTAGGATCTACTCGGCGGTTGTGTGGTTACAAATGTGTGCACATGGAGCCAAGGGTCCTGCCTGGTGGCCGAAGCCACGGAGGTGTTGCCCTTTATGTCATGGAAATTCTAGGAGCACGCTCTATTGATCTAGTGACAACATTACAAGCAGTCGCAGTGCGTCTGGAAGCCCCTATAAAATGCACTGTTTGCTCACTATATTTACCGGATGGAAGAGGCTATAACACTGATGACATAAAAGATCTAATCAATCAATTGCCTCCACCAATAATAGTACTCGGTGATTTTAATTTACATAATATAGCTTGGGGATCTCGAAGGACCACCCCTCAAGGCCGCCTACTCTACAGCGTTCTTGAGGAGATGGACCTCGTGATCATAAATGATGGCTCACCCACTCACTTTACCGAATCATCTGGAAACTTGGATGCAATTGACCTTACAATTACAAGTTCTTCAATCGTCCAATACCTTCAATGGAGTACACTTGGAGACCTACATCGGTCAGACCATTTTCCGATAATAATAAACCATGCTGGTAGATGTAGTGAGCACAAAAGACCAATAAAATGGAATCTAAAGCTGGCAAACTGGGATAAGTATCAGAGATTACTTAGCTTACCTGATTCAGCCGATTCCCCAGAGGACTATCTCAATAAGATATTAGAAGCAATAAACGAAGCAGCAAGTAAATCAATCCCGCGTACCTCATCCTCTTCAAGGAAACCGCCTGTTCCTTGGTGGGATGAGGAATGCAGGGATGCTAACAAAACTAAAAAGAAGGCATTTTATCGATTCCGACGACATCCCACTGAAGTAAATCTTATTGCCTTCAAGAAAGCTAGAGCAATTGAAAGGAGACTTAAGCTACAGAAGAAGAGGGATTCTTGGGCCTCTTATGTTAGTTCAATAACACGAAATACATCTTCTTCCGAGGTCTGGAGAAAAATACGAGCGATTGGCGGTAGATATTTCAAAACCCAAATACCATTTCTACTAAACAATGGAGTACATACAAATGAGCCGCAGGCAGTTGCTACCATTTTCGCAGACTACTTCTGCTCCTCATTTGGTGCCTCCAGTTATACCAACGAGTTTCGAGAAATTAAGGCTATCGAAGAATCAACCTCTCTAGACTTCGGAACCATAGATGACAGTCCGGACGATTACAATGCCCTTTTCAAAATGGACGAGTTTAATAGGGCACTTCATACAGCATCAAGGAGATCATCTTCTGGCTGTGATGGAGTGCCTTATGAGATGCTTCTTAACCTCACTGATACGGGAAAAATGAAGATACTTCAGCTTTTCAATCAACTCTGGACCAGTGCCGAGTACCCTAAGGCTTGGAAAGAGTCAATAATCGTACCAATCATAAAACCCGGTAAAGATCCTAAGTGTCCAAGTAGCTACAGGCCTATATCACTTCTTTGTTGTATGGGCAAGCTCTTGGAGGCTATGGTGAACTACCGTTTGGTTTATGAACTGGAAAAGAATAACTTGATATCCCCATACCAAGCTGGATTCAGAAAAGGATATTCTACACAAGATCAGCTGATGCAGCTAGAGCACACAATACAAAACGCTTTCGCCTGCCGCGAACATGTCACCGCAATATTCTTCGATATTAAGCAGGCTTTCGACAGAGCATGGAGACATGACGTCCTCCGCCGACTGCATGGTTGGGGATTCAGAGGTAGGATGCCCCTCTTCCTCAAGAGCTTTCTTGAGGATAGAACCTTTAAAGTACGAGTAAGTGACGCCCTGTCTACTCCACGCGTGCAGGAGAACGGGGTCCCACAGGGATCTGTCTTAAGTGTCACCCTATTCTTGGTTGCAATTAACGGAATTGCGGACGGAGTTGGGAGAGAAATAGGTCGGTCGCTATACGCAGACGACCTCGCCCTGTTTGTCTCCCACCCTGCCGAAGATTCTGATGCTCGATGTCTGCAGAATGCGATCAATACAGTTAACGAAACTGCTAAAGCAAGAGGTCTAGCGTTTTCTCCTGAGAAGACTATAGCTGTACACTTTTGCAGGCTCCGGAGGCCTCATAATCACCCTGAACTTTTCGTGGGTGGTTCTGAGGTAACCTTCAGAGAGGCACATAATTTTCTTGGGGTTGTTATGGACAAAGGATTGAGGTGGCGAAATCATATTAACCGGACTATTCAAAAATGTGAGGCAGCACTGAGAATTTTAAAAACTCTGTCACGATTGAGATGGGGAGCGGAGAAATCTGTACTTCTGCAAATTTTTGATACGCTTATCAGGTCCAGAGTTGATTACGGTTGCGCAATTTATGGATCAGCTCGTAGATCCTGGCTCCGCCAATTGGATAGGCTTTATAATACAGGACTACGAGTTGCTCTCGGCGCCTTTAGGACTAGCCCATTGGATTCCATCTATGTGGAGTCTGGACACCTACCTCCTGAACATAGAAGGAATCTAATGGCACTAACATATACCTCATCATTACATGTTAAGATTGACCACTTTCTACGTGGCATTATAGAGGGGGACGCCGTATCAGATATGTATAGTTGTAGAAGAACAATATCGAGACCGCTGGTAGTGAGGGCAGAGGAAGCCAGAAACAGGTATGACGGTTCTTGGGATAAGCCTTTGGCAAACCAACACCCTGTTGTGAGACCATGGCTTATGCCAGACCTGAATATTGACCTCTCATTGGCTCGTCATAGCAAAACGTGTACTTCCCGTCTTGTTTTTGGGATCAGTTTCCTAGAAGCAGGGCAGAGGTACCCAGAACATCTAATGATCTTCACGGATGGCTCAAAGACAGACAATGGAGCTGGGTGTGGTATATTCATTGACAATGAGAGACAACACTTAGTTCCCTTGCATCCATATACAAGTATATTTCATGCCGAGCTTATGGCAATCAAATTAGCGTTAGAATATTATGGAAATCTCAACACAAAAATATTAATATGCTCAGACTCTCATGGTTCTCTGGTCGCACTCAAAAATAAATTTACCAGCGACCCTCTATTGGTGCAAATTATCAACTTAGTAGCTGAAGCGAAATCCAGAGGAACGATCGTAACGTTCCTCTGGATTCCGGGACATGTTGGTATTGAAGGTAATGATAGAGCAGACGAACTAGCAAGAAGGGCAGTAACAGCAGCTGCTGATCCTGCCTTTCCTCTACATATCAACGATTTAAAACATCTTATAAAACATTTAGTTAAGATTAAATGGCAAGCGGATTACAATAACAAATCTCCATTCCTGAAAAATGTAGAAAACTACGTAACGACTATGAGACCAGTGAGCCTCTCCGAAAGGCATGATGACGTAGTGATCACCCGATTAAGAATTGGTCACACACGTCTAACCCACGGCTACCACCTGGTTGGACGACGAAGGCCTCAATGCTCGCGTTGTGGGGACCTCCTTGATGTAAGACACATCTTGGTGGACTGCACTTCGCTCCAAGAGGCCAGGCAGCGGCACCAACTAGCTGGTAGCCTAAATGAACTGTTGAATAGAAATGAGCCATCTGTGAAGAGATTGATAGAATTCTTAGAAGAAATCAATATTTATTACCTCATATAGAACCGCCTTATTAGGTTTATGAATGAGAATGCATTGTAAATTTATCATTAAATGTGTGTATTGTGTGTGTCTGTATTTATTGAGTGAGTGCGTTTAACTTAATGTAAATATGTAAATAATATTGTATACTTAGGTTTAGTTCTAGGTGTAAGTTTAACGGTAATTCTGGTATATGTTTAAAAGAAGAACCGATGTAAATAGTCTGAAAAAAATTTAAGCAGTTTTAAACTGCCACACCGTGCCTTCATTGATGAAGGCAAATTAAGACTGGTGTTAGTGACCCAAGCAGTCGAAGCACCTTTAAAAAAAAAAAAAAAAAAAAAAAAAAAAAAAAAAAAAAAAAAAAAAAAAAAAAAAAAAAAAAAATAGCGTTTTAGTTGCCTAAAACTATTCCAAGCTCTAAATATTTAGTATTCCATACTCTGGAAATGGTCTCAGTCCCCCCCCCCCCCCCGAATTGTTTTTATATACGCCCATGTACAGAAGGATCAAGAAGAAGTACACAAGATTGAGAAGAATACCCTGCCTAATATAGCCTATATAGAATAATATGCCGAATAAAACCTATCTAGTTAATACACAAGGACAAATAAAAGTCTTGACCAATAACAAGTCAAGAAAAAAAACTTTATTTAACAAAATAAAACAAAGTTTAGTTGCCCAACTAAAATAGAATAATATACCTAATTAAGTCTATGGAGTAGACACAAATGGACCAAAAACAAGTCTTGTGGAGTATTGTTTTTTTTCTAATTAAATACTTTTTATCAATATTTAGTATATAACAATTTGTTGAAAACTATTGATTGCTAATTGATGAATCGGTTTACAACTAAGTAGTCTTTATGAATATTTAGTATATAACCTATGTTTGGATCTGTGTTTTAGCGCGGTTCCTCCCTCCCCCATAGGGAGGAACCCCGCTTATAAGGTTGATACAATGAAACAATCCGGAAGTGCCAACAAGAAAATTTCGCGTTTCAGAACCCCTAGAGACCGAAAATAACGGTGGTTCAAATTTGTATATATATATATATATATATATATATATATATATATATTTGTCTGTTCGCTCTCTAGCTCGAAGACGAATGGTCCGATTTTGATGAAATTTGGTACAAAAATCAGTCGTCCAATATGAATGGTCAAGTTCGTTAACCAGCAAAATCCGCCCACTGGAAGATGGAGTTTGGGGCGAAATTCGCGCAGAAAAAATCGTAACGCTTACGTTTTTGAGTTCATAAGCTTGTAAGTACTCTTTTTATAGGCTTATTGGGCTAGGAAAACGAATGAAACCATTTTCAATGCGATAGCTTTAACCGTTTTCGAGAAAATTGGAAAAATAGTTTTTGAATACCGTTTTTGGTTTGGGTACTTAGAATCATGGGATTCAGTTGAAACATTTTCTGCATGTTCTACTTTCATTAAAACTAATATGTTGAAATTTTGGTTACGTTTGGAGTTAGGGAAGGGTTAGAATAAAATATTTTATTAACAGACATAAAAAGTTTTGGTAACTTTGTATATTTTCCTTAATATCTCAAAAAAGGTTAAGAATTTGGTAAACGAAAGAATACCATTAGAAAGCTTACTAAATGCTCTACAAAAAAGGTTCTGATGAAAGTTTTGATTAGGCGATGTCAATCGGAGAAATAAGTGCTTAAAACATTAAAGTAATTGATTTTGCTTATTCGAACTGTTCTTTTTGTCTGTTTTTATTCCTTGTTATTTTTTAATTGCTTATAGTTGGATAATGTATTTTACAATAAAACAGATTAGGCAAAATAAGAAAAACAATTCATTGTTAGAAATATTGCTTGCCAAGAGAAAAAGATTCGTTGACGTCTTTTGAATATTTTCAATTGCCTTTATGCTGTTGGTTTTTTATTTTATTTTTTAATTGATTTTATCTGTAGAATTATTACTATAGTAAAAGAACACAGGAATGTGTGAAAATATTTGATATTTTCCAATTCATTGAAACGTATGAAATGAAGTATCGGTAGAAGAGGATTCTAGGGTCTTGCGGACCTGACCCCAGGTATAGCCAGCCATAAAACCCTTTGAACAAAGGCCGTGGAAAATATTATCTGTTTCTATTCTATGCTTTTCAAATGAGAATAGGGAATAGGGGGGTGAAATTCCTCGCTACACCCTGGATGTCGGCGCTAATGACCTAGATGTAGATGTGCCGTAAAAAAAAAAAAAAAAAAAAAAAAAAAAAAAAAAAAAAAAAAAAAAAACCGCGCTAAGATGACGCAGTTCCTGCGAGTCGGACTTTTTTGGGGTGCTCTCCGCCTAGGCTTTGTATTTGTGTCGGCAGATACCTGGGGTATATTTACAGCTCTTGAGGATTAACTCTTAGCAGGTAAATTTCCTGCGGACCTTCTGCTTCTACGAGCATTGACCGCCATATTCGCTCATAGTATCTAACCGTTGTGAAGTTTATTTTTTGGATTTAGGACTTAATATACATATGTAGACTAAATCATAGCAAGAAGTAATCCTCCGTCGTCGGTTCTTAACTATGTAGACTCGCTAATGTTATCCAATCTTAGATACATCGTATTTAAAATCCACAGCAAAAACACGACATTTCATCAGAATCCCCTGCTGAATAAAACTTATATAGAATAATATGCAAAATAAAGCCTATCTAGTGGATAAAAATAGAGGAAAAATCCGTTCGTGGTGGTAGAAAATCTTAAAAGTATTTCGCTCAGAAATCTCCGAAATATTGTCACTAATTTTACGTATCCTGTTTTATAGCCACATAGATTTATATTCTATAATCAATAAGAAAAACCTACTAACAATAAAAAACTATGGGTAACAGATGAAAATAGGGAATACCAAGAATAATTCTAAAGAACGAAATCAACACCAGTACTGTAATCTAGATATTCATACGGCATCTTCGAATTCTAACAAACAAAATATTGATTCTAATTATACGTATCCTGTTTTATTGACAAATACATTTGACTACTATAAGCAATTAAAAACACTAGGAAATATGCCAATGAACTCGGAATAGGAGCCTCGACAGTTTCAAGACATTTGAAGGAAATCGACAAATCCAAAACTGACATTTCATACGGTACAGCCTGATATATTTTTAACAATGAATTGCTTTTCTTATTTTAATTAATCTGTTTTATTGTCAAATACATTATCCTACTATAACCAATGAAAAAACAACAAGGAATAAAAACAAACAAGAAGAACCGTTCGAATAAACGAAATCAATTACTTCAAAGTTTAAGCACTTATTTCTCCGATTGACATAGCCTAATCAAAAATTGTTTCAGAATCTTTTTTGTAGAACATTTAGTTAGCTTTCGCATGGTAACCCTCCGTTTACCAATATTCCTAACCGTCTTCGAGATATCAGGGAATGTATACGAAGTTCCCAAAACATTTCATGTCTGTTAATAAAATATTTTATTCTAATCCTTCCTTTGCTCCAAAGGTAACCGAAATTTTAACATATTATTGTTGATGAAATTCGAACATGCAGAAAATGTTTCAACTTAATCCCATAATTTTAAGTATCAAAATCAAAGACAAAAGAACAGTTCGAATAAGCGAAATCAATTACTTTAAAGCTTTAAGCACTTATTTCTCCGATTGACATCGCCTAATCAAAACTTTCATTAGAACCTTTTTTGTAGAGCATTTAGTAAGCTTTCTAATGGTAACCTTCCGTTTACGAAGATTCTTACCGTTTTCGAGATATTAAGGAAAGTATACAAATTTACTAAAACTTTTCATGTCTGTTAATAAATTATTTTATTCTAACCCTTCCTTAACTCCAAACGTATCCAAAATTTTAACATAAAAGTATTGTTGAAAGTTGAACATGCAGAAAATGTTTCAACTGAATCCCATGATTCTAAGTACCCAAACCAAAAACGGCATTCAACAACTATGTTTCCAATTTTCTCGAAAACGGTTAAAGCTATCGCCTTAAAAATGGTTTCGTTCGTTTTTCTAGGCCAAGAGGCCTATAAAACGAGTACTTGCAAGCATATAAAGTAGCATATAAATGTTCAAGCGAAACGATTCTTTTCGCGCGACATTCGCCCCAAACGCCATCTTCCAGTGGGCGGATTTTGCTGGTTAACGAACTTGACCTTTCAAATTGGACGACAGATTTTTGTACCAAATTTCATCAAAATCGGACCATCAGGGAAGCCAGAAATGAGCGAACAGACAAATATATATACATATATATATATATATATATATATATATATATATATATATATATATATATATATATACAAATTTGAACCACCGTTATTTTCGGTCTCTAGGGGTTCTGAAACGCGAAATTTTCTTGTCGGCACTTCCGGATTGTTTCATTGTATCAACCTTATAAGCGGGGTTCCTCCCTATGGGGGAGGGAGGAACCGCGCTAAAAATGAGAAATATTTTATGAAGGGTACACTGAACGGAGTGAAATAAATCTGCACAATGGATTCCAATTAAAAATCTCAACAAGGAAGCACGAGGGCCGCTTAAAACTTTTTCTATACAAAACTAAATTCATTTTGGAGATAATTCGTCGAATATAAAAAGGGAAATTAATTTACTTTCCATCAGAATACTTTAATTGTTTTTTTTAGAAAAAAGATAAAGCCTTTTACTTAAAAATGTTCCGGAAAGAAACAGGGCAAGCGGAAATTTCAATACACTTAGAGAAAAAGATAATGCTTCATCATTTATCTTAACGCGGAGGTTAACATTGTTCCTGCTTTTGCCTCTTTTTGGGTCGTGGTATTGAGATTATTTCCTAGATAAGACTGATTGAAGGATTAGAGAAACCTACGGAGTTGTAATGGAATTGTTTATTAGGGGATTTGGTGCTAGAGCTGCTTGATCTCTTTCTCACTTGAGGAAACGATGACGAGATTGGACGATTAATTTAAAATTTATTAGAAGCTTGGGAAGAATCTGCAAATGGAACAATATAGAGATACAGGGCCTTTTAGATCGAGTTAAAAATACTGGCAAAGGTACCGACCCACAGTGGGACCAAACGACATTTTAGCGCGGTTCCTCCCTCCCCCATAGGGAGGAACCCCGCTTATAAGGTTGATACAATGAAACAATCCGGAAGTGCCGACTAGAAAATTTCGCGTTTCAGAACTCCTAGAAACCGAAAATAACGGTGGTTCAAATTTATATATATATATGTATATATATATATATATATATATATATATATATATATATATATATATATATATATATAAATATTTGTCTGTTCGCTCATTTCTGGCTTCCCTAATGGTCCGATTGTGATGAAATTTGGTACAAAAATCCGTCGTATAATTTGAAAGGTCAAGTTCGTTAACCAGGAGAATCCGCCCACTGGAAGATGGCGTTTGGGGCGAAAATCGCGCAAAAAAAATCGTAATGCTTACGTTTTTGACTTTATAAGCTTGTAAGTACTCGTTTTATAGGCTTCTTGGGCTAGGAAAACGAATGAAACCATTTTCAAGGCGATATCTTTAACCGTTTTCGAGAAAATTGGAAAACATATTTTTCGAATACCGTTTTTGGTTTGGGTACTTAGAATCATGGGATTCAGTTGAAACATTTTCTGCATGTTCTACTTTCATTAAAACTAATATGTTGAAATTTTTGTTACGTTTGGAGTTTAGGAAGGGTTAGAATAAAATATTTTATTAACAGATATAAAAAGTTTTGGTAACTTTGTATACTTTCCTTAATATTTCGAAAAAGGTTGAGAATATTAGCAAACGGAGAGTTACCATACGAAAGCTTTCTAAATGTTCTACAAAAATGGTTCTGATGAAAGTTTTGATTAGGCGATGTCAATCGGAGAAATAAGTGCTTAAACTTTGAAGTAATTGATTTCGTTAATCAGTCTTGGAACGGTTCTTTTTGTTTGTTTTTATTCTTTGTGGTTTTTTCATTGCTTATAGTTGGATAATGTATTTGACAATAAAACAGATTAATTAAAATAAGAAAAACAAATCATTGTTTAAAATATATCAGGCTGTACCGTATGAAATGTCAGTTTTGGTTTTGCCGATTTCCTTCAAATGTCTTGAAACTGTCGAGGCTCCTACTCCGAGTTCTTTGGCATATTCCCTAGTGATTTCAATTGCTTATAGTAATCAAATGTATTTGCCAATAAAACAGGATACGTATAATTAGAAACGATATTTTATTTTTGCGGAATCTTGTGATTCTCAGATGCCGTATGAATATCTATTAGGCCCCCTTCGTATATTTTCCTTAATATCTTGAAAGGGGTTAGGAAATCGTAGCCAGTGAAATATAACAGTTCGAAAGCTTACTGAATTCTCCACAAAAAATGTTTTGAAGAAATGTTTGATGGAGTTTCGTTTATTTAACCGGATCTATTTGTGTGTTTCCCGAAGTTTTTGTTTTCACTTCTTGTTATTTTTGTACTTGCTTATAGCAGTGAAATGTATTTGTCAGTAAACAGGATACGTATAATTAGAATCAATACTTTGTTTGTTAGAATTCGAAGAAGCCGTATGAATATCTAGATTACAGTACTGGTGTTGAATTGTTCTAAATATTCCCTATTTTCATCTGTTGCCCATAGTTTTTTATTGTTAGTAGTTTTTTCTTATTGATTATAGAATATAAATCTATTTGACTATGAAACAGGATACGTAAAATTAGTAACAATATTTCGGAGATTTCTGAGCGAAATGCCTTTAAGATTTTCTACCACCACGAACGGCGTTTTTCCTCTATTTTTATCCACTAGATAGGCTTTATTTGGCATATTATTCTATATATGTTTTATTTAGCAGGGGATTCTGATGAAATGTCGTGTTTTTGCTGTGGATTTTAATTACAATGTGTCTTAGATTGGGTAACATTAGCGAGTCTACATAGTTAAGAACCGACGACGGAGGTTGCCTTCTTGCTATGATTTAGTCTACATATCTATATTAAGCCCTAAATCCAAAAAATAAACTTCACAACGGTTAGATACTATGAGGGAATAGGGAGTGGGGTCAGTGGCCGTACAAACATAAGGTCCGCAGGATATTTACCTGCTAAGAGTTAATCCTCAAGAGCTGTAAATATACCCCAGGTATCTGCCGACACTAATACAAATCATAGGCAGGGTACAGAGGGCAATTTAATGATTTCACCAAAATTTCTTAAACTATACTAGATTCTGAAATAACACAGTTCGAAACATAGGTTATATACTAAATATTTATAAAGACTACTTAGTTGTAACCCGATTCATCAATTAGCAATCAATAGTTTTCAACACAGGTTATATACTAAATATTGATAAAATGTATTAAGTAGAAAAAAAAACCAAGATTCATCAAGACTTGGTTTTGGTCCATTTGTATCTACTCCATCGACTTAATTAGGTATATTATTCTATATATTGACTCGTTATTCGTCAAGACTTGTTATTTGTCCTTCTGTATCTACTAGATAGGCTTTATTCGGCATATTATTCTATATAGGCTTTATTAGGCAGGGTATTCTACTCAATCTTTCTTGTACTTCTTCTTGATCCTTCTGTACAGGGGCGTATATAGAAAACAATTTCGGGTGGGGCTGGGAAAATTTCGGGGGGGGGCTGAGATCATTTCTAGGGTATGGAATACTAAATATTTAGTGCTTGGAATAGTTTTAGGCAACTAAAACGCTATTAAACGTATAATAAAATACGTTTTATGAACTAGGTGATCTTATTTAATTTATTTTTAAGGGATTTACGACAAGTTTTTATCATCAATTCAAAATTTCGGGAGGGGCTGCAGCCCCCTCAGCCCCCCCCATATACGCCCATGCTTCTGTATCCACTAGAAAGTCTTTATTAGGCATATTTTGTATTGATTTATAGAGCTTTGCTTTAGAATGAGAGCCGGATTGTGTAATTTCCGCTTCTGTGTATAAGTTAGCTACTGTCGGTCTCCCTGACGCCTTAATATCACTTTTTTTCGAGATGTTCGAGAGGATTTTGACAATTTTCACGAGATATATAAAAAAAAATAACTTTATTTCTTTTCTAAGCTTATCAAATGACACCAGGGACATGAACGGAACCGCGCTAAGATGATGCAGTTCCTGCGAGTCGGACTTTTTTTGTTTCAAATAAGTCTACTGCCTCTAGATCTTAACCGATTTCAATTGTTTTTTTTAAATGAAAGCTAATATATTTTAAAACATCTTTGTCCTGCCAGATTTTTGTTTTCATTGAATTCCGTGCAAATAGTTCACGAAGTTTACAATTGAATGAGATTAATTGAAATAATATGATTTTAGAATTATTTGAAAATAGGATTTGACTTTTTCCAAGTCTAATCAAGATTCGAATATTTAATTTCAACGATATTTCAACTGATATTGAGTTTGATGAAAAATGAAATATTATTTTAAGTCCAATTGCAAACGTTCATGTATGATTTACATGGTATTTAATAAACAAGGAAACACAAAAAACAAAATCTGGCCAGATGAAGTTGTTTTAAATTTGATCATCTTTAATTTAAAAAAAAAAAAAAAATTGCATTGAAATCGGTTAAGAGTTAGAGGCTGTAGCCTTTTAGAAACAGAAAATGTCATTTGTTCCCACTGTGCGGTGGTTACGCATGTGGCTAAAGAAAGCCGCAGATTTAGGGAAGAATTTTTAAAGCACGTTTCAGCATGATCTTGGACAGCTTTCTTAAAATATTGACAAAAAACCGACTCCGAGACACTGCGTCCTCTTAACATCTTCGCGCGTTCCGTATTACTTCAAGTGACATTTAGAAAGTTTAAAATTGAAATAAACATTTTATTTTGTATTTTCCACTGGCGTATATAAAAAATAATTTCCGGGGGGGGGGGGGCTTGTAGCACCTAGGCATATGGGGTAGAGGGAAAATTTTAAATATTTTAGTGTAAAATTGTGAGTTTTAAGGTCCTCTGGATACCTAGTAGTAGGGTATATGTAGAACAAAATTTGGTACTTACTAGAGACCTGCACGAGTAAGTATGGCATCGCGTAATCACGAGTAGGTATACTCATGGGACGAGTACCTCGATTACTTTATGTGTACTCATACTCATTCCGAACACCGGCATCGGCATCGTGCCGCATCAACATCGCCGAGTAAAATAATATTTGGCATCGGCATCGCCGAGTACAGAGGGGTTTGGCATCGGCATCGTGGAGTATTGCAGGTTTGGTATCGGTATCGCCGTGAATAACTACGTTATATACTGGTTCGCCTCGCCAAGTGTAATGAAGTCCACTGTATTACTTACAACTCAACGAAACTACAGTGACTATACAATTGTAACGTAAACAAAAACAATGTAATACAGTCTATATTAAAATCCAGAAGAATCAGTAATGAAGGTAATATAAGAAATAAACATTTTTTTAAGGTGATAAAAGAAAAAAAAAACATAAATAAAGGCAGATATAACCGTTAATCCTGTCCTGCCGAATGTAAAAAGACGTTCTTGGTAACGTTTTTTTTTTTTTTTTATTTTGTCTTTCACATTCACGCGCGTTTTTTCCTGTTTCTAATATCAGCATTTAAGATGTAGAGTTTTCCAGCTCTACTCTAATCCACATAATATGTGGAAACGCTGTTGTTTTAAAAATATATTATGTTTCCTTGAAATACGTGGACTAGCACCGTATACAAAATATGTTAACATTTACTACACATTACAAATGGTAGCTCGTCTTACGCACCATCACTTTCAATTACGATTTTTTTTTAAACAGGACCATACAAAACTTAACCATAATGTTCTCCAATGCGAAATCGGGGAAAATAACCCCCATATTAACCCCCGCAAAATTGACCTTGAAATTTTATTCAAGGTGAATTTTTTAATTGCATATTTCGAATCTAATAGTCATAAAGAAGGAAAAAGTCAACGGTAATATAGGTCAGAAATGACTCCTTAAGCTCATAATGACCATTAACAGCGTTTAAGTTGGCCATTCCATTCCAATCGACAAATGGTGGCTGATTTTGATCATTTTTTATCTTTTACATGTTCCACTAGCATTGCCTTACACAAAAATACCTCGTTTGAATTTTTTTAAAAGCATCTTCTAGATCTTATAAAAAAATTATAAGTATTTTGAAAGACTTGCCTCTCAGAGGTATTAATTGGACAACTATAACTCATATTTTACAATAGACAGGAATGCCTTCATGAGGTTATTCTAGAAGCTAATCAAGAGCTCTTGGCCTTTTAAAGCTTTCAATCAATCGCTTCAATTACTAATTGGGGATTTCACAGGTTATGTAGGAATTTCATGAACCAGCCTGTCCTTGAGTCCCTCTCAGAATAGAGAATAGAATAATTGCCCTCGCCCTTGGGTAGACAAAAAAGTCTTTCTAAAAAAACAATAAAAAACTTAATTTGTAAAATTATCAAAAGACGTTCTTCCTGAAGGATCCGAAGTACCGTCATCCTCGAGACTCCCGTAGCTTCGGCCAATCTTCTCAGCTCCGTAGTAGGCCTGGATCAGGCGAAGGCAATTATTCTATTCTCTATTCTGGGAGGGACTCGATGGTTCATGAACTTCCTACTTGTCCTGTGAAATCCTTAATGAGTAATTGCAGCGATTGAAAGCTTAAAGCAAAGAGCTCTTGATTAGCTTCTAGAATAACCTCAAGAAGGCATTCCTGTCTATTGTAAAATGTGAGTTATGGTTCTTCAATGAATGCCGCTGAGAGGGCCGTTTTTCAATACACTCATATTTTTTTTTATACTGAAAGATCCTTTTTCAAATTTTTTTAGTAAGGTGAAGTTACTAAAAAATGTAAAAAATAAATTACCAAAATCAGCGACCATTTGTCGATTGGAATGGAATGGCTCACGTAAACGCTGTTAATGGTCATTTTGACCATAAGTAGTCATTTCTGACCTATGGTTCCGTTGAATTTTTTCTTCCACTTGACTCGTAGATTCAAAATATGCAATAAAAAAATTGACCTTGAATAAAATGTCTAGGTCAATTTTTCGGGAGTTAATATGGGGGTTATTTTTCCGATCTCCCATTGAAGAATATTCTGGTGAACGGATGACCATTATTTTGGTACACCCTGTACATAACACTCTTATTATTACCATTAAGTTCCATATTTGTAACGAAAAAACCAAAAAGGACTGAGCGATTAAGTTCGTGCCACTGCTGATCACTGTTGATTACAATAACCCGACGCTCTTTAATCCGCATCCCTTGATTTATCCGCCCAATAAATCAAGGAGATAGACTGATTTTAGGGAGGAACCGCGCTAAAGATATTAGCACGGTTCGTCCCTCCCTCTATAGGTAAGAAACCCGCTTATAAGGTTGATCCCATGACACAATCCGGAAGTACCCATACGAAAATTTCATTTTTCAGATCCCGTAGATCAAGAATATAACGCTGGTTCAAAGTTCTATATATATAACGGTGGTTCAAATTTGTGTGTGTGTATATATATATATATATTTATAATACAGATGGAATAGTAAATATATAAATATATATATTTATATATATATATATATATATATATATATATATATATATATATATATGGTTCAAAGTTCTATATATATAACGGTGGTTCAAATTTGTGTATGTGTGTATATATATATATATATATATATATATATATATATATATATATATACACGCTGGTTTAAAGTTGTATATATATATATAACGGTGGTTAAAATTTGTAAAATATATATATATATATATATATATATATATATATATATACATATATATATATATATATATATAACCAGGTTGCCGACATGTAAGCATATGGTATATTAACGTAGAAATACGAATAAAACCAGAGAACAATGAAACAAATTTTGTCAAAATCGGTCAAACTGTGTGGATTTGTATAATAAACAAACAGACAGATAGACAGCTGATTAATGATTTTGACATAGTCTATGCCAATCCCAGGATCAAGACCTACTGCTTTGCCAATTTTTGTTAGAATCGGTCAAACGGTGTGTATTTGTATAAGGAACAAACAGACAGACAGACAGCTGATGGACAATTTAACCTAGCCTATGATTCCTCCCATATCAAGACCCGCCTGTGTCCCAAGTTTAGTCAAAATTGGTCAAACGGTTCAGATTTGTATAAGGAACAAACCTACAGACAGACAGCTGGTATAAGATTTTGACCAAGCCTATATGCTTCTAAATGTTTCTTAAAACATCATATATAGGTTCTTCATTCCGAGACGATTCATTTGATACCCCACATCATGGGTTTCGGACGGAATGACGGGTTTCCCAAGGAAGTACAAAACTGGCACGACACCGCTCCAGAAGCGGCGTCAAACACACCTTTTCAGGATTTTTCTATTTTTTCCTTTAATAACACCTTCATATCTATCATCCTGCAAAATTTCAAGTCTTTAGCATCATGGGAAATGCCTCCTATGAGTCAGTGAGTCCTATAAATCCCGATTTTCGATCGCTTATATCTCAGAAACTATTTTCAGAAAGAAAAAAAAAATACTCTATAATCCCCTTATTTACTACCTAATTCATTTGTTGCTTATCTTGCCTCCTGTATCGACATGTCGAGAAGTCGACAGTTATTTACGATGATTACGATGCAGTACTCACGAGTATTACTCGTAATCGTAATGTAAAGTAATCGACGATGCCAATTCCGGTCGATGCCGAGTATGTACTCGCATCGTCCAGTTTATACTCGGCGATGCCAATTCGAAACGATGCCGAGTATGTACTCGCATCGTCCGTTTTATACTCGGCGATTATTTATCCGATTACTTTTTACTTATCCGTGCAGTTCTCTAGTACTTACGTACTAGTTGCTCCGATTTCTAAAAGTGGGTCTCGTTTAGGGATCCGGATCATGAAATGAGAACTCATATCAAGCGTTTCTGTTGGTTCATTCCTACGGGCAATTTCATTGGCCGTTCTTTCTTCCGTTCCAGTAATCGTTTTGCGTTCACTTACTGATAGGTTTGTGTTTTTACAAGTTATATTTATTGTTTCTTGTTTCACTTCTTAGTGTTGTAATGTTCTTTGTGCTGTTCTTTCCGATTTGGAAATGAGTATTTGGGATCAACGACTGGAACACTACTCTTTTAAAATGCATATCAGGCCATTTTCCACCGAAAACCCAGTGATCTATATTACCAACGAGTTGGATTAACTAGAGTTTCGATATAACCTTGAGCGAGCGTAGCGAGCGGAAACGCATAGCAATTATGCAATACACATAATTGCTAATGTCATTGTATATATATATATATATATATATATATATATATATATATATATATATATATATATATAAGGAAACCAGTATATAACAAAGGAAACCAGTAGAACTTCTGTTAATGGCATAATTGCTAGGCGTTTCCGCTCGCTTTTAAAAAATGTACCTGTAAGTCTACAAACGAAAAGCCCCTAAATCAGTTATTGTGGAAGTAATAATATATTCATTATTATTTTACCAATTGATCTAGAATTTAAAATAAAAAGAAAATGGTTGAATATACACAAATTCAATTTTAGGTGTAATTTAAATCTTGAAAGGTTATTCATCATCCATAATAATTCAATGCTAAGGCCTGGATTCAGCTGATATCCAGCGAGGTATGACCCGATAACCAGCGAGGTCTTGAAAATTTCCCGTAGAATTGAATGATTCAGACGAATGGCTTCCCAAGGGGTTGATCGATCACCGTTTCAGTAATATATCTTTCACTATTGATTCTCTGTAATTTTCATATTTTTTTTTCTTTTCTTTAAAAAATTCCGAACGATATATAAAAATTGGTTTTGACTATGGAAGGATTTTTGAAACATTTCTTCAAGTCGTTTTTGTGTAGGTAATATAAATAACCCTTTTTAAAATGTGCATATGTCCTGCAAGGAGGGAGTTTATTTTTGTCTGCAAGTCTCATGCAATAAATAGCACTTGCATTAGTTATTGACAACTTTTTTTTTTTAAATATAATTAATTTCCGTAAATATTAACATTTTACAAGTTTAAAACTATACAGAATACAATAAAAGGAGAAAAATGAACTAAAGAACACAATATAAAAACGAAGTAAAATATAAGAAAGAATAAAATAAAAATAAAATATACTTAAAAAAAAATAAAATGATATTAGAACAAAATAAAATTGTTATATTACTCTACAACAGTAACATGCTTAATAATGTCTAATATTTGTAATAGGCATTCAATCTTCCCATCGCAATGCAAAACTGCTGAGCGAATTCTCTTGATGCCTTAATGCAGCACATAAACAGCGTTTTTTCTGTTGATGGTTAGATTCCTTTTTGTTTCTGTGACAAATGTTTTTGTTTGTAAGTTTGAAACGGTGAAAATATGAATTTATTGAGCCATGTCCTGTGACAAGTTGTGTTTTGTAAAAATGAGTAATCTTTTCTTTTTTGTTAAATATGTGTGAATTTGCGGTATGATTAGCTTTAAGTGTGTCCCCTTGTTAGTATTTGTCCAGCGGTTTTCCTAATTCTGTTTCGTCTTAGTTTGTAACCAATATTGTATTTGATAATAAGAGTTTTTTCGACGTCTAATCATAACAGACCGGTAACTGGGAACTTTTTGCGGCAGCTTTAGCCGCTTTATCAGCTAATTCGTTCCCCACATTTCCAGAGTGTCCTCTTATCCCCATAAAATTAAAATGTATATGTGTACAGCTATATATATATATATATATATATATATATATATATATATATATTTATATAGTCTGCTTGCTGGTTTTTCTTTTTTCTTATCGATACTTCTCAGTTTGTCAATTATCAAACATCTTAATATATTAATGTTAATTGTGATATCAACCACGAATGGTATACATATATAAGGAAAATGAGGTGGGAAGGATATATTTTCCGTCGAGAAGTAATCCGGTTAAGCATGGCGAGAATTAAAGTTCTACACAGAGCCCTTGGTTTTCTAACAATGGCGGCCTTGTTTATTTTCTTTTATTCTCTAAGACTCTAAATTATGCCAGGCTTTAATTAGGACAAAAAGGCACAACATAAAACTACAAAAACTCCCCCAGTAATTCTCATCCCACAGAATAATTCTACTGAGCCTTTCCTCTTTTATTTTATTCTCCTAATGTTATTCAAATCCCACTCATTTTCATAACAAATACAAATTATTTTGTCAATATTTATTTTAGGTCTTCCGGATAGCAGCTCCTTTTCAACATAGCATTAACTTTATTTCACTGTAAAAATAAAATATATATTAGACAATATGAGAACAAATTACTTTCCTCTGAGAGGAAAAAGTAAAGAACTTTATTTTATATCACAACCCAGTATACCTACTTCCGATTCCCCACTATATGGGTTTTCTCACTACAGAAATCTTGGCTCAAATCTTTAGAGGAGGTTTTACAGCCTCTACACTCAAAATACTAAACACAACCACAAACAAAGGACTACTACTCATAGTGTTGTACTTGGCGTCTTGCCATTGATTTTCAAAATTACCTGAATATTTTGGTCGTCGATTCATTTATTTGGACCTCTTTACTTTAATTATTTCAATTTTTTCAGACCCTGGAGGTAAACCATGTACCAGATTTTCTAATTCAAGCGTTAGGGTGCGTTTACACTTCGATTGTTATTGCAGGATATTTATATCAGAGAGAAATTCTGACTAATATAAACCATGAACAATTTCTGTCTGAGATATATATATTTCTATTATGAGCTATAAGTGTCGACACTTCTATACCGTCAGGGGTAAACACTGATTATTTGCTAGTTGCAACAGAACTATTTGATTTATCGCTGGAGTTTTAACAGTTCGTCCACTTTTCTCTTACAATTTGGGGGATAGAAAAGACTGGTTAAAAGTTGAAGCTATAGAACTTATCAATATGTACCAAAGTAAACCGGAGCTGTGGGGCGGTAAGCGTTTTATCTATAAAGATCAAATAAAAAAAAAAAAAAATCATGCTTTAACGGTAATGGCCGAAGCATTCAGTACAACTACAGAAGAAATTAAAAAAAAAAAAAAATAAAATAAATAAATAAAATACAATTAAAGAAACCGATTAAATTGTGAAATATATCAAGTGTACAGTTTCAAAACATAGTTCATATTAACAAAATTTCATTATATAAAATAATATTTCATTATGTAAATACCTACCTAGATGATAAAAATCGTAAAGCTGGAGCTAGTCAATCTGTTACACTAATAGCCTTTCTGAATTTTGTAACTTGCTTTGATATAAGAGGACCTATTTTGCAAGCAAGATCGTTTCATTCTTAAAAAATTCGAAAACTACGCTGGATCCTCGATACTGAGCTCAGATATTAATTGACTGAGGAAACCTTTCCGAACCTGAATAATTCTTTCCGTCTCAAAATCCATTCTTGAACCCATAAAGAACGGGTTTTTCCTCAACATATTTATAATAATTACACAGGCCGCGATTTTGCGTTTCGATACTTTCTTCATTCATGGGCGTATATAGAAAATAATTTCGGAGGGGGCTGGGAAAATTTCGGGGGGGGGGGCTGAGACCATCTCCGGTGTATGGAATACTAACAATTTAGATCTTGGAAGAGTTATAGCCAACTTAAACGCTATTACACCCAAAATAGAATATGTATTATGAACTAAATGACCTTTTAGCGCGGTTCCTCCCTCCCCCATAGGGAGGAACCCCGCTTATAGGGTTGATACAATGAAACAATCCGGAAGTGCCGACTAGAAAATTTCGCGTTTCAGAACCCCTAGAGACCGAAAATAACGGTGGTTCAAATTTGTATATATATATATATGTATATATTTATATATATATATATATATATATATATATATATATATATATACATATATTTGTCTGTTCGCTCTCTAGATAGAAGACGAATCGTCCGATTTTGATGAAATTTGGTACAAAAATCCTTCGTCCAATTTGAAAGGTCAAGTTCGTTAACCAGCAAAATCCGCCTGCTGGAAGATGGCGTTTGGGGCGAAATTCGCGCAAAAAAAATCGTAACGCTTACGTTTTTGAGTTTATAAGCTTGTAAGTACTCGTTTTATATGATTCCTGGGCTAGGAAAACGAATGAAACCATTTTGAAGGCGATCGCTTTAACCGTTTTCGAGAAAATTGGAAAAATAGTTTTTGAATACCCTTTTTGGTTTGGGTACTTAGAATTACAGGATTCAGTTGAAACTTTATCTGCATGTTCTACTTTCATTAAAACTAATATGTTGAATGTTTTGTTACGTTTGGAGTTAAGGAAGGGTTAGAATAAAATATTTTATGAACAGACATGAAAAGTTTTGGGAAGTTCGTATACTTTCATTAATATCTCGAACACGGTTGGGAAATCGTGGTAAGTGGATAGAAACTATTTGAAAGCTTACTTAATTCTCTACAAAAAAGATTCTAAAACTATTTTTGATTAGGTTATGTCAATCGGAGAAATAAGTGCTTAAAACTTCAAATATGTCTGTTTTGTTCTTATGAACGGGTTTTTGTCGTTCTTGTTGTAATTTTTGTCTCTTTCCCTTCGTTTTTTATTGCTTTTTATTTTTGTAATTTCTTATGTTGCGAAAATTTTGTGTGTAAAACAGGATATGAAAAATGAGGCCAATTTTCTGTTGCTAGAAATAATATAAATTTTGGGAACTTTCATTAATATCTCGAAAACTGTTGAGAATTTTGGTAAACGGAAGAATACCATTAGAAAGCTTATTAAATGCTCTACATAAAAGGTTCTAATGAAAGTTTTGATTAGGCGATGAAATAAGAGGAGGTCAGTCGGAGAAATAAGAGCTTAAAGCTTTAAAGTAATTGATTTCGCTTATTCGAAGTGTTCATTTTGTCTGTATTTTATTCCTTGTTATTTTTTAATTGCTTATAGTTGGATAATGTATTCGAAAATAAAACAGGTTAAGTAAAATAACAAAAACAATTTATTGTTAGAAATATAGAGTTCCAAGATTCCAAGACCTTGTAACTAGCGGGACGGTTTCTAGTGTTGCCGACCCTTCCAGGTAAGATTGTAAATCCTACCTTTCAAGACTGGTGGAACCAAAATACAACTGTCAGGGTTCGGTCACTGCCACTTAATAAAACTACATTTTATCGTAAAAATGGTTTTATTGTGCCGACGTTTCGGCTTGAACTTCAAGCCTTCATCAGGGCTGTAAATACAAGTAGGAAATTTTTAACACTAATATATGCACATATCTATGTAAATATACCTAACATATATATATATATATATATATATATATATATATATATATACATATATATATATATACATATATATATATATATATATATATATATATGTATATATGTATACATATATATATATATATATATATATATATATATATATATACATATATACATATATAATATATATATGCATATACACATACACATATACACGCACACATATGTACATATATATGCCCACATACATACACATATGGGGTATGTATTATTAAGTAGCAGTGACCTAACCCGGACAATCCCTACCTTGCATCATCAAATTAGACTAGGGATAAGAACGGAACCGCGCTAAGATGAGGCAGTTCCTGCGAGTCGGACTTTTTTAATTTATTTTTAAGGATTTTATGGAATTTTTACCGATCAAATCAAAATTTCGGGGGGGGGGGGGCTGCAGCCACCTCATCCCCCCTTATATACGCCCATGTCTTCATTGCAAGGAGAATGGACTACTCAGGGCACATATGTACGAGTGTGAACGGGCCGTACATTTATCGCAAATTTCAAGTAATATACATGATATAAATATCTAGCTATTTCTCTCAGTATGTGAACTTGCAAGAGAATATCTATATATATATATATATATATATATATATATATATATATATATATATATATATATATAGCCTGACATATTTATCCTGCGAGAAGTGTCAAGTGTAAACGCAATCTTATATTGATAATTCAAGCGCTTTCGAAAACATTGTTTCATGGTAAATGCTCTAATTAGAGCTATAAGGCACGTACAAAGATATATTACTCTAGAGCACTATAAGAGAACCCGAGCCTGAAAACACTTTTGCTGAACTAATATAACACTTGTGGTGAAAAACGTGGTTTTATTCTATTAAAATCCTACTCCTTTCTCTAGATGGATATAAGACTTTAAACTTTCCAAATAAAATGCATTTCTAATCGGAAATAATCTAACTAAACACAGCAAAGAAAGCGCATTGAAAGCCCAATTCTGTAAGCCACTGGCTATAAATTACTTTAGCCTGCAAAAATGTGGTCTGGAACACATATATAACATTCTAAACGCCCAGTTAGTTGAGCATTGCAATAACATTAATAATAATAATAAAAAAACCTAAACGCTTATAAATTGCTTCACAAAATAGAGATCTTGATAAAATGAGAAATTCAGGATATAGTCTAATATATAAACTTATTTCCCCGTCCACGGGACTTCCTCATGACTTTTTAACGTTAAGATTAACTTTTGTAGTGCTCAAAATTATTGCACGACTCAGCAATACTAGCAACTTAAGTATTAAATTTTGAATTAAAAGCGTTTATTATAGCATTAATCCTCAAGAAATGTGTATCCTGTGTAGATCGAATGCCTATGAAGATTTGTATCATATCATGTTGCACTGCCCAATTTACTCGCCTATCAGAGAGCAATATCTACCATTGAAACACCCAGCAGATAACGCTCAATTCCATGAGATCCTAAACAGAGCCTCAAAAGAGGATTATTTCAAAATATTTCAATATCTTAGGAATATGTTAAAGCTGAGGGCTTCATTGCTCCAAAAATAGTTCTACTTTGCTTTGTATTTTGTTATTGTTCGAATATTCGTATTTTTCCTCTAAATTTATAATAATGTTTATCTACTTTTAAATATATTATGTAGTATATAAATATAAATAACTTATACAATATTTTTTATGTATTATGATTGTCACAACAATAGTTATTTAAATAAATGTAAGTAGGTTAATTTTGTAAATTATATGTTACAAGTTATAAATATTAATAAGATACTGGTGCATGTTAAATAAAAATTAGATTAATGCATGACCCTAGTAATACTAACATTAGTTATACTAGTCACATTATATAAGGCCTACTCCTCGCTAAGGGGAAACCTTGTAAGCGATAAACAAAATAAAAAATAAAAAAAACAAAACGTTTTCTTCGTTTCTTTTAAAATGATTTTCATCTTCATAATATAAATTACAAATAACAAGTTTAAGGGTTAAAGCTGATAAAAAGCTGCTAAAACGAGGACTATGGAAGGAAAAGCTTATTTACATTTTCGAGGGTGTTAGAAAAAGCACCCCCCCCCCACCCCTCGCCTCTCTCACACTTAAGTAGTTATATACGCCTCTTTTAATGGCCGCATTCTCTTTTATATTGTTAGCATTACAACCTTAAGTAAAGAAACCCTTAGCAAGGCTTCTTCCTCACCTCAGCCTTTGTGTTTTAAGGTAAAATAAGACGTTTATTTATGGAACTTAGTCGAAATTTTCTCTGCTCTTTTAGCCTGCTGATCCGATTTTATGAAATCCCTGGAAAGTATTTTATGCATTGCTTAAAACAAAATGCGAAAGAATTCATAAGAAGAACTGTAATAATAAAGTAATTTGGTCTCTCTAAATTTGGGGGCGGGGGTACCCTGGACCCGTATACTATTTGCTTATACCGGTTAAGGAGGCCCGGTGGCCGTGACTGCTCACGGCGTGAGCACTTAACACTCCGTGCCAAGGGTCGTGGGTTCGATTTCCACTAGCAGTGGTGGCTTTTAAGAAAAGGCATTGGCTCTGTCCTGACTCGAAAAGGGTGGTGACCTATAGATAATCTGTTCTTTCTTAATAATTCTTAGTTAATTATAATGGACGTTAAAATTTAAATAAATATATAAATTTCGCTACGTCAAAAGTACCTAAGAGGAAGAATGCGTTGCAAATTAATATAAATAAATTAATATGTCCATTTAAGTGGGGGCTTACTTTAGAACCAAATTATAAATTTTTCCGTTCAGGCCTTTATTTTTAATTATTTGCTACCAAACTCAGTAGAAATAATGCACAACTAATGAAGAAAAAGATATAGAATCGGTATATTATAGGATGTGGGTTAACTCCAGAGCAAAATTAAATAAAAATTAATAACCGAATGAGCAAATGGACCAATCGTGTTCGTTGATATGTGAATGAATTTGTATTCTTTGATCATCAAATATGTCAAACCCGGTTGGGAAATAGCAGTAAATGTTAAGAACCTATTGGAATGATTATTCATTTTTTTACAAATACGGTTCATATGTGATTTTTTTATTGAGCGATTTCATTCGAAGAAGAAGGTGCTTAAATGTGGTAATTACCGCTTAGGATACTGTCGGTTTCCTATTGTTATGCCTAATTCGGTCCTGATTCTGTTATAAACTATTCAAATGATTGTGGAGTTGGAACGGAAACGCACTTATAAATGACCTAGTTCCTGAGAGTCTGACTATTTAAACTAATAAAATAAGTTTATTAAGGTAATTCCCCAGCCAAAGAATTGAGAAATATGATATCAAAACGACAGATGACGCAGTTCCTAAGAGGCGAAATGTTATCTTCTGACGACACAGCGATTATATCCTGGGTTTCAAGGTTTTTTAAAGAATTCCTAGCGGAAAAGTTAAAATTATGCCTACTCCGAATGAATTTAACTTTTGGCCAGATCAGTATCTCTAAGATACTTAGTGTCACAGTCCAAGCCTCTAGCCACTGACCCATCGCGACTTTTTGAAACCCTTTCTTTCGTTTTTTTGTTCAATAATAATTTGGATTTTCATATTATTAATAGTCTCTGGAGCGTTGTATAAAATAAAAATAACTTTTTAAAAAGAGTACAGACCTTTGAAGTTCCAGCTTAAGTTTTTAAAATGTTTGTTTGTTCATTGATTTCAACTCCATTTAAATGAATAATTAATGTATACCTTTTAAATTACTAATTGAACTGACACAGTGATTGCGAAATGTTTTCCTCCAAAGCGAAATTACGATTTAATTCGAGAAACAATGAGGTTCAGTTTAATAATTAATATGAGTGCTGTTTAAAATAATTTGTTTTATTATAATTACAAATTTGATTTAATTTTGCATATTATAAAAAATTCTTTATTTTTTTATATAAATGTTAATTTATTCCTTTTTAATAAGTTGAATCCAAACATACTAGTGATTCTCAATTAACGTTTCCTGATAAATTATTCCTGGAAAGCGAAAATCAAGTGCACTTAATTAACTTCAACAAATCAATGCCAATAAAGAACATAACATCCAAACGAGTGCTTAGACCTTGATTAACCTGACAAAATGATTGACTGAGTTAATTGACGGCTGGTCAATATTTATGAATTCATTTTGCCCTAATAAAAAATGAACAGTAATTTTTAAAAGTTACACAAAATGTATCAATACGTTTATCACTTTTCCTTCAGAGGTGAGGGAATTTTTGTGAAATTTCTGTAAATCATTATCGATCCTACCTATTAGACACCAAAAATTATGTTGAAAACGATAAACGCCAGTTTTTTTTATTTTTTGCCACGATACTTTGTATGTGGAATTCCCCCAGCAAACGATTGAACGAATTCGTTAACCAGCAAAATCCATCTAGAAGGGGGGGGGGGTTACTCCGGAGCTGAAGTAGTAGCGCCAAACTGCACTCACTAAGGAATGAATTTAAAACTCTTCAGAACTGAATAAGGGAGCCTTGTAGGAGTCCAGTTTGCAGTATAGACAATGAAGATAATTTCAGACGCTGCACAGTGCATGGACCATGGACAAAAATCGTACTATTTTTTAACAATTAAATTATCATTTGTAATCTAATAATAATCCTTCTAACACAATCTGCTAGGATTATATCATTGTTTAATTTTTTTTTTAAAGCCTACACAATAAGCGAAGTGCAGCTACTAATCCTGTTACAATAAACACCTTGTTAGTATCAGTTTATTTTTCTTATTGGGAACATCGAGCTTTTCCTTAAAATTTGGTACGTTAGGGGGCACAGGCCTGCCTGAGGCTTATCCAATGTTTAAATAATTTATTAATGGAACCGAAAAGAGGAAAATCAGGCGGCTGAAGCATAGTACTGGCCATACTATCTCCCTAGTGTGCCTTACAGTAAATCACTTTTAAGGTGATATCTTAAAAAGGAAATAAAAGAAAAAAAAACTATATGTTTGATAGTGTGTACTGTAAAAATAGGAGCTATTTACTCTGTAAAAATCCTGCAAAATAAGATATATAAATTTTGGATACGTTTGGAAAAGAGGAAATAAAGAAAAAAAAAATGTTAGCAGACGTTGCAAAATGCTTCTGCTCTTATGGGGGTTTATCGAAGGAACTATCCTTCCTTGAGATATTCTCGTGACACCTAATCCAAAATCTCGGACGTGAGAAGCATTGCAAGAGACACCTGATATTTTACAGATAATGGCAGTCCTTTCAAATTTGCTCTATGCTTTATTTTTGAAATCTATCTCTCCGCCAGACTGAATCCTCAACAATGCCCTTTGCACATAGAACATAGACATAGGATATCTTCCACAATTATATTTTTTATGGTTACACTACAGCTTCTTGTATATATTCATGTCAACCATTTCAGATATACGTATGTTAGGTAAGGGATAGATAGTTAAAATCCTGTAAAATTGCTGTTTTTCATAATAGAAAACCCGTTTATCTTCTAAAATAAGTATTATTTCGAATTGATACTGGTCCCATTCGACTAAGAACAATAACAAATACTTCAAATAGGATAACAAAATCAAAAGGATTCATGTAAGATTTTTTCCCCGAAATCCGGTGTTTGGCACCACTGTAAGGCACGGCGAAGTCCGACGCAGTAACAACTTCGCTATTGGAAGAGAACACAAATAATAATTGAATCTTTTATGTTATACATTTCTGACCGATTCAATAAAGTTTTGTATGGAATAATTAATTTAAAAATATTAATTTTACAGGATGTTTTATCCTCTGAAGAAGTACCATTATATCCTCCAACAATTTATTAAATGTATGCAGAATAATTGACTAATATGGTACAAGAGGAAAGGGATTGCTCCAATAACATCCAAACTTAATTACTTAATTAAATTGCTGTTTACAATAATTGAAATTAGTAATTATCAATTCTACTGAGAATTTCTCATCTCCATGATAATGGATATATTCAATGGCTTCGAACGCATGAACTGTAAGTGAATTTTGACTAAATGTTGGATGACTGATTTTTAATAGTTTATTTGTTATGCCAGACTAAATGTTAATTCATCTGTAGACCATTTTTACAAACTTAGGCTTGTAATGATAATTAATTTCTGAGGGCCTAGAACAATAGTGGCTAAATAAAAATCAACAATACCGAGTCTTCCTCCACTTCCCTCTCAATTTTATCAGGTCTTTATTAAATGATTCAATTCACCTTACATACTAAGCAGAAAAAAAAAATAAAATTATATTGCAGAGATAAGGCTCAGGATAGTCAATGATCTCAAGGCTCAGAATAGTCAAAAATAAGTCTTTGTTTTTTTAATAATAATACTTTGTTTAAATAACACAGACACACAAAGAAATTGGTCTTTTCCAAAGACGCCGTACATATATTCTTATGTATTTTGACACTCTGAATCCAAATCCGCAGTCCGTTTCACCCCATCGCGTCAGATTTAAGAGAATTTGAAGGTAAAATTACGTAGGAAGTCGTTAAAGAAGAAATAACTTGAGCTTCCAAGGTTTTGAGGGTCACTGAATTGGAATACGAGATATGTTTGACTCTACTGGCAAAAACTGAAGGTAATTTCAAGGAGAAATATGTCTACTTTGAAAAAAATGAAACTGCAATCAAAATTCTTCTTTAACGACTTCATACGAAATTTAAGCTTCAGATGCTCTTAAACCTGACGTGATGGGGGGAAACATACTCCGAATTCGGATTCAGCGAGTCGAAATACATAAGAATATAAGTATGGTGTCTTTGGAAAAGACCATTTTTTTTTGCGTGTGCCTGTGTAATCGAACACATCAAATTCTTACTATAAATTGAAAGAAAAAAACAAAAAACACAGATTTACTGGAGTTTCCGGTCTGAACAGAAAATTATCAGAGTGTCCGGTATCTTGACTGCTGAGTGCATATTATGTTTTGTTTTGGCGACAAGTGAAATAAATTAATTTATTCATAGTGTAACCAGTTTGTCACTGTACCAAGTTCACTCATTGATTCGCACCACCAAATAATAGGTATCACAAGAGGTACGAAATAACAAGTCCCGCAGATAAATAATGGAGGTTTCCTTAAGAACGAAGATCATTTATTTGACCACTCTCCAAAAGAACGAAGACTCTGAGTAATTATACAGGCGAAAGCTTGATTAACGCTAGATTGAATAATTGTTTCAATACAAAAATCATTTTAAAAACGTTTTTGATTTTGAAATGCTTCGAGAGAACATTCGTTCACACTCATTCAATTCTAGTCGACTGATTCTAATTGCTCACTTTGTAATTGTTTGAATCGGTGCAATCAATGGCAGATGAATGTAAAAATAACTCTTTAAAATCTGCTGCTTCATTATTTAACAGACGTTTTCTAGGTGGGATAAAAAATTAATTTTTGTTTTTATTTTCTATTTTATGCTCAATGTGTAAATTATATTTGTACATTCATATTACGACGTACCACTTAATCAGATTATAATTATTTCATTACGTCCTCATATTGTTAAAGCTTGCACATCATATTAGCATGTCGTGTAGGAATACAACATAATAATATATGTATGAAAACAAACAAAAATGTCCAATAATCAAATCACAAATAAACTGAGCACATTTTAGTAAATTATCTAAGTGAATGTACAAAAGCGTTCTTTTATATTTGTTATAACCTACTGATTGTGGGTCTGAAGAAATATGTAAACATTTAAGAGTGTATATGTGCTTACATATTTATGTATATGTGTCTGTTTTTATAAACTTTTTGGTTTGTTTTTCCCTAATACATACATATATATATATATATATATATATATATATATATATATATATATATATACATATATATATATATATATATATATATATATATATATATATATACATATATATATATATATTTATATTGTTCTTTTGGCGCTGTTCCTCCCTTCCTCCATAAGGAGGAAACGTGCTTATGAGGTTGACTTCATGACGCAATCTGGTAAAGCCGACTAGAAAAGTTTACGTTCTAGAACCCGTAGATCTCGAAAATAACAGTGGTTCAAATCCGTTTATATATATATATATATATATATATATATATATATATATATATACAGCGACTCACAAAACCGTTGCAATCATATGTAAATTATGTTATATTATAGAAAAAAACAATTAAACCCTTATAATATTTGCTACTCCGGGCCAAAATAATTGAATTGGGATTAGGAGGTATAATTCTAAAAGAATCTTGAGGGAATTAGTCAATGATTAGACTCTCAGGGATACGCTTTCTGTTCTTGGTTCATTGCAACAGTTTTGTGGCGGATGTTGTGGAGTGAAGGTCGAGGTATAAAGTGTCAAGTTAATTATTTAAAATAGTTAGTACCAAGCAGAAAGGACATAAAATATAATGTTTAAGCCAGATAAACTAAAAAAATGAGGATGAACTCAATTTTCTCTGACCTGAACAACAGTATTAATCTTTTGGTCAATAAAGGCTTTTCGATGAGGCAAATTGCTGCTCAAGTTGGTTTGAATGTTTTTGCAGTAAGCAGATATGTTATAAAAAATACTCTTTATTGTTCTACACATGTTGGAGGTTAACCAAAAAAAAATTCAGAAAGAAACAGCAAGTTACTGTTTCGACTGATTAGGATGGGCGAGATTGACATTGCTGTAAAATGCCAACATAGACTTAGATCAGACATGGGGCTTCACGTGCTGAACTATTCCCTATTGATAGCGCTGGAACTATTTCCAGAGCACTAATATCAGGGAAATATGGCAAGGGTAAAGCTGAAGAAACCATTGCATCAGGAAAACATAGGCAATTATGGCTGGAATTTTTTGGTAAGCATGAAAATTGGACAATTGCTGACTAGAGAAGTGTTCCGAGGTCAGAAAAAAATAAAAATAAATCGTTTTGGGGCTGAAGGACAATGCTGGCTTTGGAAAAATCCTGGGTCTCCCATTACTAACAGGTAATTCCAGTATATTCGAAAATTTGCTGGTGGCAGTCAAATGGTCTGGGGTGCATAAAGGACCAAAATGGTGGACGGATTGCCAGAATAGGAGGCAAAATGATCCCTGAGGAATATCTAAGTATTTTCGAGTCATCTCGATGGCCAAGTTTTAAATTCCAATATGAAGATATTATATTTCAATAGGATAATGACCCAAAGTACATTGCAAAAATAAGTGGATTTTTTTTTATTATTATTTATTTATTTTATTTTTATTTATTTATTTTTTTTTTTACGGCGCATCTACATCTAGGTCATTAGCGCCAATAAGTGGAATGGTTTGAAAATCATTCAATAGACTTGTTAGATTGGCCCCTCGGTCTCCTAATATAGATATTATTGAGCACTTTTCGTTCCGTAAAAAACAAAATTTGCCCAGTGCGAAAATTCATTATAATCCATTGAAGAAATATGTGAGCGAAACTAATTGATATAGAACGATATCCCGTCATAATTTTCAAACAATCTTGTAAAAAGTGTACCAAATAAAATTCAGATCATAATTAGAGCCAAAGGAAGCAATAGAAAGTACTAGATTATAAGGTTTTATCGTAGTTTTAATTCAGTCACAAAAGTGTTGCAATCAGTTCAATTTGCAATGTTTTTCAGAATTTATTTTTATACTCCAATAAAATTATTATTATGTTAATTTCTAATTATTAAGTATGTGTCAAAATCATATATATTTGTTTCATTACCCAAAATACATTTCTAACAGCGAAGTATACAAATTTTGTAAGCAAGAGCTATCATTGCAACGGTTTTGTGAGTCACTGTATATATATATGATAAAATTTGGCTAAAAAATCTTTCGTCTATTTTTAAAAGTCCAATTTGTTAACCAGCAGAATTCCTCAACAAGAACATGGTTTTTGGAGCAAAATTCACGCGAAAAAAATCCTAACGCTTACAATTTTGACTTAAAATGCTTGAAAGGGATTAGTTTTATAGGTTGCTTATAGTAGGAGACGAATGAAACTGTTTTTAAGGCAATATCTGTTATTGTTTTTCATAAAAGTTATGGATAACGGTGTTACAGCAGGTCGGACTTTTTAAAAGGGTTTTGTTCTCAAAATTATATGAATCACGTTCAGTGAGTATTTTTAACTAGTCATTGTTCTAAGGTTGATTTCTCGAGTTTATCTTATACTCTGGCTCACAGTTATGAAATAGTAATAAAGTCTGACTTTTCACTTATCTTTCATTTTATTAAGAGAAATTAACCCTTTTAGCATGGAATATGAGGTTAAAATAATTAATGCTCCGTTTTGTCATTTTAAAAAAGAGAATAGAAACAGAGTAATTTAACAGCAGACAGTAATTAATTTAAAATTAATTATTTCGTCTATCCTCAGGAGGGGAAAAAAAAGTATATGAGGCTTAATATTTTTTCTGCTGAAAAATAAAGAGAAAATAAGAGGAAAAATAACTATTAGTGCAAAGTATTCCTAAGCCAGTACGACAGGAGATCTTGTGCTATTTGCATTGGAGACAGCATTAGCAAGAAGCCTTTCTCTCCCCTAACAGCCAATCCACTCTCCTTTAGCACGTTCTATCTTAGATTACATTTATTTAAACAGAGGCCAGTAAAGGAAATAGTGATAGTAATGACAAGAAAATAGTGATAATAATGAGGAAAACACAAGTCCTATTATAGAAATTTAGTATGGCATCCGCTATTACTTCTATTGAACATCCATCAGCAGAAAACCAAACTCAAGGAAATTTGATTGTCTTGAGTCACCTTCCCCGTGTGACCTCACTTTGATCTATTTTTGTTCTTTGGAGGCATAGGGTCGGAAAAGTAGTAACACTTTCTATTACAGCACTTTGTATTGTATGCCCTAAATGTTTGGTTCTTTATTTATTTCGCAATAGTATTACGCCTTCCTCCGTGGGGGGTACATTGGACGAGAGGATTTCTTAACAAGAAGTGCCCCTGATGAGGCGCGAAAGAAATAAAGCACGAAACATGTAGGGTATACAAAATAAAATGTTGTAGTACAAAGGGTTACTTTTCCGATCCTAAGCCTCCAAAGAACAAAGATGTATTAAGAAATATTTTGGGTCATCTACACGAATGAATATCTATACACGTTTTTTTATGTATATGGTGTAAAATTTATTTTGATCTAATGTAACGGAAGTATATTTCACGGTCAATCATGAAAACATACACCGATTCGGTTGGTTTTGGATGACTGGTAAGTTATCTGCTTATAGGACATGACGCCCTGCTGGAGAGACATAATGAATATATTATAAAATATTGAAACAAACCGACAATTTCTATGTAAAATTGTCTCATTGTCCAACGCCCAATTAAATGTGGGAAATGACAGGTAATAATACAACTTGTAGTTATGAGGTACAGTGTTCCAATTCTATGGTGTTGTTTAATTAAACCTCACCTATTATTCTAGGTGTGTTTGGTGTGTAGATCATCAATAACAAATTATACTAATTACTAATTTGGTAGTGTAAACTATTCATGGCAAATAGGGGCTCATACTAGGCTTAATAATGAATTTTGGCTGTCTATTTAGAAAATAATAACCTTCTCAAATTCTGTGTAATGGGTGACGCAAAAGTGTATCGTAAGTGACTTATTCGGTCAATTGACGGAACTTGATTTTGATGGGAAATATAAATTCTTTATTTGTCGGGCATTGAATTTTAAACATTTCTTCATAAATTTTTCAGAAATCTGAAAAAGAATACCTAAAAAAAAAACAACAATTCTCTAATTAAATTATATTTCAAGACAAATTAACATCAGTTTTATTTTTAAAATTAATATAGTTTAGGAAAAATTCTCAAAATTATTAACCCTCCGTCGACCACGTGGGGTCTAGGTGGACCCCACACACACTATTTGCCCCCTCCCTTATAGCCACCGTATCTCTACCTTCCTGCTCTTTAAGTAGCTTCCTACTAAGTAGTGCTCCAGAGATCGGCAGTGACAAATCGCTCATAAAGGATAGTCCACGCCTCGAATTGAATATTTTAGCGCGGTTCCTCCCTCCCCCATAGGGAGGAACCCCGCTTATAAGGTTGATACAATGAAACAATCCGGAAGTGCCGACTAGAAAATTTTGCGTTTCAGAACCCCCAGAAACCGAAAATAACGGTGGTTCAAATTTGTATATATATATATGTATATATTTATTTATATATATATATATATATATATATATATATATATATATATATTTGTCTGTTCGCTCTCTAAATAGAAGACGAATGGTCCGATTTTGATGAAATTTGGTACAAAAATCTGTCGTCCAATTTGAAAGGTCAAGTTCGTTAACCAGCAAAATCCGCCCACTGGAAGATGGCGTTTGGGGCGAAATTCGCGCAGAAAAAATCGTAACGCTTACGTTTTTGAGTTCATAAGCTTGTAAGTACTCGTTTTATAGGCTTCTTGGGCTAGAAAAACGAATGAAACCATTTTCAAGGCGATAGCTTTAACCGTTGTCGAGAAAATTGGAAAAATGGTTTTTGAATACCGTTTTTGGTTTGGGTACTTAGAATAACGGGATTCAGTTGAAACATTATCTGCATGTTCTACTTTCATTAAAACTAATATGTTGAAAGTTATGTTACGTTTGGAGTTAAGGAAGGGTTAGAATAAAATATTTTATGAACAGATATGAAAAGTTTTGGAAACTTCGTATACTTTCATTAATATCTCGAACACGGTTGGGAAATCGTGGTAAGTGGACTGAAACTATTTGAAAGCTTACTAAATTCTCTACAAAAATGATTCTAAAACTATTTTTGATTAGGTTATGTCAATCGGAGAAATAAGTGCTTAAAACTTCAAATACGTCTGTTTTGTTCTTATGAACGGGTTTTTGTCGTTCTTTTTGTAATTTTTGTCTCTTTCCCTTGGTTTTTTATTGCTTTTTATTTTTTTAATTTCTTATGTTGTATTTGTAAGGAAAATGTATGTGTGTGTAAAACAGGATAGGTAAAATGAGACCAATTTTCTGTTGTCAGAAATAATGAAAACTTTTGGGAAATAAGAAAAACAATTCATTGTTAGAAATATATCAGGCTGTACCGTATGAAATGTCAGTTTTGGATTTGCCGATTTCCTTCAAATGTCTTGAAACTGTCGAGGCTCCTAATCCGAGTTCTTTGGCATATTCCCTATTGTTTGCAATTGCTTATAGTAGTCAAATGTATTTGCCAATAAAACAGGATACGTATAATTAGAATATTTTATTTTTGCGGTATCTTGGGGTTCTCAGATCCCTTATGAATATCTGTTAGGCCCCCTTCGTATTTTTTCCTTAATATCTCGAAAAGGGCTAGGAGATCGTGGCAATTGAAATGTAACAGTTCGAAAGCTTACTAAATTCTCTACAAAAAATGTTTTACAGAAATGTTTGATGGGGTCGTCACATTAGGAGAAATAAGTGCTTAAAACTTAGTTAGTTTCCTTTATTTAAACGGATCTATTTGTGTGTTTCCCGAAGTTTTTTTTTCACTGCTCGTTATTTTTGTACTTGCTTATAGTAGTCTAATGTATTTTTCAGTAAACAGGATATGTATAATTAAAAGCATTATTTTGTTTGTTAGAATTCGAAGATGCCGTATGAATATCTAGATTACAGTACTGGTTTTGATTTCGTATTTTAGAATTGTTCTTGGTATTCCCTATTTTCTTGTATTACCCTTCGTTCTTTATTGCTAGTAGTTTTTTTTTTTTTTTTTTTTTTTTTTTTTTTTTTTTTTTTTTTTTTTATTGATTATAGAATATAAATCTTTTTGGCAATAAAATAGGATACGTAAAATTAGAAACAATATTTCGGGTATTTCTGAGCGAAATGCCTTGTAAGATTGTCTACCACCACGAACGGCGTTTTTCCTCTATTTACCTCACATTTTAATTGGTTGCTGTTTTTAGCTTGTTTCCTGCTTCATTTCACCGATAGGAAACACGCTTCTGACGTCGACCCAATGACGTAATCCGAAGTGCCTAATAAATGATTTAACGTTTTAGAACAGGTAGATATCGAAAATAGCTGTTTTTAAATAAGAATCTATTGTTGAGTAATTATACAACGGAGAAGTCATGTCCGACCTTTTATTGTAAGATTTCTTGAAATGGAAGAACTGTTTGTCTTGGGAAACTACAACGTTACAACTCACCGACAAACTTTGAACCCACCTTGGACAATACGGAACTATAACATAGACTTAACTCTTACAAAGTATCATAAAAAGGACCCAATGTCAACATTACTACATACACAACATTTCACAGATTACTTTAAACAACACGAAAACTGCCTAAAGATATTCACTGATGGATCAAAAACTGAAAGCGGAGTTGGCTCGGCAGCAGTTATGCAAGAAGATATTTATGCCCAGAAGCTGCCCCCATATTTAAACATATTAGGGGCAGAATTATATGCCATCCTACTTGCACTCAAAAATATTCCATCTACCCAACATAAACACATTATTATATACAGCGACTCATTGAGTTCACTACAATGCCTCCAGAACCTGTACACAACCCACCCACTATGTACTGAAATAAAAGATAAAATCCATGACTTACAGACACGACAGAAACATATAACACTATCTTGGCTGCCTGGACATCAAGACCTCGGTCAAAACACAACTGCTGATAAACATGCTCGACTTGTGACAGAAGAACAGACATACCAACAATTTGATCTATTTCATAATGACATTACTAGACATATCAGCAAAATTATACTAGACAAATGGCGACTTGACTGGCATACTGAGACTGACAATAAACTACGGACTATTAAACGCACTATTTCGGACTGGTCATCATCGTACAGGAATTCACGCCGAGAAGAAGTAGTCCTTGCGAGGCTAAGAATTGGCCATACATGCATAACCCATGAGTACCTGATGACAAAGACTGACTTGGACATTCCACATGACCTGACAGATATACTTTCTGAAGGCAGTCAATATATTGATACAATACTGACCTATTTGAAAAACAATAACATTTTCGACAAAATATAGACTTCACATACAACCTGGGGCAAATGGTCACATAATCCTAAGAATTCCAATTCACTTCTTCTTACAATAAAATCACAGCGATACAGAATGATTTATGCTTTACATTTTATTACCATCTCCTATTAATAACAAAATATTTCAGTGTTTATTTTATTTCTTTTTTTATAGATATATAGGTATATAATTATATCTTTTATTTCTCATTTATTTTCAACCTATTTGTTTTTAAATCTATCCAACTTAACATACCTACTCACATGGATGATTTTTTGGAGTGGCATCGATTGTTGCAGCACCTACATCGGCTCACACTGAGGATTATATGCTTTTCGCCATAGAGGCTGAGCATTAACAAAATAAATAAAATAAAAATAAATTATATGAATCTTTGGATAAAAATTCCAATAGTTAAAATTGTAAGTATTAATGGAAATTGGAAAATATGTATTTAATAGAATTCAGAAAACCTTTTACAGAGAACTTTATTTTTTATTTTAATTTTATTGATCAACAGGTGTTTGCATATATTTAAAAACTCTGCTGATGTAACCTCTATGTCGTTTTTGTTTGAATCAATAATAAGAAATCCGTTTTTCAATGATTTTAAGTTTTTAGGCCTATCTATAATTCCTGTGGGTTCATATGGCTTTAAAGTCTCAACAGGAATATTTGCGTAATCGCCCTTCATCGTTAAGTTATTAGAATCATGAGTGATTCTTTTTTGTGTTACAACTAACAATCTTTGAAAACGAAGTTTGACCATCCTTGGTATTGTTATTTTCCCTCTAATTGGCCGAGATTTTCTATTCATGATCTAATTCTCCTTGAATTTTTTGACTAGATCAAGAACCTAGTTTAAGCAATCTTAAATTCCATCATTTATTTCAGAAAGTTTATCAAGCTTTATATAGAAACTTTTGAGCTAATACGGGTGGTCTGTACCGAGTCCTTTGTATGTAAACACAAAGAGCTTTCTGAATAACGGTAAAGGGCAGTAAAAGTATATGACATTACCTGGAAGTAGACCCTGCATAGAGAGAATTGCAATACGAAACCTTTTCATTCATTCTTTCACCAGCTCCCGTGTAACACCTTAGATCTGTTTATATTGTTTTACTCAGTGTGAACAAGTGTTGAAAGTGCCTGAAATTTTATATCTCTACAAGACTGTAGTGACATTCTAGTACATCCATCTTAATTTAAGGTAAGTTATTTTTTTATTATTTTTTATCTGCCTCTTAACATTTTAGCCAAGTCGTTCTATATCACTTTTAATTTATTTATTTGTATCAAATAAGTCAATAATATTACTCCTTTCTAACATTATTATTATTATTATAATTTAAACTTACAATTGTACTTCTACATAGCATTTACATTCCAACTTCTTTTTAAATGCTTTGCTACCCCATTATTAAAAATTATTATTTTCAATTGATTGGTTTTGAAATTCCAATATTCTTGTGTGTCATTTTGTGGCATAATAGTAATGTTTCGTTTCGTCACAACAAAATTTAAATGCAACAAACGTAAATAATTTCTTTGAATTTAATTGTCCCCTCTACAATTTACAAATTGCCTTAAGTATAAAGGTCCCCAAACACAGCAGTATTCTAACAATAAAAACATTTAATCTTGAATACTTGTTCTTGGTCCTCCTTATCTACCTGATAGGCGTTATTAGGCATATTATTCTATAGGGGCTTTATTAGGCAGGGGATCCTACTTAATCTTGAAAACGTGTTTTTAGTATTTTTGCATCACCTAGATCTTAAAGACCTTCTGTATCGACAAGATAGGCTTTATTAGTCATATTGTCCTATATAGGATTTATTAGGCAGAGGATTCTACTCAATCATAGATTCTTAATCTTGGTCCTTCTGTATCCACTAAATAAGCTTTATTACCCGTATTATTCTATGTAGGCTTTATTAGGCAGGGGATTCTACTCAATCTTAAAGACTTGTTCTTAGTACTACTGTATCGACCTGATAGGCTTTATTAGCCGTATTATTCTATATAGGCTTTATAAGGCAGGAGATACTACTTAATCTTGAAGACTTGTTCTTTGTCCTTCTTTATCAACTAGATAGGCTTTATTAGACATATTATTCTTCATAGGCTTTATTAGACAGGGAATTCTGATAAAATGTCGTGTTGTCGCAGCAAATTGTAATTACGATTTATCTAAGGTCAGGTAACATTAGCGAGTCTACATTGATAAGATCACCGACTGCGAAGGTAGACAATTGCTATGATTTAGTCTACATACGTATATTAATTCCTAAATGTAGAAAATAAACTTTACAACGGTTAGATACTATGAACAAATAGACAGTCGGTTCAGTCCCAAACAAACAGAGGGTTTACTAGAAATTTAACTGCTAGGACTTAATCCTCAAGAGAAGTAACCCTTGTAGGGTAATATAACCCAGGTATCTGCCGACACAAATACAAAGCCTTGCAAGAGTAGGTAGAGCGACTTTAAGATTTCGTTCACTAAAATTTCTTAACCTGAACTAGATTCAGACATAACATAACATAGATTATATTGTAAATATTGATAAAGATTAATTAGTTGTCAACATATACATAAATTAGCAATCAACAGTTTTCTTTGTTCGACTATTATTAACGACTATTTAGTTATGAGCCGATCCATAAATTAGCGATCAAGAGTTGCAGGTGATTCCGTATTAGATATTTATTAAATATTCATAAAGACTATTTGGTTGTAAACCGATTCATCAATAAGCAATCAATATTTTTAAACACTGGATATATACTAACCAATTATAACGACTGTTTAGTTATGAACCGATTCATAAATTAGCGATTAAAAAACACAGGTTTATTGACTAAATATTGATAAAAGTATTTAAATAGAAGAAAAAAAGATTTCCTCAAGACTTGCTCTTGTTCAATTTGTATTTACTCTATTGACTTTATTAGGCATATTCTTCTATATAGGCTTCATTAGGCAGTGGTATCTACTCAATTTTGAGAACTTGTTCTTGATCCTTCTGTATCCACTAGATTGGCTTTATAAGTTATATTCTTCTATATAGGCTTTATTAGGCAGTGGTATCTACTCAATTTTGAGAACTTGTTCTTCATCCTTCTGTATCCAATAGATTGGCTTTATAAGTTATATTCTTCTATATAGGCTTTATTAGGCAGTGATATCTACTCAATTTAGAGAACTTGTTCTTGATCCTTCTGTATCCACTAGATTGGCTTTAATAGGCATATTATTCTATATAGGCGTTATTAGGCAGTGGTATCTACTCAATTTTGAGAACTTGTTCTTGATCCTTCTGTATCCACTAGATTGGCTTTATAAGTTATATTCTTCTATATAGGCTTTATTAGGAAGTGGTATCTACTCAATTTTGAGAACTTGTTCTTGATCCTTCTGTATCCACTAGATTGGCTTAATAAGTTATATTCTTCTATATAGGCGTTATTAGGCAGTGGTATCTACTCAATTTTGAGAACTTGTTCTTGATCCTTCTGTATCCACTAGATTGGCTTTATAAGTTATATTCTTCTATATAGGCTTTATTAGGAAGTGGTATCTACTCAATTTTGAGAACTTGTTCTTGATCCTTCTGTATCCACTAGATTGGCTTAATAAGTTATATTCTTCTATATAGGCTTTATTAGGAAGTGGTATCTACTCAATTTTGAGAACTTGTTCTTCATCCTTCTGTATCCACTAGATTGGCTTTATAAGTTATATTCTTCTATATAGGCTTTATTAGGCAGTGGGATCTAATCAATTTTGAGAACTCTTTCTTGATCCTTCTGTATCCACTAGATTGGCTTTATAAGTTATATTCTTCTAAATAGGCTTTATTAGGAAGTGGTATCTACTCAATTTTGAGAACTTGTTCTTGATCCTTCTGTATACACTAGATTGGCTTTATAAGTTATATTCTTCTATATAGGCTTTATTAGGCAGTGGTATCTACTCAATTTTGAGAACTTGTTCTTGATCCTTCTGTATCCACTAGATTGGCTTTATAAGTTATATTCTTCTATATAGGCTTTATTAGGAAGTGGTATCTACTCAATTTTGAGAACTTGTTCTTGATCCTTCTGTATCCACTAGATTGGCTTTATTAGGCATATTATTCTATATAGGCGTTATTAGGCAGTGATATCTACTCAATTTTGAGAACTTGTTTTTGATCCTTCTGTATCCACTAGATTGGCTTTATTAGGCATATTATTCTACATAGGCGTTATTAGGAAGGGGATTCTAGTCGATCTTAAATACTTATTCTTGGTCCTTCTTTATCGACAAGATAGGCTTTATTACTCATTTTGTCCTATATAGGATTTATTAGGCAGAGGATTCTACTCAATCATAGATTCTGGATCTTGGTCCTTCTGTGTCCACTAGATAGGCTTTATTAGGCATAATATTCTATATAGGCTTAATTAGGCAGGAGATACTACTTAATCTTAAATATTTGTTCTTCGTCCTTCTGTATCCATTAGATAGCCTTTATTAGCCGTATTATTCTATTTAGGCTTTATTAGGCAGGGGAATCTAGTCGACCTAGAAGACTTGTTCTTGGTCCTTCTGTATCGACTAGATAGGCTTTATTAGGCATATTATTCTATATAGGCTTTATTAGGCCGGGGATTCCAGTCGACCTTGAAGACTTGTTCTTGGTCCTTCTGTATCCATTAGATAGGCTTTATTAGCCGTATTATTCTATATAGGCTTTATTAGGCAGGGGATTCGACTCAATCTTGAAGACTTGTTCTTGATCCTTCTCTATCGACTAGATCGGATTTATTAGCCGTATTATTCTATATAGGCTTTATTGGGCAGGGGAATCTAGTCGATCGTGAAGACTTGTTCTTAGTCCTTCAGTATCGACTAGATAGGCTTTATTAGGCTTTGTTTCCTATAAGGCCATAAGTAGGAAGGGGATTCTACTCAAACTTGAATACTTGTTCTTGGTCCTTCTTTATCAACTAGATTGGCTTTATAAGGCATATTATTCTATATAGGCGTTATTAGGAAGGGGATTCTAGTCGATCTTAAATACTTTTTCTTGGTCCTTCTGTTTCGACAAGATAGGCTTTATTAGTCATATTGCCCTATATAGGATTTATTAGGCAGAGGATTCTACTCAATCATAGATTCTGGATCTTGGTCCTTCTGTATCCACTAAATAAGCTTTATTACCCGTATTATTCTATATAGGCTTTATTAGGCAGGGGATTCTACTCAATCCTAAAGACTTGTTCTTAGTACTACTGTATCGACCTGATAGGCTTTATTAGCCGTATTATTCTATATAGGCTTTATTGGGCAGGGGAATCTAGTCGATCGTGAAGACTTGTTCTTAGTCCCTCAGTATCGACTAGATAGGCTTTATTAGGCTTTGTATCCTATAAGGCCATAAGTAGGAAGGGGATTCTACTCAAACTTGAATACTTGTTCTTGGTCCTTCTTTATCAACTAGATTGGCTTTATAAGGCATATTATTCTATATAGGCGTTATTATGAAGGGGATTCTAGTCGATCTTAAATACTTTTTCTTGGTCCTTCTGTTTCGACAAGATAGGCTTTATTAGTCATATTGCCCTATATAGGATTTATTAGGCAGAGGATTCTACTCAATCATAGATTATGGATTTTGGTCCTTCTGTATCCACTAAATAAGCTTTATTACCCGTATTATTCTATATAGGCTTTATTAGGCAGGGGATTCTACTCAATCCTAAAGACTTGTTCTTAGTACTACTGTATCGACCTGATAGGCTTTATTAGCCGTATTATTCTATATAGGCTTTATAAGGCAGGAGTTACTACTTAATCTTGAAGTCTTTTTCTTTGTCCTTCTTTATCAACTAGATAGGCTTTATTAGCCGTATTATTCTACACAGACTTTATTACGCAGGGGATTCCATTTAATCTTGAATACTTGTTCTTGGTCCTTCTGTATCCATTAGATAGGCTTTATTAGCCGTATTATTCTATATAGGCTTTATTAGGCGGGGGATTTTACTCAATCTTGAAGACTTGTTCTTAGTACTACTGTATCGACCTGATAGGCTTTATTAGCCGTATTATTCTATATAGGCTTTATAAGGCAGGAGATACTACTTAATCTTGAAGTCTTTTTCTTTGTCCTTCTTTATCAACTAGATAGGCTTTATTAGCCGTATTATTCTACACAGGCTTTATTACGCAGGGGATTCCATTTAATCTTGAATACTTGTTCTTGGTCCTTCTGTATCCTTTAGATAGGCTTTATTAGCCGTATTATTCTATATAGGCTTTATTAGGCAGGGGATTCTACTTAATCTTGAATACTTGTTCTTGGTCCTTCTGTATCCACTAAATAGGCTTTATTAGCCGTATTATTCTATATAGGCTTTATTAGGGAGTGGTATCTACTCAATTTAGAGAACTTGTTCTTGATCCTTCTGTATCAACTAGATTGGCTTTATTAGGCATATTATTCTATTTAGGCTTCATTAGGGAGTGGTATCTACTCAATTTTGAGAACTTGTTCTTGATCCTTCTGTATTCACTAGATTGGCTTTATTAGGCATATTATTCTAAATAGGCGTTATTAGGAAGGGGATTCTAGTCGATCTTAAATACTTATTCTTGGTCCTTTTTTATCGACAAGATAGGCTTTATTAGTCATATTGTCCTATATAGGATTTATTAGGCAGAGGCTTCTACTCAATCATAGATTCTGGATCTTGTTCCTTCTATGTCCACTAGATAGGCTTTATTAGCCGTATTATTTTATATAGGCTTTATTAGGCAGGGGATTCTAGTCGACCTAGAAGACTTGTTCTTGGTCCTTCTGTATCGACTAGATAGGCTTTATTAGCCATATTTTTTAGCGCGGTTCCTCCCTCCCCCATAGGGAGGAACCCCGCTTATAAGGTTGATACAATGAAACAGTCCGGAAGTGCCGACAAGAATATTTCGCGTTTCAGAACCCCTAGTGACCGAAAATAACGGTGGTTCAAATTTGTATATATATATATATATGTATATATTTATTTTTATATATATATATATATATATATATATATATATATATATATATATATATATTTGTCTGTTCGCTCATTTTTGGCTTCCTTGATGGTCCGATTTTGATGAAATTTGGTACAAAAATCAGTCGTCCAATTTGAAAGGTCAAGTTCGTTAACCAGCAAAATCCGCCCACTGGAAGATGGCGTTTGGGGCGAAATTCGCTCAGAAAAAATCGTAATGCTTACGTTTTTGAGTTCATAAGCTTGTAAGTACTCTTTTTATAGGCTTCTTGGGCTAGGAAAACGAATGAAACCATTTTCAAGGCGATAGCTTTAACCGTTTTCGAGAAAATTGGAACAATAGTTTTTGAATACCGTTTTTGGTTTGGTTACTTAGAATCACGGGATTCAGTTGAAACATTATCTGCATGTTCTACTTTCATTAAAACTAATATGTTGAAAGTTATGTTACGTTTGGAGTTAAGGAAGGGTTAGAATAAAATATTTTATGAACAGACATGAAAAGTTTTGGGAACTTTGTATACTTTCCTTAATATATCGAAAAAGGTTGAGAATCTTGGGAAACGGAAGAATACCATTAGAAAGCTTACTAAATGCTCTACAAAAAAGGTTCTGATGAAAGTTTTGATTAGACGATGTCAATCGGAGAAATAAGTGCTTAAAACTTTAAAGTAATTGATTTCGCTGAATCGAACTGTTCTTTTTGTCTGTTTTTATTCCTTGTTATTTTTTGACTGCTTATAGTTGGATATTGTATTTGATAATAAATCAGGTTAAGAAAAATAAGAAAAACAATTTAATCTTAGAGATATGGATTTCCAAGATATAGTTTTTCAAATGCCTAGCGGGGTCCTTCCTAGGGCGGGAACCCATGCAGGTAAGATCTTGAATAAGACCTTTCTTGAAAGTAAAAATGGAACTGTCAACTTTGGTCCTCCTCTGCCTCCCGGCACTTTCATTGCTGACGAAGGCTACCAATGAGTAGCCAAAACGTCCTAAATATAGATTTTTTAACAAAAATCGTATTGAGGTTTCTTTAGCCGAATCCCAACCACTCCATCTTTACTTATCACCTCGACGGCTAACTATCTAATCTTCATGTTTTCTATGTGGACCCAAAATAATAACAGCTTCTATTTTAATCATTTTAAATGAATCTAGATATAAGAACGGAACCGCGCAAAGATGATGCAGTTCCTGCGAGTCGGACTTTTTTTGTTGAAAAGCGGCTTTGAGGTCTGAGTCGACCCCACGTGGGCTTCCATGATAATTTTTTTTTTTTTTTTTTATATATTTTCATGTATTTTATTTTTCCAATTAGTTTTCATCATGGTAGTATCTGGTATCAAGATAAAACTGAATTCGTCGAATTCGTACAATCTGACGAAAGGATTCCATTTTCCTGTGTTATTGGTTTTCTGTAATGCAATTTCAAATCCTACAACCACAATTTAGGAACCTGAGACTCCATATTTGGAGGATATCTTCACTGACACCTACAAATTGCTTGAATATTTTTTGAAGGAAGTCTTATGGACTATTAGCACGTTATTACCATAAATGTAAGTGGGGTCCTGGTGGACCCACGTGGGCGACGGGGGATTCGAAAGTAGGACGTATCTATACTGCTGTCTGAGAGCGAACAGACAAATCTGTAGGAATATATTTGTCTGTTCGTACTCTTTGGACTAAGTTCAACCCTTAGGTATCCATTAAATGAAAATATCCTATCAGTATAGATTTGTACGAATTTCTCCACTCTGTACTAATGTGACCCGATTTTATATATATATATATATATATATATTACGGCGTGAGGTTAGGTCAGTGATAGATCACTCGACTAATATGCTGGAGGACTTGAGTTCAAAACTCTAGCGCACTTAGGATTTTATCTTATAGTTTCGTTGTTCGTGGGTTGGATTCGGGGTCCCAGACAGTCCCTAGGCCCACCCAGCCTTTATTTAATTCTAAAATTATTAAGGGGGGGGACTAAGTTCAACCCTTATGTATCCATTAAATTAAAATATCCTATCAGTATAGATTTGTACGAATTTCTCCACTCTGTACTAATGTGACCCGATTTTATATATATATATATATATATATATATATATATTCCTATATATATATATATAATAATAATAAACTATATATATATAGGAACTATAATAAACTATATATATATATAGTTCCGGATATATATATATATATACTATACCTATAAAGTAACAACTTCACATAGGAATGCAGCTCTTGTTTGGCAGACTTTCAGTATTCATATGTAGTTTTTCAATGCCTTTATTGAAAATCATGTGAGTGAAATCATAATCGATCCGACTCATAAGAACAAAAAAGTTCAAAAACAAACCAAAAGGAAGACCGTTAATTGATGTCGATGATTATGGCCATAGCTAAAGAATCCTCGAATGAAACATTGTTCCTAGTCACAAAAAGCCTGTAATTATAACTTAGAGTCACGCAGACTTGTTGACCCCGAAATAAAACAGTTAAAATTGGAGAAAAACCCAGTTCTGTTTTGACTAATTAACCAGGCCTAGAACATCCGAGGAATTTATGGAGCCCCTAGCCACGAAGGCTATTTTCCGCTTAGCTGCCTCTGATTTGTTTACGACCTTATTCTCCTGTTCCCCTTTTTCATTTTCACTGCTCCCTTGATACAAGTACGAGGCTTATTTCAGTACATATTGTACTATACATCTGTACTCTGTAAAAATAATGGCACAACCTTACGTTGGTATCAGGCATTTTTTTTTTGTTGTCAGAATTGTTATTTATGTCCATTGGGTGTGTCCTATAACCCCAAAATAATAATAGCTTTAATAATATTGGATCGATTCTATAAACCCTACATCACTAGATGTTCAAATGTTTGGAATTTAATGAAAATTTAAAAAAAATAATTTAAATTTATGAAGGTCATAAATAAATAAAAAATCCAAGATTAATTCAGCTTCACTTAAAACTAAAAAAAAAAAATCACAAAATAATGTATAATGTTTATAAGATTAGGTTCCAGAATTGTGAGAAATCTTATATAGACAAATCCGGAAAATTTCTAAGGATAATATTGGAACATAATGCTACAAATGGAGGTCAAGCTAACAATAAATCTGTGCTTGTTGACCACACAATAAAAAATAATAAAAAACTGACCACAGACAAATTTGACTTTAACAATTTTAATGTACTTGACTAAGATCATGGGGACCACCTTTTTGCCAAAGGTAATCCATATTCAAATCATGCTCTAATAATAAATATATTTGAATGAATTAATGAATTATAACTGCGAAAACAGACTGTGACTTTAATATGGGCATTGTGGAATATGTGAAAACGAAAATGTTTACACCTTAGCAAGGAAAGCATTTAGAAAAGGTATTTTTTTTTAATTATTATAATGGCGTGTCAACCCTTAAGGTCACTAACGCCACTGCTGTGTGTAGTAACTAGAAGGAAGTGTGTGTCAAGTGATGGCACAACTGAACATTGATCGTACAATCAATTTAGAGAAGGTAAGCCTTTCCATGAAGTCCAACAAAATGGTTTAATAGCCCACGGAAAATACTATATGTGGATGAGATGACAAACTGCAAGGTAATAAGTGAAGGATAGTGCTACGTGGCAATAAAATTGGTAAGCTATGGAAGAAATCAACAAATGAGACAAGAAGAGAAGAAGTGGTCTTAACCCGATTGGGAATTGGACATACCAGCCTCATACACTCCTTCCTCGTGTCAAGGGACACTCCTTTAATACATATCTTTAAAAATTTCAGATTTTATGAACATAAAAAAAATACCAACTTTCTGACTTCCTTCAGGAAATTCTAGGAAGTCACTCCAATTCTGCGAAGGAGTTTTTTGACACTTCAAGGGCCATCAAGTTTGAATGCAATTTGTTCCGTCGTTATTGATTATCTTATTTTTTTTTTAAATATATTTATCTATATATATATATATATGTATATATATATATATATATATATTTACATATTTACATATATATTTTATAAAAAAAATGAACTTTTCTCTTCTGTCGAATGAGCTAAATGTTGGCAAATAAAACAATTTAATCAGAGCTGTACACATATTAACACTCACTACACAATAATAATTAATACAAATAATGAAAATCACTGCACAAAGGAATAACGTTAATGACCTCAAGGGTTGATATCTTTTTGTGGAACTTCATGGGAAGGCATACTTTATCTAAATGCTTTCCTTGCTAAGGTATGTTCTCCTTTTTAAATACTCCACAATGTCCCGGAATCCATATTAAAGTCACCGTTTGTTTTCACAGCTGTAATTCATTAAATCTTTCAAATATTTTTACTATTAGAGGATGAGTTGAACATGGATTACCTACGGCAAGGAGGTGGCACCATGATTTGTGGTCACCCACCGTTATTTCCGTCATTATGCGACCTGATAAAGGAATACAACCCTATAAATTTCCTATTTGCCCCATACACATTCATAGGTTGGCTGAATTAATTGCGATTCATAGCCCGCTAACTAACAGTAGCCTCAACACGAGGTTTCCATTTAATAACCATAACGACAAAGGGAAGTTCATTGAAAGGTTATTTACTATAGACTTTAGCTCAATCCTCATTAACGATGTGAAGTAATATTCGAGCTCCATAGTTAAAAGACTTAATCGAATTAATTAATGTTTTTACTTTATGTGAAATATCAATAAGAAATTGTAATAACTGTTAATAATAAGAACAGATTTGTAATTATCGAACGAATCATCTGCGTTATAAGAGTCTTGATAATAAATAAATAAATAAAAATGAAAACAACACTTTCAAAATTTAAGCACCTATTTCGAACCAGATCACTTTATCGAAAATTGCATAAGAACCATTTTTAGGAAAGTTATTACGCTTCTATATAATTCCTAACACTTTTCAAGCCAATTTCGGGATTTTTTCCCCTTTTTAGCGCGGTTCCTCCCTCCCTTCATAGGGAGGAACCCAGCTTATAAGGTTGATCTCATGAAACAATCCGGAAGTGCCGACTAGAAAATTTCGCGTTTCAGAACCCCTAGAGACCGAAAATAACGGTGGTTCAAATTTGTATATATATATATATATATATATATATATATATATATATATATATATATATATATATATATATATTTGTCTGTTGCTCATTTCTGGCCTCCCTAATGGTCCGATTTTAATGAAATTTGGTACAAAAATCCGTCGTGCAATTTGAAAGGTCAAGTTCGTTAACCAGTAAAATCCGCCCACTGGAAGATGGCGTTTGGGGCGAAATTCGCGCGCAAAAAAAATCGTAACGCTTACGTTTTTGAGTTCATATCCTTGTAAGTACTCGTTTATAGGCTTCTTGGCCTAGGGAAACGTATGAAACCATTTTTAAGGCGATAGCTTTAACAGTTTTCGAGAAAATTGGAAACATAGTTGCTGAATAACGTTTTTGGTTTTGGTACTTAAAATCATGGGATTCAGTTGAAACATTTTTTGCATGTTTGAATTACATTAAAACTAATATGTTAAACTTTTGGTTACGTTTGGAGTTAAGGAAGGGTTAGAATAAAATATTTTATGAACAGTCATGAAAAGTTTTGGGAACTTCATATACTTTCATTAATATCTCGAACACAGTTGGGAAATCGTGGTAAGTGGATAGAAACTATTTAAAAGCTTACTAAATTCTCTACAAAAAAGATTCTAAAACTATTTTTGATTAGGTGATGTCAATCGGAGAAATAAGTGCTTAAAACCTCAAATACGTCTGTTTTGTTCTTATGAACGGGTTTTTGTCGTTCTTTTTGTAATTTTTGTCTCTTTCCCTTAGTTTTTTATTGCTTTTTATTTTTTTAATTCTTATATTAGGTAAATGTATTTGTGTTTAAAACAGGATAGTTAAAATGAGAACCAATTTTCTGTTGTTAGAAATAGATGAGTTTGATAAATATGAGTACCTTTGCATAAATTCCTAGCAACCTGAAAATTTGCATGAAAGATAGGGACTACATTATAAGGGAATTGTGAAGAGCCCTTATCGATCCCATGAGTGGAAAGAATTCTTTTCGAGGTCAAAGTTCGCTAAAAAAGGAATTAAGGACTTTTCAACGAAACGTTTTGTTTCATGGTAAAAATAGTTCAGACAAAAATTGTAGATCGTGCAATTATGTACAAAACTTGTCTTCACACTTTTAGCGCGGTTCCTCCCTCCCCCATAGGGAGGAACCCCGCTTATAAGGTTGATACAATGAAACAATCCGGAAGTGCCGACTAGAAAATTTCGCGTTTCAGAACCCCTAGAGACCGAAAATAACGGTGGTTCAAATTTGTATATATATATATGTTTATATATATATATATATATATATATATATATATATATATATATTTGTCTGTTCGCTCTCTAGCTAGAAGACGGATGGTCCGATTCTGATGAAATTTCGTACAAAAATCCGTCGTCCAATTTGAAAGGTCAAGTTCGTTAAACAACAAAATCCGCCCACTGGAAGATGGCATTTGGGGCGAAATTCGCGCAAAAAAAATCGTAACGCTTACGTTTTTGAGTTCATAAGCTTGTAAGTACTCTTTTTATAGGCTTCTTGGGCTAGGAAAACGAATGGAACCATTTTCAAGGCGATAGCTTTAACCGTTTTCGAGAAAATTGGAAAAATAGTTTTTGAATACCGTTTTTGGTTTGGGTACTTAGAATTACGGGATTCAGTTGAAACATTATCTGCATGTTCTACTTTCATTAAAACTAATATGTTGAAAGTTTTGTTACGTTTGGAGTTAAGGAAGGGTTAGAATAAAATATTTTATGAACAGACATGAAAAGTTTTGGGAACTTCGTATACTTTCATTAATATCTCGAACACGGCTGGGATATCGTGGTAAGTGGATAGAAACTATTTGAAAGCTTACTAAATTCTCTACAAAAAAGATTCTAAAACTATTTTTGATTAGGTTATGTCAATCGGAGAAATAAGTGCTTAAAACTTCAAATACGTCTGTTTTGTTCTTATGAACGGGTTTTTGTCGTTCTTTTTGTAATTTTTGTCTCCTTCCCTTCGTTTTTTATTGCTTTTTATTTTTGTAATTTCTTATATTGGGAAAATTTTGTGTGTAAAACAGGATATGAAAAATGAGACCAATTTTCTGTTGCTAGAAATAATGTAAATTTTGGGAACTTTCATTAATATCTCGAAAACGGTTGAAAATCTTGGTAAACGGAAGAATACCATTAGAAAGCTTATAAAATGCTCTACATAAAAGGTTCTAATGAAAGTTTTGATTAGGCGATGACAATCGGAGAAATAAGAGCTTAAAGCTTTAAAGTAATTGATTTCGCTTATTCAAACTGTTCTTTTTGTCTATTTTTAATTCCTTGTTATTTTTTAATTGCTTATAGTTGGATAATGTATTCGAAAATAAAACAGGTTCCAAGATTCCAAGACCTTGTAACTAGCGGGACGGTTTCTAGTGTTGCCGACCCTTCCAGGTAAAATTGTAAATCCTACCTTTCAAGACTGGTGGAACCAAAATAATAACTGTCGGGGTTCGGTCACTGCTACTTAATAAAACTACATTTTATCCTAAAAATGGTTTTATTGTGCCGATTGTGGTGTTTCGGCTTGAACTTCAAGCCTTCATCAGGGCTGTAAATACAAGTAGGACATATTTAACACTAATATATGCACATATCTATGTAAATATACCTAACATATATATATATATATATATATATATATATATATATAAGCATATACACATACACATATACACGCACACATATGTACATATATATGCCCACATACATACACATATGGGGTATGTATTATTAAGTAGCAGTGACCGAACTCGGACAATCCCTACCTTGCATCATCAACGGTCAACGATCTCCTCTCAACAAAATAATAACTGCTTCTATTTTAATCTTTCGAAAATAGACTAGGGATAAGAACGGAACCGCGCTAAGATGAGGCAGTTCCTGCGAGTCGGACTTTTTTTCATTAGATTAACCATTTCTGAGAATAGGCGATTCCAGAATTATCTTTGGTTTTATTCAACATAATGTGCTAGACTGGGCTAGAAGTTTGTCGAGGTAACAATGGTTTAGCTACCTGCTCCTCTTTCTAAGGTCCTGACAATAAGTACAGTTACAGCCCCACCCATAAGCCTTGCAAAATGACCTGCTCGACATTTTATAATATTAAACTCGAGAAGTAGTTCCTCTTTTTGTGTCTCTGTTTACTTGAGTTATTCATTTTTATTTATGTTGTACGCCTTATTTTTTAATTGGGTGCTGTTATTTTGATTGCATTTTTTTTTTCAATAAAACAAAGCTAGTAAATGAGAAGGATGTTCACGCTTATATAGAAAATAATTTTGGAGGGGACTGGGAGAATTTCGGGGGGGGCCTGAAAGGATTTTGGGGGTATGGGATAATAAAAATCTAGAACATGGAATAGTTAGACAATTAAAACGCTATTACGCCCAAAAGAAATTATTTTTTTCTGAACTAAGTGATCTTATCATTATTTTTAAGGTTTTTAAGACACATTTTTACCGATTGCGGGGGGTGCAGCCCTCTCAGCCCCCCTTATATACGCCCATGCACGTTTTTGTTTTATTTTATTGATGTATAGGGCTTTACTTTAGAATGAGAGCTATATTGTGTAATTTCCGCTTCTGTGTAAGTTACTACTGCCGGTTTCCCTGACGCCTTAATATCACTTTTATTCGACATGTTCGAGAGGATGCTAACAATTTTCACGACATATATATATATATATATATATATATATATATATATATATATATATAAAAAGAAGTTTATTTCTATTCTAAGATTTTCAAATGACATTAGGGTTAAGAACGGAACCGAGCTAAGATGATGCAGTTCCTGCGAGTCGGACTTTTTCCCTTACGGCGCACCTTTGGGCCGTTAGTGCCGACATCCATGGTGCAGTGAAAAATGTTCTCAACGAGGCGTATAATGAGTCAATTACTGCTGCTGGTAGTATTCGAACCCACCATCGCCCGTATGAGAATAGAAGGAGTTAGCGACTAGACTATGGGGAGACCCCGTTTCGAGATATTATATGAAAAATATAGGTATATTAAAACTTTCAGATTTACAACCCATCAAATGTTCCTGTAGTTTGCTTATCTTCATTCATCCTTCTGTTTTGAAATCTTCAAATTAAAAATGCTTTCATGGGTCTCTTGAGTTTTTTGATAATTTTTATTTAAGGCCACAAGTGGACGCCTTTAAACGGAAAGGAACCAAGTGGCCTCTGTTCATTCTGTAGAGAATTGTGTTTATAGTTTTTTGTCATTTTCTCTCATTAAAATAAGCTGTTGTTATGGTATTTTTATAGTTATTGATAAAAATGGTGCTTGATTCCTTTCTGTTTATTACAGCATACTGGATACACCATTTCATTTTTTTTTTGTGGTATTTTTCTTGCTTTAATGAAACATTACTATATATATATTCTCTAATTCTCTACAAAATAGCAACAAAAACTCAATTTCGTTAAAAATGGCGCTTGGTTCCTTTCCGTTTAAAGGCTTCCAATTGTTGGTGTACAGAAATTGTATAAATAATAGTCAATAACTAAAATATTGTTGAAGAAGAAATACAAACGTTTTAATCTATGACGAAGGATGTGATTAGTTTAAGAAGATCCTGAGATATGGAATGTTCATTTACTTGGACTAAATGCATAACCAACTCTTCTCTTGTATTAAACCAATTATAATCATCTTTTGATTCAGTAGTGGAATGCTTCAATGAGTAGAATAAAAGACTCAGATAAAATACTGAATTCTCATGAAAATGTTATTATATTTTTTCCACTAATATTTTCATTTAAATCCCACAATTGATCTATCATAAGAATTTTTTATATCCTGGAAATAAAGCAGCATTCATCCATTATAATGGAGAAAATACTTCTAGATAATTCTTTAACCAATCAGCATAAATTCATCAACTCTTCTTTATTGGCAACTTTTGGCTTTGGCGTTGCAATAAACCCTTCATCGTTGGCAATATCACAGACACTTTATACTTTATTAAAAATCATCGCGGTGGAAATATTGGCTTTTGGACCAGTTAGCCAACTCATTCGGAAAATCGTCTTGTTTTACGGCTTCCCTTCTCTCCACCAGCCCTTTGCTCATATAGGGTTTCAGAATTATTATTATATAGTTTTACTAGCTGTTACCCAGTGTGCCATGCTACACCTACTTTCTGCCTATGACTCTCCCTGTTTACCCAGTTACGTCAAAATCGGTCAAACTGTGTGAATTTGTTTATATCTGTCTATTGCTGTCTCGTGAAACAGCCAACAGAGGCCAGCACCACATCAATTCATAATACAGCCGTCAGAGGCCAGCACAACCTGCGAGTAAATAGCTCTTATCAAAGAAAGGCCCGCGCTCCTTGGTTCGACAGTGACTGTAGATATAAAATTGAAATAAACTGCATAACATGATTATATAATGATGTAAAGTCATCAATGAGTTCGAGTTATTCTAATAATTAATGAGTTCGAGTTATTCTAAACTTTTTACCTTTTGGCCAAATTTTGAAATTTTACTATTTTGACCTAGCCTAGGAGATTTCCCGTATCAAGACCTACCTGTGTGCCAAGTTTGGTCAAAAAAGGTCAAACGGTGTAGATTTGTGTAAGGAACAAACAGGCTTACGGACAAACAGACAAACAGGCAGACATGTGATTTTTATATATATAGATGACACTTAAAGTATTTAGCATAGTTTTATATCTCTGTTTGGGGGTGAATTCGCTTTTGAGTCTTACCCATGAGACAATCTGGAGCTGCTGACGACAAATGTTGAATTTAATATTGTATTCATCCAAAATAAGATATTAAAATTTTCCTTACAAGAAATATTCCAAAAAAAGGTTCAAATGGGAATTTCGATTGAATCAGCTCGTTAAAAACGGTGCTTGAAATTTCAGATAAATATTCATATCATCTCTCAGTTCCCCAGGAAAATTGTTCATTTCAATTTGAATACATCTTTAAATATTCACGTTCTCCTGTCTTAAAAGATTATGAAATTTTGTTGTAATTTAGTGAAAAAATACTTTTTATTGAAAGACTTGACAAAAGGTCGAGTTCAATGCAATATCTTTTTCCAATATAGAGACTTTCGAAAAGTATGGTCTCGACCACTAACTACGGAATATGTTGATTTTTTTTTAACAAATGGACTGTGACTATTGGAAAATTTACTAAATTAACTAGGAAGTTTAGGCGTACATTTAGTTAAGGTCAGCTCAGCTCGACAACAGAGTGGGGAAAACTGTAATTAAGTTTTATTAACTAATGCCTAATAATTGAATGAGTGATCGGGATGTGACTAACGATTGATGATTGATCAAGCATATTTCTCCATGATTAATGGCTAACAACTAACTACTTCTATATCAATGAATTGTGATTAATGATTAGTGATTAAAAGAGGCTTTGACTAACGATTAATGACTAAACTTACGCAGATTGATGATTAAAGATTAAAAAACTAGATTTATGATTGGTGATTAATAATTCATAAAATTTCGAAATAATTATTATAAAAAAGGTTTTGGCTGTTATTTTCAGTTTCAAGGGTAATATTAATCATAATTACACCAATAATAACGTTTTTAAAGCAGACGGCTAAAAAGTTTCCTCGTTCCCTGCTCTGAACAATTTTATCTTTTGAACACTCTGTCTAAAAGATTAAACAGAACTGCTTCATGAAGGAGTTCAAATTCCCAATGGATATTTGTAATCAACTAGTTATTAGCCTAATACCGAATGTATTTACAACGTTAGTCATGTCAATCATTACTATAGCCTACGAATGATTGACGACTAACAGATAGATTGATGACTAATTTCACCATGGAATATTTTAATCCTTTCTAATTCTAATAATATTTCATCATGATTGAATAGTCATAAGTAAAATTTAATCGATTTGTCAATCGTTTAGTTGATTTGTGCCCTACTCTGCTCGACAAAACGCTGTTTAAGGTTTCGGATAAAATTGGGATGGTCCCAATGAAGTATTGAAAATAAGCACCATATAAAATTATGCTATGATGATGAAGTTATATCTAGTCGGATTTTGATTATTTACGTGTACTGCGCAGGCGTAGTGATGGCATAAAAAAATCTATAGCAGGAATGTTATGGAATTGCATCCTCTGGAAAGGAATCTAACATGGCTGACCCATTTGATGCATTGGCCACCAAACGTCCCTTTGTTACATTTTCTCTACCTCGTTTCGACCGCATTTATGGAGATGCTCATCCCTTTGTCCATTGTAAATGCTCCCGTTCGCCCACATCTACAAATCATGGGTATTCCAATTGTGGGAGCTTGAGGCTGCCGTATTGATAATAACCGCTCCATTACACCGGCGTTGTTTGAGCAGACCGGGAAACCGGAGTCTGCTGAATCATTATGCAGTCCGTTTTCGAGATCAGCATATATTTGACGCTGGCTGTCTTGCTGGGAATTCAGTAGATCGCGTTTGCAGTAGATACCATTTCCGGATATTGCCTCTGTTATAAAAATTTGCATAAAATTATTTTATAAATACCAAGAGAGAGAAACCTTTATTTAAAAATATAAATAAAATGGGCTGGCCAATTACGTTGGGTTGCTAGATACACAGCGTGCTTATCATCCATTCGGAAATGGGGTTAATTTGCAGGCTGAAGATGTTAGGAGTTCGAAACAAGGAATAGAGAATAAAGAAGATGAAGACGAAAGAAGGAGATGGTGATGGATGAGAAGGAATTGATAGAATTAAAAATAATGTCTAAAGTACCTATATAAGGAAACAGTGTGAATGGATGATAAGCACTCAGTGGCCATATATGTGATTGGTAATTATGCCCAATGTGTCCACTAATATGGGACTCGGCTAATGCTGCCAGGTGGTCTGCTGTCAGTCCCAGTTCTTCAAGGAAGATGGCTGTGCTCTTCGGAAAGGTCCCAACTTTTCTTTGTAGTACGCCGTGCATTTCATATATATATATATATATATATATATATATATATATATATATATATATATATATTTCTTTTGCGGATCTACGTTTTCAGCCTCTTTGGTGTCGTTATTTCGAAGCGGACCGTGGGATCGAGGATATATGCCGTTTTCTCATTTTTGGGAAACGCTAATGTCGGCATATCGTGGTGTTCCTTCCTCATCGACTCCGCAGACCTCTTCGAAGCATTGGAATTCGTCCAGCCAATAAATGTGCAATTGTTCTAATTTTCGCCGTTCCTTAGTAAGTCATAGCAGAATATCTAGGTCAAACCGACCAGGCTTTGATCTTTACTGCAGTTCTACTCAGCAACATTCTCCGTTCTGAAATCAACATCATTATGTGACACATCACTATATCGTCTTTTGTCACCAACAAAGTTTATTATTACAGGAGTAGGAAGCTGGTTGGTAAAGATTCATAATCGCATAGAAAACAGTTTGAAATGCGTTTTTTTCAAGCGACAAAGCTCTTTCGAGACAAAGTGTCATATTCAGTGCCTGAAGACAACAATACAAAAATTACGAGTACAAAATCTCTAACATAAAATTAGTATGTATTATTATGTAAATCTTTAACATAAAATTACCAAATAAAAACAGGAGTTTAGAGTTTCGGTCAACATATTTAAAAACGAGTAAAATTCTGAAAGATTAAAAGCAACGATAACATTTCCAGTCGGCAAGTATCTATTATATAAAAATGAATCGCCAAATGTGTTGGTAAGCGCAAATTTCGAGAACAACTGAACCGATTTCGCCAATTCTTATTTTATAATATTCCTTGAACTACGAGGATGGTTCTTACGGAGAGAAAAATTAAAAAAATTACCTGAAAAAGTCTAAAAACAACACTTTTCAGGTCTTTTTCACTTCCCCAACGCAAATTCATTTTTAAATAAAAACATATGTTCTCAATTATAATATTTTTAAAAGTAAACATATTTGTGTATCTATTATATAAAAATGAATCGCTAAATGTGTTGGTAAGCGCAAATCTCGAGAAAAACTGAACCGATTTCGCTAATTCTTTTTTTATAATATTCCTTGAACTACAAGGATGGTTCTTACTGAGAGAAAAATTAAAAAAATTGCCCGAAAAAGTCTAAAAACAACACTTTTCGGGTCTTTTTCACTTCCCCAACGCAAATTCCTTTTTTTAAAAAAAAAACATATGTTCTCAATTATAATATTTTTAACAGTTAACATATTTGGTTATTTGTGTATAAGCAAAAAAATTTAAATAAATAAGAACATGTAATCACGTGGTGACATTAGAATCACATGTTAATAATGCAATTTAAATTAATTTATATTTGCATTAACAAAGTGAAAATGACTCCACTTTTCTATATTCCCATACAAAAGATTCCTAATAATACTTATTGGTCAATTAGAACTTTAATACCATACCATAAAGGGTTAGTGGAGGGGTTCTGGGAAGGCAAAACAATTGAGTGACATTAGTATCGTATAAATATTAATGTCAATATTTGTCAATATTTATACGATGGTAACATTACTCAAAAACAAATTGTCTATGGTAAAATGTAAATTGTCTGTGGTAAAATGTCACTTGAAATTTAAACATCTGTTTGCTGTGCATCTATAATATTACTAAATCTAAAAGCCACAAATTTCTATAAAATTACTAAAGTGATGTGTGTTTGTGACTTTCTAAATATGCCCCCTATACGGCGGCGGACAAATTTTGGCAGAACAACCCGAAATTCGAAGAATCAAAAAAAAAAAAAATTAATTATCAATCTAATTGTACTGCCGAGGAACGTGAAAATCGCAATGAACGTGAAGATCGCAATGAACGTGAAAGAATTCGGCTAAGACAGACCCGTGAAGCGCGACATTCGACTAATAATGGTGCAAGTTTGAATCGAGCTGCTGTCAATTTATTACAGTGCCTACAACTTTGTTGCTATTGGACCTATGAACTCAGTTCGACTATAAACAAATCTCAGGGGCAGTCATTATGTGTTTGTGGTATTAATCTAGAAAACCCATGTTTCTCGCATGGCCAATTGTATGTTGCCTGTTTCCGTATTGGAAAACCATCTGCTCTGTTTGTTTACGCGTGAGGTAATGAAACAAAAAATATCGTGTACCATTAAGTACTACAATAAAAATGATACTTAATTTAGAATAAGTAAAAATAAAATGAAATATAATAAGTAGGTATCATAATAAGAAATATGATATTGTAATTTTCATTGTGATTTTTAGTGACTATTAAAAGAAGTTTGAGTGTTTTATAATTTTTATGTCTTGACAAAATGTAATTGGTGACTTATTAAGTTTTGTTTTTCTTTTTTTTATCTTACTAGGTGACCTGGTGTCCCAAATAGCAGAATAAGTATTAAAAGAAAAGAAAAATTAAAGAATCGACTGTTAGGCGGTACGAAGTTCGCCAGGTCAGCTAGTACATGAATAAAATTAATAGAATTCTATTAAATTAATATGTATTAAATTAGACTTAAAATTAAATGTTAACGTAGGTACAGAGATCTCTAAGCTGACTATATTATGCAGACTACTGGGAAATTCGTAAACACACCATAGTCTCCTATGGCTTTGATATTTTTCTTGGAGCTCACAAAATCAGTTTTCATTTTAATATTCTTGAGTAGGTCCATCTATCTACCCTTGGGTTGCTCCAAAAATCCAGGGCGTTTGAGTCATGCTACTCCTGAATGACCATATACATAAGTAAAGTGCTCTTTTAGTGTGGTTGTGTGTTTTCAACCGCTCTAATCTGCGTAGGATGAACATGGAAGCCGTCATATCTGTGAACAGGATCGATCCTGAACAGGATTCGTTTAGAGAGCGTGTTTTTCCTAGAGAGTCTCTACTCCGGAATGCCGTATTTGCTCCTAGTCTTTAAAGATTAGCTCCGACCTTTTCCTAGGTGGGACACGCTACATAGGTAATTTTAATTTAAACAAATATATAGGAAATTTATAAATTCGCTTGCTGTAACTGGGTTTACCTTTTTAACCCTAAACCAAATCTAAGAGCTCAAAGATGTAAATTATCCCAGCCAGAGGTATATTCAGAAACCCTGAATATACCTCTGGCTGGGGGAATTGAAATCTGTGAGATTTAGTTTTCATTTCTCTATATAAAGTATTTTTGTTGTTTAAACGTCCGAAGTAGTTAATTGTCTCAACAACGACAATTGGCCTTTATTATAGAAATGTTACCTGGAATTGTTAAGAGACCATTTAATTGTGAGTTATTCTGAGTAGATTTAATTAAGCTGTTTGAATATACCTTCCGTTCGCCTATAGAGAGAAGTTACACTCCCTTGTAGTGCTTCAATCTTACCGGTTGGATCAAGGATAATTTAGTTGTCGTATAAAATACAGGACAAAGTCGCTACAAAAACTTTACTAACAATGAGTAAGTTTTATTCAATATTTGAAACGAGTTTTAACAATAAAATAAAGCAAAATGATTACATTACGCCTAATTGTGTATTAGTTTACTCTAACGTATCAATAGGATAAATATAAAATTTCACCTGTCTCCATTTATGGTAAACTATCTTTTTTAAAAATTTATTTTCTCAGATTGTATGATTCCAAATTTGCTGTATACAGGGTATCCCGCAACGAGATGTCATAACTTTAGGGTTTTATTCTGCATCTCATTTGTAGTTCAGTGACGTAAAAATGGGCGTGTTATCTCAACATGTTGCAGAGATACACAAAAGTTTGTCTATTTTTAAAAACTATTGTTTTTTGTTTATTAAAAACTGTGTTTTGGGGATTTTTGAATAATGTATCGTAAATAACGGCCATATTTTAAGAATCTACATTAAATTTCCAATAAGAAACACCCTTTTTTGAAATATTGCCATGTAAATTAAAGACTACCTAGTTTGGGAAGAATGGGACATAACCATTATTGAGTGAAATTAAAGAATGTTAAGAATGGCTCCTTCACACAAAAACACGTTTATTGGTTTTAAACTTAAATCAGAAATAATTATATTCATATTATTCATTATATTCAATAATATATTCAAGTAATTATTTTTTAAAACAACGAGGTACATTTTAAAGCTTATTAAATAAGGCATATTTTAAGGTGAGATGAACCTCTAAGTCTACAAATAGCTGACTAAGAAAATATTGAATAATTTAAGAAAACACTAATATCAATAGTTCACAGGCGCGCCAATGACCTAGATGTAGATGCGCCGTAAAAAAAAAAAAAAAAAAAAAAAAAAAAAAAAAAAAAAAAAAAAAAAAAAAAAAAAAAAAAAAAAAAAAAGAAAAGAAAGAAAAAAAAAAACACATACTGCTCTGATGATGAATATAAATACGTATTCTTGTAAACACAGACACACACAAAAAAAAAAAAAAAAAAAAAAAAAAACGGGAGTTGTTCTGAAAATATTTGCTCAAATATTAGCGTGACCCCAAGTCAAATCACATGCGCCCTGGACTATAAAAAGAATTGTGTATACAACTTATTATATTAGCAGTGAAGGATGCTAATTGGAAAATGGCAATATCCAATAATTTCTATGTGGAATTGTCCTGTTACGAACATATGCCTGATGAGGATTTGGGGTTGTGACCATTAAGCCATTGCGTGTTGTTGACGTCGTAAAGCTGCACATCTCGAAAGGAGAAACACGCTCAATAGAGTGAAACCAACTCTTTCGAAAGATTAGGCACGTTTTGTCCTTTTTGAGGTAGCAAACTTCTGAGATACCAGTAGACCTTTTTTAAAACAAAAATATAGTAAGGCTTCCACATACCACAATTTCTCAATCGTTTTACCAATATCACAGAAAATTATTGGTAATAAAATACGAAAACGTTTTAAGATGAGCTTTACGAAGATAATAAAAGTCCGTCACGCAGGAGCTGCATAACTAAGCACTTTCCTCAGAATTTGGGTAGTGTAGACTGCTTTCCAGAACAATTTGCTTAAAATATCCTACATAAATAAAATAAAAACATGAATAGTTCTCTTTTAATTTTGTAATGAGTAACTGATAAATTATTAATTTGCTTCCAGAGTTATGTTTACACATGGTACCTACTACACTACGTAATAAATACAAAAAACCTCATATTATCGTATTTTGATCTAACGCAGGAACCGGATACAGTCCCTCTAGCGCTCCTTGCGGCGCCTTTGTGGACCAATATCTGGCTGGCTTTTCTATTGAAATATATTACAAAGTAAACCCCCCTTTCCGATTGACCGATTCAGCTCATTTTTATAACACTTCTTTCCCATGAGTTACCCACGTTCACCCAGCAGAAATTACGACCAGTATGAGTATATTAGTAATTTGGGTCCGGAGTAACCCCCCCCCCCTCCTAATGAACCGATTTAGTTTATTTTTACATCACATATTTACCTGTATATTACCACTACGAATATCGCGTTTCGTCGAAATATACCAAAAATCACGGTTGGTAGTGGCGAATTGGTATTGTGGGTCTGGAGTAAACCCCCCTCTTAATGAACCGATTTAGTTTATTTTTACAACACATATTTACCTGTAGATTACCACTATGAATACCGAGTTTCGTTGAAATATACCTAAAATCACGGCTGGTAGTGGCGAATTGGTATTGTCGGTCCGGAGTAAACCCCCCCTCCTTATGAACCGATTTAGTTCATTTTTATATCTCAATTTTCTCTCTATATTACCACTACGAATACCAAGTTTCGTTGAAATATAACAAATATTACGGCTGAAATGGTCAAATTAGTTTTGGGTTCGGGGCAAACCCCCCCTTCCGGTGGACCGATTTTGGTGGTTAACGAACTCGTTCAATCGTTTGCTAATTGAATGCTATATACCAAGTTTCGTGACGAAAAAACAAAAACTCTGGCCGCTATCGTGTTAACAGACACACATATATATATATATATATATATATATATATATATATATATATATATGTATATATATATATATATATATATATATAGATATATATAAATTTTAACGGGGGTCATTTTCGGTGTCTACTAGGTAGGATCGATAAAGATTCGAAGAAATTTTTCAAAAATTCCGTCATGAGTCCAACCTCAATAGCTACTTTCCTTCGGAGGAAAGTGCTAAAAGGTATGAAGATTGTTGCCGGCAGGGTATATTTAGATATGATGGGTAGAACCTTCGAAATTTTAAATTCAATTTCTACTACAAAGTTTAGCACCTCATTGTCCTTAGGCATATTTGCTTGAAGAATTTTGTCCGAAGATAGGCAATGAAGTTCAAAAGGTTGCAGTAGAAATTAAATATATAATTTGGAAGGTTCTAACCATCTTTGAATTTTTATTATAAAATCAAGGTTTTTTCCAATTTAGTTGGAATCAATGATGATCATACGAAACCATTTTGAAGCCTTCCCCTCCTTTCGGAATGCATAAGCCCGAACACTAATCTTAGTAATTTTACAAAAATATAAAAAAAAAAAAAAAAAAAAAAAAATCAGTATTAAAAGAAGTTTTATTGATTCCTCATGGCATCATATCTTTAGAGTATCCGGAAGAATGATCGAGCAATATATTTTTCGCAAGAATTTTGCTGAAAATTCCATTTGGCTACATTTTGCTGCTTAACAAACTTGGTATTTTAACAAAGTATTTTTGTTGAAATTTGTTTCTAGAAAATATAATTTGTATGTGTTTTAAATTGCGAAAAAGAGATCTATATTTTGACCTAAATTTTGGTTTGTGTTTTTTTAGGACATCAACCCTCTTCTATTGCGCAACTCCACGTCGCAGGTGAATATTCTAAAATGATAAATATGAACAGAAGAGTCGTGGTTGTCGCACTAACGCCGTAGGAATATTTGATAACTCGTTTAGTGTAATATAGGCTTTGATTATTTCGTATGAAACGTAAACACACAACGCAAAAAACAAAAACAACAGATTCCATTAGTTTGTTTTTCCTTACGCAGAAGTGAAAATATACAGAAGGACACATTAATTCAACTAAAAATATTATATAATAATTGTAAAACCACCCCATACGAACAAAGGGCTGGTGGAGAGAAGAGAAACCGTAAAATAAGACGATTTTCCGAATGAGTTGGCTAACTGGTCGTAAAGCCAATATTTCCACCGCGATGATTTTTAATAAAGCATAAAGTGTCTGTGATATTGCCAACGATGAAGGGCTAGTTTATCACGAAAGTGATAATCGGTTGCTACATAAGAAGCGTTGATGAATTTATTCTGATTTGTTGAATAATACCATTAGCTGAATTTTGCCAAAGGCAACAGATTAGTAAATAAACGATTGAATATAGGTTATGGTGCTTTTAAAATGTTAATGTTTTGCTTATGAAAGGGCTACCCTCATCAGTTGCTGTAAGTGATAAATACGCATCTGCTGCGGTACGAAATATTTCATTCAACCACCCTTCAAAAATATAATAGTTTTAGCTTTTTAGCTTGATAAATTTGTTTTATTGGTCATTTGTTCAAATTTAACGTAATAAAAATGAAACCCCAACTTCTAATAAACTGATTTAGTTTATTTTGAAAACACTTCTTTCTCATTAGATACTCACTACGTATACCGAATTTCGTTAAAATACAACAATAATTACGATCGATATGAGCGATTTGGGTTTAGATTAAACTCCCAATCGTTTGCTATGGAATTACTATATACCAAGTTACATGGCGAAAAAACAAAAACTCTGGTGGGTATCGTGTTGCAGACTGACGCAAACCAATATGTATCTAGTTGGTAGGATCGATGAAGATTAGATTTTTTTTTTAATTCCTTCATGAGTGCGTCCTCAATACTAATCCTTCGGAAAGTGCTAAAAAAATAGAAATAGGTCGGATCACGAGAAATAATGGCACACTATCTAATTTAGCAGACAGCAAATACCATCTGCCATAGTAAAAAAAAAAAAAAAAAAAAAAAAAAAAGGATAAATATTCGTATTTTTGTTGAATTCCAACGAAGCTTGCTGTACAATGTCCTAAAATAATGATAGTTAAATATTACTTCGTATTGTGTTCGAACCCACAATATTGAGAACGGAGTACTCCTATGTATACTATAATATAGATGATTGGGAAGTTGAAATTAAAATCTCCAGATATAAAATATACAATACAATTATTCCGTGTATAAGAAGCCTTGTGTTATCGTGAACAACATTTCTAAGGTAAAATGTGAAAGTTGCCCTTTGCGGGTATCACAATGCGGAAGGGGCTGTAGACGTGACGAATTCCGTACAATCTCGGCCGCATACTAATGCTCTCAAACCAACTCACACTTTTCATCTTACGAATTACAACTCCAGAGGGGCTTTACATTTTTATTTTTTATGTTACTTTTATTTATTATTATGCAACGGATGTTGTCAGCTTGAATTGAAGTTGCACGAAGTTGTTTTCAATTTTAAAATGGTATACATTATATCTCGTGTTTGTATTCTCTTTGTTTCACTATTTATCATTCTGTTTTCCTCTCGTCGTTATCAATGGATGAAATATTTTATTTATTTACCAAACTTTAAAAAAAAAATTAGAAAATATGACAATGAGGCCTAAAATGGGACTTGAATTGCGGACAATGGCTGTGTATATGGGGGTGGAAATTCACTTAGTTAAGCATCACCTTAGTGCTCTGAAGCAAACTAAACTCAGCATCTACTTCACTCATGAGGGACTACATTAGACTCAAACCAAGAGGATTCTCTCTTACGTATAATTCCTCAAGGCTTTGGAGAGAACTTGAAGTTGATAAAGGATTGAAATAAATGAAAAATCAGAGTAGACTAAATATAAACACAAGGAGCAAACTATTCAGGAATTCAGTGTAATTTACTCACCTTCTAAGGAAAGTCTTGGAGGCCGGTTGGACGTGAGCGTTAACACTCCGTGCCAAGGGTCGTGGATTCGATTCCCACTAGGGTTGGTGGCTTTTCTTTGGAGAGAAGATGTTATTGAAATGCAGTGTTTTGTGTATAGGTGATAATATTTCTTTGATTTATATCGAATTCATGGGAGTCTGTTTTGAAATGAAAACTGAGTGCAAATGTAATTATGATAGTCTTGCCCAGAAGTGTATAGATATCGTCCCTAACATGTGAAACTATCGAATATGCGAATCGGAGAAACTAGAGAACGAACATATTCTGTCCATTGACGAAGTAATATATTGAAAAATAGTCTTATTGGATACATTATTTAAGGCATTAAAGACTAAAGGTGTTAGAGTTGCGAAAATGTACGATAATCTGTATCGTCCACAATCCAAGAGCAAATTATCGAATCTGAAAAACGAGTTTTTGCATAACCAATAGTTTGACATGGCAGGGACAATATGTAATTATAGAGTTGTATCAAAAAACAATTTTTAGTAAACTTTGTCTCAATAGTTTATCATGTTTTTCAGTAAGTATAATATCCGATTGTATTGATGGGTTTCACGTCTCGCAGTAATGGTTTAACTGCTGCGTTAGAAAGGGTATGTTCATGGTGAGGATTCATTCTGCGATGCTACTATAGCTACTCCGATGAGCGCTGCCCCGATGTAAAACAAACACATGTATTAAGGTGGGAGTGTTCATAGTGAGGATCCTTACTTCCGATGCTAATCTCGCACCCGCGCAGTGACCGCGGGGAAGAACAAATATTTTGTTTTCTCCTCGCAGTGAGGAGGGAAGCCGCGATGTGGGCCTGACTGTGATTGGTTCATTCAAAAGACTCTAGTGCGCAGGTCACCTACCCTCTCTCATTACTTCATCTTGTGTGATTATTCTTTTTTGGTTATTTCGTTGTCGAGATGAAAGAAAATTGGGTCTTTTTGCGAAGACCACATCCAGTTACTTTTGAAGTAGCAGTAGTGATTTATAACAGTTTCTCGTACTCGCTGATAAGCTTACTGATTAGCTTACAGGTTCTTTGCTGGTTATCTATTACTACTTAACTCGTTATCTTCGGTTATAATTCATATTAGATAATGACAAGTAATATTTATTAATAAAAAGGTTAATATGATCAAAATCAATTCTCTCAACTATGAAAAAAGTTATTAAGCATTAAAGTTGACTGTTTTGCAGGTTATGAAGGATAACAAACAACAATATTTGTAAACAAACATATTTTATTCCTTTTCTCTCTCTCTCTTTTTTGGATCTTTTACATTTATTAAGCATTACATGATATTCGTTTCCGCTCGCTACGCTACGCTCCACTCGCTCAAGAAGATATAAGAAAACTCTAGTCAATCCAACTCGCAATTAATAGAATTATATTAATTGAAGCGACTCTAGTCTATCCAACTCGTTAAAATTAATAGGATTCCATTGATTTTTCCCAGTAAGAGACCAATCCCTTTTTCTTTGTGAGGAACATCGCGAACTAATTGTAAAGGCTCATTTTTTTCTCACTAACATAAGCAGAGCTTTTTCATAAACAAAGCTAATTCACTGTTGGAGATTACTTTACTCCCAGCAAGAACCAATGCAATGGTGAGTCAGCATGAACACCCTCCATCGATGTAGAATTCACCGGGGCAGCGCTCATCGGAGTAGCTATCGTAGCATCGCAGAATCAATCCTCACCATGAACGTACCCTAAGTCTCTTATTAGCCCTTTGTCTAGTGTTTCTCTGAGTGGAAAATAATTCGAACTGCTCCGAAAGGAAGGTCTATTGAGACAGCTACTGTTTGAAGTGATGTTCTCAGCTGGATGTGTACACTGTTGAAGCAACCACTAATGAATTCACAGGTCCTATATAAACCTTAGTCTCCCGTAAGGTGTAACCTCTTCTCTAGGGGTAATGTCCACGTGTGGTGTATTGATTATGGTTTAGAATAATGGGTTCTATTGCCATGATTTCTTGTGAATGGTTTGTATTTTCGTAACCTATTTTTTTTTTAACGCAATACAATATACTAGATGAATACCCGTGCTTCGTCACAGCAGATAAGTACTATTTTTTATTGCGTTAAATAATGTATCATCGAAATTGACGCTACTATATAATGTATTGTAGTTTACTATAGCATGGTTCCCGTCATACTATATGTTATACATCAATCGATAAGTAATCAAAGTATAATGTTTCTTGACACTGGGGCGCTCCAGACCAGTGTCAAGAAACAGATAACCCGTTATCTATAGGTTACCAGTAACAGCCGTGTAACGAATACAGGTTTAATTTCGTTGTCAATAATAAATGTAAAATTTAAAAATATATATTTCTCAGATGTAATTTGAAACACCCATTATATTTGCAAGCATTACGAAGAAGTGTTGTGACTTGGGATGCTGATGGGTGAGGAGGCAGTGTAAGGGTTCGGGATATGATTTCCTAGGATGGACCATCACCAGGTATAGCGCAAACTCTATGGGGGACAAGTTGAAATGAACCGCAATTAAAATTTAGATTTGAAGACCGCAGTTTTTCGCCGCAAAATTTGGTATACAACATTTCTTTATCAAACGCTTGTACGAGTTTGTTGATTAATTAAATCGGCCCATCTTAGGGCCAGCAATGCTTTCTTTTATGTCAAGGTATCGTAGCAGCCAATATGTGCTGATCTGTTTGTGTTTGTTTTTTGTTTGTAGGATTAGTATAAATATTAGATTCTGGCTGTAATTGTACTACAATGAATCTAATGTGCATTTAAAGTCCGTACGCTGTAAGTATAAATAAAGTACGAGGTTGCTCACAGAGAATCAAGATCTTCGGTAAAATGAAAAACTTTCAGCAGCTCCTGCTGCTACCATCTTCAGAGCTTATAACGATTTAAGCTTCACGGCTGAGGGGTCACTAATATGTTATTTTGTTATTTATTTATTTGTTGGTGTTATGCTTTATGGCGATGTACACCTTACATTTTATGTAGTTATTACAGAACATTATGTTACCTTATTGCCTATATATTTATATTATCAGTAACTTGCGTACTGTGTTGTGAGAACGATCCTCTGAGAAAAAAATAAAACTTAAATTATGACCAACGGAAATCGGTATTATTTTCCGTTATGAATTTAAGCTTGGTGAGGCGTGTATGAACATTAACACGGCGTTCGGGGAGGGAACGGCGAATGAACGAACTGTTTACCGGTGGTTTTCCAGGTTTCGAAGTGGAAATGTTGACCTCTACAACGAGAAGCGAGGAAGGCCAGAAACCAAGCTTGACAATGACCACCTGAAAGAAAGGGTTGAAGCTTGTCCCTCAAAAAGCACTAGGGAATATGCCAAAGAACTCGGAGTAGGAGCTAAGATAGTTTCAAGACATTTGAAGGAAATCGGCAAGTCCAAAACTGACATTTCATACGGTACAGCCTGACACAATGAACATTTTAAGACAGGTATATATATTCAGGAGAACTACAATTCACATGTTATCCAAGTTATTGTATTTTGTAACTATTTATGAGAAGAAGATCCATTTTAATAATTCTACATAAATTCTTGATATGACACAGAGAATTTACTTGAAGAAGATAAATGTATTTTCCGGAAATAAATGGATTGTTCGTCTATTCTTCAAAGGATGAAAATTTCCAGACATTCTCGAGTAATTTATAATTATTAAAGCTGAAAAAGCGATGGGATCCCTTGGGCAGTGGTGGTGAAAAATGATCCAGCTGGTCATTTGGGCGGGCACTTCATTGAGTTTCATTGCGATTTCATGATCAGTGCTTGATTTATCATACCATTTAGGCTCGTGAATTTTAAGTTCTCCCAAGATTCATGGCCGGAAAGGGAAGAGTTCTTAACGACGTAATTTTTCCTCAGGGATCTCTGTTCATTCGGCAGCCATTGTGAAAGTCATTCATCATGAGAGGAAAGTAGAAACGGTTTCCTCGACTTCATGTCAGCACCCTTCAACCAAGTGGACATTAAACTATATTTGTTAACAAATTTGTTTAAAAAAAACTATATATGTATATACAGGGTCACTGGTAAGTCGACCCACATTCTTTGCGAGGTGATAGTTTTGGCCAAAACTAACAATTTTAAGCCCATATTGACTTATCCAGAAGTTTCCCGTTTTCGAGGTATTTAATATTTTAGGTTTTTTAGGAAAAATTTACTGTTGCTTAATGTTTGGGGAATTCTTTTTTCTTTCTAAGATTTGAGCTAAATATTTTTATTGTTTTTTGTATTCAAGATATTCAGAATAAACTATTAATTGAAGAAAACTATAAAACGTTTACGAGACAACGGATGGTACGACACAATAACTAAAATCGACATTATTTTTTCCTAAAACCTGTAATTTCATCTCTCTTAAAAAAAAAAAAATAAATAATAATAATAGTATCTCTTCCTGGAAGTTATATTAAAAACATCTCTGTTTATAAAGCTATACAAAAAGGTTTAATAGTCAGGTAAAATGTTCATAATTCTTAGAAAAAAAAAGAGCGGCAAACAGATAAGCGGGAGGTAATTTAAGTTGCACTGAACACAATAAAATATCCTGACAGCTCAAAAAGCAATATTGTTAAAAGCGAATTAAGGCGGCAATTGCAATGGTGTATTAGAAACAATGGTGGCCATATTGAAAATGAACTTTAATTTAACAATTAAGTAATCCAGACATCCAGACATCAATGCGCCGTTAAAAAAAAAAAAAAAAAAAAAAAAAAAAAAAAAAAAAAAAAAAAAAAAAAAAAAAAAAGTATTCCTAATAACCTCTTGGATTTTTTAAAATAATTCCTTTTAGTTTACTTATAACGCATTTTTCTCTATCTTCATTACCTTTTCTCAGTTATTGACACTTATTTTCTAAGCATTATAAACATTTTACCTGATTATAGTACTTTTTTTGTATAGATAAATAAACAGAGATATTTTTGGTATAACTAGCAGGAACAGCTACTAATATTTTTTTAAGAGAGATGGACTTGAAGTTACAGGTTTAAGGGGAAAAAATAATGTAAATTTTAGTTATCCGTTGTCTCGTAAAATTTTTTATAGTTTTATTTAATTAATGGTTTATTATGAATGTCTTAAATACAAAAACAATAAAGTCATTCAGCTCAAATTTTAGAAATTAAAAAAAAAATGATTTAAATAAAATTTAAGCAACAGTGACATTTTATGAGAAATTGTATGTACAATTGTAGAATTTGGCGAATTTAACTTCTTTACAAGTAATTTAATAAACAGGGGAAACAAACAACAAAAATCTGACAACCGAATTTGATTAGCTTTCATTAAAAAAAAAAAAAAAAAAAAAAAAAAAAAAAAAAAAAAAAAAAAAAAAAAAAAAAAAAAAAAAAAATTGCGGTAAGATTTAAATCGGTGGGCTGAGCGATGAGCGACAGCTCGGAACCTGCAAGCGACGTCGCCCGGTCGCTCATGCTTATTGTAGCCAGTCCTCCCTCGCTCCTACTGCATTTCAGCTTAACATTAATGTGAGCGACGTCACTCTGGCGCTTTTCGCTGTTCGCTCGTATCGTACCCGGGGCCTAAGACGTAAAACTTTGTTTACATCTTATTAACTGATCTACTGGCATCTTTTGATTGAAAAAGAAGTAAGTCATCGTTAAAAAGATTGTTTAATTTATTTAGCGTTTTAAAGCGGAAAGAACATAAATTATTTTGTATTAGTATTACTATTCTTTTTTAAAATAAGCTCTTCTACAAAATCTCTATTTTAATTTCAGTACTAGGCAACTAAGGGTAAAATTGAGGCGAGTAAACAAGGCCCTGGGTTGACTAGTTATCGATTCCGTTGCAATCAGAAATAATGGCAGTCAGCCAATTTAGTCGCTCACAACTAATCAGGTCATGGAAAGGGATCATAAAAACGGCCGCAGAAAAAAAAAAAAATAACAAAAAAAAAAAAGAACTAAATTATCTAGAATTTCGTTTGACTAGAGCTTCTGAAATATCATTCTGACTTGACTTCTAACTACTGTTTTTTGCATGAAACTGAGTGGCAGGTGTGTTTATTGCTATTCCAATTTGTTTGTTGCAATATATCGCTGGATTAATGTAAATCCTAGTGAGTTAAGTTCTCAAGGGAGATAACTTGTAGCAAAATGATAACAAAGTTAAAGATGAATTCCCAGAATTAACAAGTATTTGGCAATTCCTTTTTGGTTATAACAAATTCAGAATTTGAACCTTCCGCTACCAGGTATGGGAGTGCCAATTATCTATTAAGACATTTATTTCACATTTCGCATATGGAATAAATATTTGAATATGTCAATACGTTTTTCATTCTGTCGTTCGACCATGTCAATTGATTGTAGTAAGTAGTTATCACCTTCGCCTAAATGAAAACTATGATTTATCCTTTTATTATAGTGACTTGAAAATATTATAATTGGTCAAATTTATAAGTTTTTGGGCTTTTTAGACTTAGATATTGATGCTCTTCAACTTTTAGGGTGTGAGGTTATCAAATGAATTGGCGATTTCTTTTGCTGAAACTCGTTAATAGTGTGCTAACAGTTTTTCACAAACTTATGGGAAAATATGGGTGTTTTTTGGCTAGCAGGTCCAGAAACTTTACCTGTCTGAATTTGGACTTTGACCAACTCATTTGACTCAGAGTTTAATGCTCCTTAATCCCTTTTTGAGTTTAACTCAAAATAAACGGTAAACAAATTAATGAAGAAAAACTGACAAAAGTGTTAGAATTTCGCCTGACAAAAGTTCAAGAGCTCGAAAACTTGGTTTCAGCATACTCATTCAGTATATCATATATCTTTATTTATAATTATTTTTCTGGCAGTTGATATTATTACTTTCTAATGATGTAGTTCGTATTCATTTTTAAACTGTACCACAATTATTTCACTTGTGTAAAATGTTATCATTTTTGCTACTATAACTATGTTTCATTTTTCATGCATTTGTCATTGAACTACATTGTAAAAGCATCCGCTTTATAAAACAAAAATGTTACTACATTAACTGCTACTAGTACTTTAAGCATATAAGAAATCATAAAGAAATAAGTGTAATAAGGCAGACTCGGAATATGCGGAAATTATCCTTTCATGATAGTATGGCAGAAAAGAAGGCAAGTAAGCTAGAGTTGCATATTATTCAAATACATTTTGTACATTTCCAAGTAGTTGGTGGGAAGAGATATTAGGAAAGATTATGGAAGCAGAGATTGGAGAAAGAAAGTGTTAACTCCTGACTGGAGTTGAAATGAAATTAGGACGATCTTCATAAGATTTTGAATAATAAATCGTGCGATGCGCCTTCTTGGGGGAGCTCTGAGTTAGAGATTTAACTTTGCAAGTCCTTCTGAAAATTTGATGATCTGCCTTAAGTATTCGTTCCCTCAAAGCATTCATTTTTTTTTCGAGTTGAGGTTTCACTCCAGTTGAAGTATCTTAAATTTTATTATGTTTATTAATACATTAAATTACATAATAATGCCCATATAGAATGTACTTAAGGGCATTCCAAAGGAATGAAGCTATTGTGTTTTTTGAAGAATAATTAAAAAAGTCTTCAAATTTCAATCTATCCACTAGGATATATATATATATATATATATATATATATATATATATATATATATATATATATATATATATATTGGGGCGAGGTTAGCTCAGCGGTAGAGCACTCGATTAATGAACTGGAGGACCAGGTTCAAAACCCGAGCGCGCACTAAAGATTTTTTCTTCTAGCGCTGCCGTTCGAGGGTTGGATTTGGGGTGGCCCAGATCGTCCCTAGGCTCACCCAGACTTTAATTAATTTAATTAGTAATGGGTACCTTGGGTGCTAATGACTCTAGCAGTCGAAGCAGCCAAGGGGAAAATCAGGCGGCCGGAGCATAGTATTGACCACACTAGCGTGCCGTATGGTCAAGAATCAGATACCTCTACAGTATCTGCCCCTCTGGGCCCTTGTGGCCTGTTACGGGACTGATTTTATATATATATATATATATATACATAAAGATCCTTGATGCTCTCGGAAATAAAGCCCATCTGCACATTTCACCAGATAGAATTACAAGACAATTTCCTTTTAGTTGAATTATCAGAAATCCGATTTCGACAAATTGTCAATATCATTATTATGTTAACATTCACTTTTATGTTCATTTCCAGCAGAAAATTATTCTCTACAGCTATATGCTTCAATTTTTAGAGCAGAATCCGTGCCCGTTACTGTCCAAAGCAGCGGAAAATTGAACGAAAAAGGTCGACCACGCCTTTCCGGATGCAATATAGAGTTTCAATTTTGGCCAAATTGTTACTTTGTTACATAACAGCATATAGGAATAAGTTGTCAAGATCTAACGACAGAAAGAAAATCATTATCACTCATATACATATAAGTTTGTTTAGATAGGATAGATTAAGATTTGAAAAATAAGTTGGTAATTTCGTCGCAAATCAATGTTAATGTTTTCTTCTGTCTGTGCTACAAATGCGCAGAGGTCCGTCGATCTAGTCTGGAGCGCTCTGTACATTGGCTCGAGCGAATTTTAAGAACCTTTCCTACCAATGGGCGATGAAAATAAGGCCAAATGCAAATTCCTTTATACATATTTATGAATGAAGTTCATAACAACCAATTCCAAAGATATAATGCCTAAAGCAGTCACGTATAGATAAAACTTCTCTTTTCTTAGGCATAATTTTTATACCATTCACTATACTAAGTATAAAACATTACAAAACGCAGGACTATTTACTCCGTGAATGACTGTTTTTACATGACGTTTTTACAATATGTGACTCAAAGCCCATATCATCACGATTTACGCTTTTGTCCGTTGCTAATTACCGTGTTTGTTGCTATCTAATTACCGTGAAATATTTTTTTCTAATTATATTTATTTCGTTTTTCATTCATAAGATGTATAAATCTTGGTTTAAGTACTATTATTATAAATCAGAAACGTGAATTAAATTGTTCCAAGGGGTCAAAATTTTTGCCGCCCTAACATGAATTACCTCAAAAGAACGAAATTGACCTAATGCGTTTCACTTGTAACCCCACGAAATAATATAGGATAAATATTGCAAGCTCATAAAAAGTATGAGTATATTTATCTTCCACTAGCTGTTACCCAGCTTACTATCTTACACCTACGTTCTGCATCTAGAAAAGCAAAAAATAGAAACCAAATAAGTAATATTAAAATGTAATAACGCAAATCTGTAACGGTTCGGGTTACTGTGAGCCATGTTTGGTCAAAATCGGTCGAACGGCGTGGATTTGTATAAGGAACAAACATACAGACAGAGAGCTAGTAGAGTTTTTGACCTAGCCTATGACACTCCCCTTATCAAGATCTACCTGTGTGCCACGTTTGGTCAAAATCGGCCAACTGGTGTGGATTTGTATAAGGAACAAACATACAGACAGACATCTCGTATACGTTTTATACCTAGCCTATGAGATTTCCCGGATGAAGACCTTCCTGTGTGCAAATTTTGGTCAAAATCGGTCAAACGGTGTAGATTTTTATAAGGAATAAATAGACAGACAAACAGACAGACACGTGATTTTTATATATAGAGATAATTATCTTTGATGAAATTTTACCGTGTTTTTTTACATACTTCATATACAGACATGATGAAACAAACCATACTACTGTGTATACAATGTATTAAGACATTATATGTAATGGACACGGACTGCAGTAAACGAGGAAACCTGAACGTTCCACAAGATATGAATAAACTGTTGACATAAACTTACAATGTCCAAGCAATAGAAATGTATACAAGCACATATGAAGAACCTGAAATACTCATGAAAATATATCTATGATTTACATTTTGGGCCATGGAATCTATATATAGATTCCATGGCCCAAAATATAAATAAAATGTAATTTATTTTGTATATATACAAAATAAATTACATTTTATTTGGAAAACATTAACCCTTCTACTTGCTTTTGTGAAGCCTTTCCTCCTGAATATGTTCATTTTCCTTCTCAAAGCTACAATTTGGTAAATATTACGGAAGCAAGTTTTACTATTTAATATTGCAAAACATTCTCTTTGCCTATGTCCAATTTTGTCTGGTGGGGGCAAAATAATTTTAGCTCTTTATATGAACGCCAGAGGAGAATTCTCCGGAAGGGTAGATAGGATAAAAGGAAAAAAAATAGGGGGAAGAGAGAGGAAAAAAGTATAAAAGTTTCAATATAAAAAGTTTTAATATTGCAAGTATAAGTATTAAGTTATAGCTTTGTACTAAGAGCCCTTTTATAAGAGTGTTTGGAAAAAAATAAAAAAAGTTTAGAAATAAAAAAGGTTGGTTACAAAGTGTGAGCGCAGAAATAATTGCTTCCGTAACAAAGCCCCTTCGTTAATAAAAAAGCTTTACCTTCGTTATTCAATGACCAGGCATGTAAATTGTTTAGTGCAATCCCTGGAACATGAAAAATTCTTAGGAAAAGTTACATCTTAGCGAGTTTTTGTGTGGACGAATATTTAGATTATCGATATATGACGATTTGCTCTTTGATTAGTTAATATTTTAATTATTTTTTTTCTTTTAAATCAAATTTAATTTATGTACAAGAAAATAATAAATCTACATAAAGGAAAAGACAGAACGCAATAATAAACAAATTGTTAAATTAAATTGTAATTAATCAATTAGTTTACCTAATTAGGACAAATATAGATAAAGAAATAAAATGTTTTTATATGAAAATAAATAAGTATAATATTTTGATAAAAAAATACTATTTATACTATTAATCAATATAAATCTCATTGAGAAAATAAAATGAATGGAATAAGAGGAATCACATGTAACCAACTGATGGCCGGAAGATTATTATCATTCTAAGGAGAATATAGTGTATAAGGGGAAAAATACAAAAGAAGATTTTCCTTGGAATGACAAGGAAGTTGTCGCCAAATTTGGTGTGCCATCAGTTGGACATGACTGTTTCATCATCAATATAAGATTTAACATTTCTTTGGTCTGAATTTAGAAGCACCTAGTTTCTGAATGTGGAAAGAGTATGCTTAGCAATAAGGAGGAAGAATTGTACATTCAATGTTTTGTTTTTTTATTGTGAATGATTATTTAACATCTAATTAAATAATCTCATTAAATTTTCGAGTGATCCAAAATATCTTAACGAAATAGTGGTAGCTCAAAGTTACCCTCTCTTCGTGTTATGGTCTCTTCGTAGAACTTCGTAATAGAAAATGTTATACATCATTACTAATAAATTTGCAGGAAAATAAAAATTTTTTATCAAGAAATAAAAATTCGGACCTGAAGGGGTTAAGAATAACCTAGAACAAAGAAAACAGGTCACGAGTTTAAATGAATCAGGAGAATTTTTTATATTCTGGGAAATCCTATACTAAGTAGTGTCGTTTATTTTTGTTATTTTTTGGATCAATTACAAAAACAATGTTGATTTATTTATTTGTCAATTTACTGACGTTTCCGGAAGGGTAGCGAATCATTTATTAGACCAACAGATTCTAAGTCCTTTAAAGCAGTAGTCTGTTATTATTAAACAACAAGGAAAAAGACAAACAAAAAGCAGAAAGCAAGTTGGTGATTCAAAAGATCGATATTCGATATGGATCGATTTCACGATTAGTTACAATTACCTACGAAATTCGTATTTCATTTCGATTCGAATTGATTCACATTCGAGAATCGCTATTTCTTCTACTAATCGTCCTAAATTAGTCCATTTCAATAATTGATAATATGAAAAATATATCTGTAAAATAAAAGTAGAAACATTTAAGACTATTTTTCATCAAAAATAATATGTAAATGAAACTAATCATATTAAAATGTATGGAAACTATTTCATACATATGTTTATCAAATGAGAAAAAATATAATAAAATAATTATAATAGAGAAAAATGTTTATACAGATTATGAGCAAAGTTTGAAACCTTATTTTTGTTGTATTACATTCTTCTCCCTATTATCTGTATAGCCACCGAAATGGACCGCTTTTAATGAAATGTGGTACAAAAATACTTTGTCTAATTTTAAAAGTCAAGTTTGTTAAGCAGCAGAATCGGGCCGCTGGAACACTATTTGGCGAAATTTGCGGGCGAAAAATCGGATTGCTTCCGGCTTTGCGTTTCTATGAGTTTTCTAAGGCAGGAATGGATTTATTTTATGGCTGTTTCTGTAACTGTCTTCGAGAAGGATCAATAAAACTAGTTTTCCTAACTTATTTACTTTTTTTGAGCTCAGAAGAACCTTTTTAGATATTTGAAACTCATACGAACTATGATGTTTACATTTTCTTGCGTTTGGAGTTTAGGAAGTGCTAGAAATTTGTTTTTATTTACAGACGTGAGCAGTTTTGAAATAATTGAATATTTTCGTAAAAACCTCGAAAATATGGAAACTCTGTGCTTAAAAATCAAGTGTATCAGATTCGTTCGTTTGAATGGCTTTTTGTCTCTGTTTTCCTAATTAAAAAAAAAAATTAACAATACATATAGTAAAACCATGTATGAAAGTGAGTGACGTCTCTTTGAGATTTCATTTTACATTTTTGAAGGTGTTAACATTTTCAAGAAAAATTCAAAAGCAAATAATAACTGTTTCTATTCTAAGATTTCCCGATGAGACTAGGAGTAAGAAACGTAGTAAGATAACGCAGTTCCTGCGAGTCGGACTTTTTGGAAGTTATTGGGGTAAGTGTAGTAAACTATGTATTTATGACTAGTTATTAGTTTTAGGTTATTTTCTATTTATTCTTTGTAGTTTGAGTTGGTCCCTAAAGCACATAAAAAATGCAATTTAGTTAAGTGAAAGCGAGAAATGTTTCATACTCGGCGAAATTGTGTATTAAGCTACAATTCGTTTTACAAAGGAGTATATGGATAACATATTATACCTGATGACACGAGGAGCATAATTAAAAATTAAATTACTTATTCTCTTTTCCTGTGGATGATTGAATCTCTTCCTGATTGCAATTCTTCAAAGCAAACCTTGTTTTATTACACAACACAACGCTCCAATTTATCAATGTATACAGTCATTTTTTCAGGGCATTTCAACCAATTAGTCATTAATTTAATTGCTGGAAAGTTTGATTAATTATTTCGCAATTTTTTTGAAAAAATTATTATTCATAATGAAGCATCCAAAATATTAACACTATGTTGTGTTTTTTAAAATCTGATTATATGTTCTAAAATTTGTATTATGATGGGAATTATGTTTGATTTATCATGTGGTGTTGTACGTATGCAACGTGAGTAACACTTAATTATCCTGAGGATATTGTAATGTTCTGTGGTAAAGTTTGTTCGTCAGGTACACCTAAAAGAATTCGACGTTGCTCAGCGGTGTATATATTTGGTTAGATGACGAGATACTTTTCTTGGATACTATATATATATATATATATATATATATATATATATATATATATATATATATATATATTATGGCGTGAGGTTAGGTCAGTGATAGATCACTCGACTAATATGCTGGGGGACCTGAGTTCAAAACTTGAGCGCATTTAAGATTTTATCTTATAGTGTCGTCGTTCGTGGGTTGAATTCGGGGTCCCAGACAGTCCCTAGGCCCACCCAGCCTTTAATTAATTTAGATAAAATAGATTTTTAGCACTTTCCTCCGAAGGAAAGTAGCTATTGAGGTTGGACTCATGACGGAATTTTTGAAAAATTTCTTTAAATCTTTATCGATCCTACCTAGTAGACACCGAAAATGACCCCCGTTAAAATTTATATATATCTATATATATGCATATATATATATATATATATATATATATATATATATATATATATATATATATATATATATGTGTGTGTCTGTTAACACGATAGCGGCCAGAGTTTTTGTTTTTTCGTCACGAAACTTCGTATATAGCATTCAATTAGCAAACGATTGAACGAGTTCGTTAACCACTAAAGTCGGTCCACCGGAAGGGGGGGTTTACCCCGAACCCAAAACACTTATTTGACTATGTCAGCCGTAATATTTGTTATATTTCAACGAAACTTGGTATTCGTAGTGTTAATATAGAGAGAAAAGTGAGATATAAAAATGAACTAAATCGGTTCATTAGAAGGGGGGGTTTACTCCAGACCCACAATACCAATTCGCCACTACCAGCCGTGATTTTTGGTATATTTCGACGAAACTCGGTATTCGTAGTGCTAATCCACAGGTAAATATGTGTTGTAAAAATAAACGAAATCGGTTCATTAGGAGGGGGGGTTTACTCCGGACCCACAATACCAATTCGCCACTACCAGCCGTGATTTTTGGTATATTTCGACGAAACTCGGTATTCGTAGTGGTAATCTACAGGTAAATATGTGTTGTAAAAAGAAACTAAATCGGTTCATTAGAAAGGGGCGTTTACTCCGGACCCAAATTTCTAATATACTCATACCGGTCGTAATTTCTGCTGTATTGTAACGAAACGCTGTATACGTCGTGGGTAACTCATGAGAAAGAAGTGTTGTAAAAATGAGCTGAATCGGTCAATCGGAAAGCGGGGGTTTAATTTGTAATATATTTGAATAGAAAAACCGGCAGACGTAGGTTCACAAAGCCGCCGCAAGGAGCGCTTTCTACCACTAGAGTGACTGTATCCTGTCCCTGCGTTAGATCAAAATACGATAATATGAGGATTTTTGTATTTATTACGTAGTGTAGTAGGTACCATGTGTAAACATAACTCTGGATGCAAATTAATAATTGATCAGTTACTCATTACAAAATGAGAACTATTCACGTTTTTATTTTATTTATGTAGGATATTTTAAGCAAATTGTTCTGGAAAGCAGTCTACACTACCCAAATTCTGAGGAAAGTGCTTAGTTATGCAGCTCCTGCGTGACGGACTTTTTAGATTGATGATCTTGATTTTTTTTGTAGATTTTTTTTTTTTTTTTTTTTTTTTTTTTTAGATTGGGTAAACCAGACAGTTATTGACACCCCGTACAGTTATTGACACCCCAAACTTCATCAACTTAAAGAAATAAGCGAACTAGTCCTAATTTCATTTTAAGAAATACAGGAAACTAATGTTTGAAGGGTCCTCTAAATCATCTATGATATACCTGATTGAAAAACCAACCACAGGGTAGGCTTTAAAATTAATACCTCCAAGACTTGAGTTGAGATCCAGTTAATGGCTACAAGGTTATGATTTCCTGAAGGATTTTCATTCAATTTTTTTGTTCCTACTCTCTTCCTACATTTATTGCAATAAAGTTAAGTACTTTATATTGTTTGTTAATGTATAATTGAAGTGTCTTGAGTGGTTTTAAATTAAAATAATCAATTTTAATATTATTATACAGGGGTGACAATAACTGGTCATTTTTTCCAAAGTATTTGGTTATTGACACCCCATGTCAATAACTAAATTATGATTTTTTTTTTTTAAATATTGATGTTTTTTTTTTTAATTTTAATAATTTAATCTTCCTGATTAATCGGCAATGTTTTTTAACTTTAATTCGAGTATAACTAGTTATTGACATGGGGTGTCAATTATTAGTTTTTGGATTCAATGACTAGTTATTGACACTGTCAGTTCCTAATAATAAAGTTTCTATTGTGTCTATAACAGGTGTTAGTATTTCTATGAAGTCCCGTTATAGCGAGAAGGATTTAGAGAATGCCTTGAAGGCTGTAAAGGATGGCTCCTCCATTAAATCGGCGTCCAAACGATTTAATCAAATCTGCACTTCAGATTAAGCGACAAAATCATTGTTTGGACCACGGTAAATTCTTTCGGACAAAGACAAACTAACTCTAGTAGCTTGGATAGAAAAATGTGCGAAAAAGGGATTCTTGGGGAAGAAAAATTACATTTTGCAATCCCTAAAAGGATTTATTGAATTTCAAAATATGAGCCCTCATTAAAGGTAATTGTTCTGGTGTTGGCTGGTACAAGGCTTTCTTACAAAGGCACCCCTCTATCACAGAGGATTTCCGAAGCCGATACTGGGGCCAACGCACGTGTTTCTGAAGCTAATATTTAAAGTGGTTAGAGGTCGTCATTTCAAAACCAAATGAAGATACCATAGGACTTCAAGAAGGTACTGAAAGTCATACTACACCTGAAACTATGCCTCCCACATATTTATTATTAACAACAACTCCTCATGGATATCCAAAGTCAGTTTGGTCCATCTGGCAATGAAAGGCTGCCCTTGGCTTAAGTGCTATACTGGTCAGAATCTCGGAAAAGAAACATTCAAATTATTCATTTGTCACATCACATGTCATTCGTCACAAGTAAACAATGAAAACTAATGCTGGAAGCTAATATAGAAGAAAAAAGAAAAATTTCAGAAAAAAAAGGAAGCAAAAAGGTTGGAATGGGAAAACAACAGTAAAATTCCTAAAAGGGAAATTAAACAAACCAGAAAAACTAACCGTATGTTTCAAATGTGGGAGTATTTGATTGTTCATTATGTTTGAAAGGATATGAACATATCCCTGAAAGTGACGAGTCTGATGAATTTGTTTGTCTTGCGTTTTACATCCTGGAGTTTGATGAAGATATAAATGAAGATGAAATGTAAATTAATTATTTTATTTCATGTTACATAATACCTACCAACATTTTTTATCTATTTTTTTAATTTTTTTTTTACTAGTTAATTCATAATGTTAAAAAAGAAGAAATATTTTAATTGTTTTTTATATTACATTAAAGTTTATGATATGTTTGTGATATTATTTTTTTATAATGACCTATTATAACATAAGAAAAAAAAAATGTTAAGAGTACAAGGGGTGTCAATAACTGTGGTGTCAATAACCCATCCACAGGGTGACAATAACTAGTTTTTGCACTTTTTACCATAATTATTGCCATATGTTAAAATGTATTGAACTTTTGAAAGAAAAATCCACTTGAGTCTTTCAAAGGATATATAAAGAGGAGCTATAGCAAGTTTCTGTTTGATCCCTTCATAAAAAGTATTTTTTTTAATTTCGCCGCAGAAATGTAGCCTTATGGGTAACAATAACTGTTCGGTTTACCCTTGTTCTATATTCAAATATATTTATTATAGACGTTTGAAGAAGCTTTTAGGAAGAATTGATTAAGATTGGAAAAGATTGTTCATTAATTCTATCAATACATTTTAATTTGTTTAAATCGTTTCGAATTCGCAATATATATATATATATATATATATATATATATACACACACAGACAGATATACTTATTTACAAGTTGGTTTACTTTCCGTCGAATTAACTTTTTTTTACTCATTACAGAATCCTATTCCTAAAACGAAAGAGAAATTTATAAGTAAAATCTGGGATTTAAGAGCCATGATGTTCATGCGGTTTGCAATAAATATGGGGGTAATAACTGGTGCCTGTACTCCTCCTTCCTCTATGCAAATCAATTTATCCTGCCCCGGGCCATACCATAATGGTGTTGAGGCCCTTGGGAGCTGTGTTGGGGCCTCCGGGGAATTAGGTGATTTCTATTATTTATGACGTTGAGGAGCTTAGGGATCCTAGGAAACCGCGAACAATAACAGCTCCCGTCAAAAGCAGTTTTGGATATTAATTTGTGTTAAGGTCTTTACTATGGCAGACTTCCGACCTGGAAAATTTCTGTTTGAATAGCAAGAAAATCGGGCCTAATGAAGCGTTAATAGGGTCTTATTTGATTTCGCTAATAGATTTTAGTGGTTGGCATCTTGTAGAGCTGAGCAAATATAAATAAATATACCGGATTGAGAAATATAAGGCAGAATACGAACGTTGCAAGCTGAAGGATGTAATAAAAGAAAGTTATCTACGTAAGATGTAAGCACGAAGAGCAAAAAAGTAAGAAGTATCTTAGAATGGCAAGAAAGTAAAATATAAGTTTGAAGAGCTAGAAAATATGATGTACGTCAGAATGTGAAGAAAGTAAGGAATAAGATAGTTGGGTAAGTTACTAAGATGTAAATTAGAATGACAAGAAACTAAGATGTATGTTAACAGGGGAAGAAAGTAAGATGTAAGTTAGATTGTCTAGAAAGTAATATGTAAGCTAGAATGACAAGAAAATACGAGTAAGTTAGACGGGTATGTAACTCAGATATAAGTTAGAATGACAAGAAAGTAAGATGTAAGTTGGAATGACAAGAAAGTACAATTTAAGCTAGAATGGCAAGAAAGTAATGAATAAGTTAGAAGGGTAACTCAGATGTATGTTAGAATCTCGAGAAAATAAGAAGTAAGTTAGAATGACAAGAAAGTAAGATGTACGTTAGAAGGGGCGAAAGTAAGGTGTAAGTTAGAATCTCAAATAAGTAAGAAGTAAGTTAGAATGACAAGAAAGTAAGTGAAAGTGAATCTTAGCCTCATGAAAATACGGCAGGTATCACCATATATAACTACTGATCAAATAGTACATAAAAGAACCTTTGTTTTTCTACATAATATGCACTTATAAATTGTTTTACAACCTGTATTCATGATATTAAATTTTGCTTACTCTTATATCCTGTCTGAAATTGAGTGTACTTATTTTTTAGCCGAATAAAGCTGCTAAAGAGCATGCTGAAACATTCAAAATTTAGATTTTTCTGAAAATCTGACGTTCTGTCTCACCTGAATCCTAACCATTCATAGACTACTTTAAAAAAAAAACATATATAATCGGTTCTCCCCCATATGTTAAACTAATGAAATAAATTTCTGGCAGCCGACCTAATGGATGATATGATGATTAAATAATAATTATTTAATGACAAAGAGAAAATTGCAGGAAAATTTAGTTAAACAAAATGTTTCATGCATATAATACCATGTTATCATAAATTAAACATAAATTAAATAATAATATGAATCTAGCTTATTTAAATGTAAAATACATGAAGGTATCTATTGACCGTAAAATTAATTGAATAAATATACCAACTTCATGGCCTGGAATTTGCTCAGGTCGAGCATGCAAATACTATTTGTGGACTCCAGGGCAAATAATCCTTTTATACATCTATATTTAAAATATAAAGACAGAAATACGTGATGGCCGTCAATTTATTCTTTAATAAATGTTATTTTTTAAACCTGAAATGAAACATTTATGTATAAAAGCATTTTTCTTCTATAATAAAAATCATTCCTTCGTCTGATTCTTGTATATACGTAGAGATATTTAATAAAATACTTGAGTTTATTGAATTTATTAATCATATTCATAGACAATAGCGCTTTTCGTCTCTATAGGAATGGTGTTGATTCCATGTCACAATCCAGAGGAGTCGACTCAAAATAACGTTTCATAACAAAATATATCGAAAATACCTGAGGTTAACTTTATATATAAATAACAAACTTTGTGAAATGTTTTTATACTCACACAATAATTTCTATGAAATTTCTTATTAGAGTAATCAAATTTTAAAAAGAAAGTCCAACTCGCAGGAACAGAGTTATCTCAGCGCGTTTTGATTTATCTTATTATTAGGACAACTTGGAGTAGATTTAGTTAATATTTCGCGAACAATTTGAACTCCTTCTGCGATGAAACAAAATGTTAAATATGGATGAATGTCTAATTACGGGAACAATTTTCAACTGAAAATAAAAATAAAAATTTCGTTAAGAATACTGTTGTTACGGGAAAGCTATTTGCCAAGAATAAACGAAAAGAAGACTGTGGCCGCTTTCCTGTCAACACACACACACACACACACATATGTACAGGGTGTCGCAGCATATTTGTCCACCCCCTTTTCCTCCTAGAGTGGTTGGAATTTCTAAATGAAACTTGGTAGGTCATAGTTATGCTGCATGAGGTTTCTTTTGAAGGCTTAGTTGACTTTGTAACATTCTCCAGTTTTTCTCCAGCGCATCTAACTCTTGAGTTTCCATTGGCAACAGGTATATTTAATGACGAAGTCTGATAGAAAATTTAATTTTAAGACTAATTTATTCCGAGACATCTTTTGATCCGACGCACCGTTTACGCGTAAAACGCAAAAAACTGAAAAATATCGCCCTTTTGTAGACAAATTCCTATTTATCACTGAAACCAAGCCTTGTACGTAAAAAAACCTCTATACAAACGTTGTAGCCTATTAATTTTCCTTTCAGATGATACCAAGATCAAAGTTGTAGATTGAATATTTAACGGGATATTATGAATGAAAACATATGTTGGGTCGATTGAAGAGATGGGTGGAAAAACATGGATATTAATTGCTTAAAATAATTTAACCTACTCCGACTAAGGTGGTAAGTGAAAGTTGTGTGTTGCATGTACCAGATTTTTTAATTATTCTTTTTGCCATATTTCTTCGGTAGAGTATGAAAACCAGATTTTTCATTAATTTTAAAAGAAGACCACTGCAAATCAAGGAAATTCGAGGTAAACACTTATTCACTGGGGTGATTTTTATGTATTAATTAATTAAAAATAGATGAGATTCTAAATGCTCATGATGATTTCCCGAAGAGACTTGTGCAATGTATTAATGTTGAAGGTGGACATTTTGAACATTTAAAATGATTTTTGCCATATTTAGTGAAGTTAATATTTTTTTAAACAATGTAACTTTCTTTGGAAACTGATTACTTTTTTTTAAACAAAAGGAAATTTGTTTTTTAGTTGGTCGTTTCATGTAATAATAATTTCATATGGAAAGATATGATGGTATCATCTGAAAGGAAAATTAATAGGCTACAACGTTTGTGTACAAGGCTTGGTTTCAGTGATAAATAGGAATTTGTCTACAAAAGGGCAATATTTTTCAGTTTTTTGCGTTTTACGCGCAAACGGTGCGTCGGATGAAAAGATGTCTCGGAATAAATTAGTCCTAAAATTAATTTTCTATTAGAATTCGTCATAAAATATATCTGTTGCCATTGGAAACTTAAGAGTTAGATGCGCTGTAGAAAAACTGGAGAATGTTACAAAGTCAACTAAACCTTCAAAAGAAACCTCATGCAACATAACTATGACCTACCAAGTTTCATTTCGAAATTTCAACAACTCTAGGAGGAAAAGGGGGTGGAAACATATGCTGGGACACCCTGTATACATGTGCGTGTGTGTGTTGACAGGAAAGCGGCCACAGTCTTCTTTTCGTTTATTATTATAATTATTGAAATAATTATTACCACATACTATTAAGGAATTAGCAGAAAGAGCTTTTTTTTCGTATATTGAAATACATTGTAGACAGTATTGAGGGTATACTATGCGTCTTTTTAACTTAATTGAAAAAAAAAAATTCCTTGATACAAGCATAAGTATTTCCCATTACTGCCGGCTCACTCAATATTTTCCCCTTCCGTTATTTTTTTAATACCTTCTACTCCCTCTTTCAGGGAAAAGCAATTGAGCCAAATGGAGAGGTTTTCCCTCCCAGGAGAGAGTTCTGCCCGAGAAGAGGTCAGCCCCTGGAAATGTGGGCCACGATCCTTGAATTCCTGTCCTATATTGAAATGGACGGAGGAGCTCTGAGGAATCTCTTGATGTAATTGCTGCTCATCGCTGCCACTCTTAATGATCATCGCTGCCGTGATGATGATTCCAATATAAAAAATAAAATAAATTCCTAAGACTTCCTTGAGCTTTATTCATTCGTGAGTACAATAACATATTGGATATACATATTCGAGTTGTTCATCAGTTTCATTCCATGATTGGAATGCATCATAATATGATACATTCCAATCATGGAATGAAACTTTTGAACGTCATATTATGACGTTCAATATATCAAAAAACTTCTTTTTTTTTTAATGAAAACAAGTTATTATCAAAGAAGATTAACCTTCCAGTGGTCGCGCCAACAGTTGGAACTCGGGCCATCGCGCGGCGCACTCAGTGTGCCATTGTGTTTATTTTCGTTTTATTGTGTTTTAAACGTCTATTTATTAATGTTTTTCTTTACTATTATATTATTTATTGTAGTTAAGTAATTATTGTAGACAGGTATATAAATGGTAATGTAAATAAGCTCATTTTATCTTCTAAAACAGATTTATTGAACATAACCTCTCTTATTTTTAATAAATTATTCAGTTTACAATAAGACTGAATATTGTAATGTGTATAAACATTAATGTCTGGAACACACTTTAAAAAAAGTTTAACATTAAAAGATATTTAAATAAAAGTAGAAATATATATGGTAATTAAATGCTAAGAATGTAATTCTTACGATCTATTCAGAAAAATTGTTGTCCTGCCCCCTTTTACTGGATTTAATGTAAATTGGTTCGAGCTTTCCATATAAATTTATTACATATATCACACGTTATTTTGGTGTTTATATAAGTTTTTGTCGCCCAAGAACAAGAAAAATTGTTTTTTATCGGAAGGGAGTGAGGGAATGCTTGCTCTGAACTGCAAATGTTCATTCATGAGCTGAAATGCAATATTTTTGCATTGGTCGTGCGGTGTACTGCGTGCGCCAGCAAGCTCTTCAAACGGTTGACAAGCTAGAATTGAGGAATGCGTGAAAGGGTAGAACACCTCTCATCACAGTAGTTATGGTTCCTTGGCATAACTTAGGTCTGTGGGCCGTAGGATTTCCTGGAAATTTCTTAAAATACGAAATGCTGGCTGTGCCCCAGCGCGACTTCTGGAGGGTTAATCAATAAGTATTACAGAACCTAGAAGACGTAGGGGGAAAAACCGAAAACATTAAGAAGAAGTATATAGTATACTTATTTGCAAATAGTTCTTCTTTTTTTTAGGTTTTTTTCCAAGAAAATTTCTTTTTCGTACCATGTTTTAATGTAAGCAAGCAGTAATTTGCACAGCTGTTAATTGTATATACTCCATCTAAACCAGATGTGTTAAATTCATGTTGTGAATGCTTTCTTCGAACCTTTGATTTATTTAATTTTATCTTTTTGTTTGTTTATGTACTAATATTTAAATTTGACTTATGTTTTGTTTGATTAAGAGGTCAACACCGTAGTTACGAAGCTCTTAAATATATAAATAAAAAAAAAAATCACTAAGTCGTTCTGTTCACACTCTAACTAAGTCCACTATTCGTGAAAATGAGATTATGACATTTTTTACTATCTATAAATGATTTTCTATCCAAGGAAAACATTTCAGGTGTCAATAATTAACACTTTGAAGATATTAATTTGAATAAGCCCCTCAGGCCAACGGCCATAGCCACGTTGAATACACCGGTTCCCATAGATCACCGAAGTTAAGCAAGGTCGGGCGTGGTCAGTACCTGAATGGGTGACCGACCACGTGCTGTTGGCATTATAAAAGGGCGGCAACCTATAGATAGCCCGGCGCTAATGGCCAAGATGTAGATGCGCCGTAAAAAAAAAAAAAAAAAAAAAAAAAAAAAAAAAAAAAAAAAAAAAAAAAAAAATAAGCCCCTCAGAAGACAATGAAACATTTTTTCATTGACAGAGCGACTAAGTCCATTTATTTTATTATATTCATATTATTCTTATGAATCCTGGTATTTGGACTAATAAAGTAAGCGATGGTTTGGTCTCTCATTAATCTATTTTATGCATTGTGTCAGTAGATATATCCTTTACTGCATATCCATTACTGTTTACAACCCTGAAGATGGCTTATAATTCAAGCCGAAACGTTGGCAAATAAATATTACTCATTTTTGTTGTATAATGTAGTTTTGTTTAACAAATGAACAAAACCCGATCATATACACCTTCTCAATGTATAAGGGAATGAATTCTTTGGTAACACTAACTTACAAATACTTAAATTAATAAAAATAAGTATTATTGCCCATTAATGGTGCGAAATCATATATCATCTTCTGCACTTTAAGGGTTACAGGGGTAAAGAATAAATAAAAATATTTTTAAATAAAGGAGTATATACATAAATAAATATAGAATATAGAAAGTGTAGCAAAGAAAACCAGCAATCCCTTTAATACCCCCGTGAGAGGATTTGTGAAGGAAAAGAGAAAGGCTTAAACCCTTCGTTATTTACCCTTTCATGAATAGCTTATTCTTTCAGACGAAACTCTGAAGAATTCCCCAAAGTCCATTTCGTTTGTGGAGGAATGCTTCAGAAAGAGAAGGGTCGTTATTTCTATCCCAACCCTGACCCGAACTAAATGAGTCAAAGCGGAAAAGTTGGTTGCCTAGTTTTTTTGTGGTTTTTTTTTTTTTGTTGGATTTCAGGCCAGCGAAAACTAAGTTCCCTCATTAGACTTTACGAGGTCATTATGTTTTGAACATTCTTTTAACCGTGAAGATAGAAAGAGTTTAATTGCCTGCTCTTCTAAACGTTGAGGAATGTTCGTAAATGTTCGGAAAGGAAAAGAAATTGTCTTAAATTATTGTTTAATAATTTTTGCTACACTTCATTAAGTTTTATGTAGCTATCTTTATGCAGTTTTCCAATATAGAAGATTATTCGTTTCGAAACACAGGGGTACACTAGGCTTCTCCTGGTCCAGGAATACATTTGTAGGGCATATAAAGATACATGGGCTAGTAGTTGGTATTATATTGTCAACCTATTGAATATGAAAAATCTCGTTTTTTAGATTCAAGACTTTGATCTTGATTTTGGACATACGGCTCGTCGCAAATTGTTGGAACTCTAACTTGTTTATAGAATAGCCTTTAATGCCTTAAATAAAGTATCGAATAAGAGCACAATATTTCAATATATTACTTCGGAAATGTTGTTTTGCTCGTTTGCTCCGATTTTTTTATTCGATAGTTTGACATGGTAGGGACGATATATGAGGACCCCAGAGGTCATGGGGTCTAAGTAACAAACTGAATGTATTAATGAAAGTGAGGTCAAAGTTGAACAGATGCAGTAAAAGCAAAATATAGAAGCAAATGCTAGATTTTTTACAGTTCCGATCATACTAGACGAATCCTCATTGTATGGAAGAAGGCATTATACTGTGCAAGGCCTTATAATGCCTGGCAATGCCTGCACTGGTTCGGCACAAGAGGGACGATCCCAAAATCCACTAGTGACTTCCTTGAAACACTGGGACTAGATACAAGCAAGCTAGCCAGCCTCGCGGAATCAATTCTCATTGATTACCTGGGGATTCTCAGCTATCAAAATTAAAATAACGAAGACTTATTGACCCAGAATTTTTGTGCAAGAGTGCAATAAGTACCCACTGGTAAGCCAGAGCTCAATTAATTATATTTTAGTGACCCACAAAAAGTAAATATTTAACATAATGAATCCACAGTTGAAACTAACCTCAAATGTAGAAGTCCCAATAACCCAGAATGTCACAGGCCAATATTATTGTAGTGATAATACAACAATCGCTGGGGAATCGCTATGCCCCAGTGAGAATGCTATAGTTCTAAAAACTGTTAAAGGATTAAAACAGGACGATTATATGCTAGCTTTGCTTGATATTGTTGAACCCAAATCTGTTAAATTTGTCTCGTATATTTCAAGAGGTAGATTTTGTGTTCACTTGAGCAATAAAACTGAAGTTGATCGATTGATAGACCAACATCCTTTTGTAACTATTGGTGATCATGAAATACCAATGACACGTCTTCTGGAGCCATCAAAAAGGGTAATTGTATCTAATGTTTTCCCTGCAATACCTAACGAAGCTATCGAAGATAGTGTTGTAAAAGAGCGCGCCTTTAAGGCTAGAAGGCGCGGCACCTAAAAGCTCGAGCTCTCAGAGCTTGGACAGGGCTCGATAGAAGGCGCGAGCCTTGAAGGCTCGGCTTGGTAGAAGGCGCGAGCCTTGAAGGCTCGGCTCGGGAGAAGGCGCATGCTTTGAAGCCTTTTACTTTTCATTTTCAAAATGGCGGATGGCGGGCAAACAGCTGTTTCATGAAATATACTTTAGTAGATTCGTCCTAAAATCTTTCCGCCAAATTTAAATTATTCGCCGGCAATTAAATTTACCATTCATTGATAAACTAATTATATGGATCACTAATTGGGTAAAAATAGTTACTTTTCCTAAAAAATAAACTCTTCTGTGAGACGGTGATGGCAACACTGCCGTACTTGTTCACAATTGCCATTCTCAACTTTTAAAATATTACCTTTTGTACGTAGTGTGAAAAAATAGTATTACATTAAAATAAAAAGTCATCATAATACATACATAAATTGTCTAAAAAATCCAGTAGTATCTAATCCACACACACCAACAAAATTAAAACCAAAATGTTTTATATAAGAATATATAATTTAAGAAATCAACTGAATGAGTCACTTTATTTAGCTTAATCATTAATTTAATAAACTGAACTTTGTCGAATTTTAATAAATTACAACTGAAGCAAAATAAGAATTATCAGAGATAACAGCTAAATTACCTCCCTTTGTAAATAAAGATGCCGCTAAAAATTTATGTTTGTTATTGTGAAATAAATGGCGAGAAATGTCACAAAAAAATCGAAATGAATAAAATGTAATGATTATAGAGTAAGTAATTGTTGTATATAGATAAGATAGTAAAGCACTAGAAAGGGTTTGACTATAACCGTGCTTGCCGAAGCTCTACCTTTCCAGGGCTCCAAGGCCGAGCCTTCAAGGACGGAGAGAGAACCTTCCCGAACCTTCAGGGCTTGATAAGGTTAGGATGGAGCCTCTCTCCCGAGCCTTCATCCAGCCCTCAGAGCTCGGGCTGTAGAGGCTAGGTTCAAGGTTCAGGCCTGAAGCCTCTAGTCAGGGCTCACTTTTAACAACACTAATCGAAGATGCTTTGAAGAGGTTAGGGATTGGCATAGTAACGCCTGTCCAGTGTTTGAAAGCTAGTCTGAAGATCCACGCTTAGCATGTGCTTAGCCATAGGAGTCAGCTGTTCATTAATCCTGAACATAGCAACATGATACCTTCCTCTTTGGTTATAAGAGTGAAAGAATTGTCTTGGAAAATATATTTTACTACAGAACGTATCAGCTGTTTTATTTGCAAAGGCAATCATTTAGCTGCTGTGTGTCCTGTACAACATAAAGTTAATATTGAAATCAGTGAACCTGATCATATTAACATCAATGGAAGAATAAAAATTGCACATAAAAGATCCACAAAAATCACTGAAATAACTAAAGAGACAAATAACATCAGAGCCCATTCAAAGAACGATGAAACTGTACCAACAGATCCTAATTTGCACCTATTCAAGATAAACGAAGAAAATGCACTTATGGTAGAAGAAGGAACCACCGTCCGTGGGAATTCGCTCGATGTTTCTCCTTCGGAAGGAAGCGATGAACTTACGGATATGGACTTGAAATTGACAAAGTTATTGCAGAAAAGTGCTGCGAGATTACAACTGATTGAATCACTGGAACCTTCAAAATCCCCATTAACAGATAGTAATTTTCACATAGATCCTCCTCCACTAGAATATAAGAGCCCTGGATGTGCAGCTACTAACACGGAAGGAAAGAAGGCAGGGACTCAGAAAGGAAATCTAAAAGATAAAAAAGTTCGATTCGCAGGAACTGCGTCATCTTAGCGCGGTTCCGTTCTTATCTCTAGTGATTATGAAGGCATAGAATAGAAACAGTTATTACTTTGTTTAGATCAATAGTGAAACAGCTATCCAAATGAAATCTCAAACAAACCAGTCTTGAAAGGTCTTGATTTACAATCTTACCTGTATGGGTCAGCTATACCATAAGTCGGGCAGAAAGGCCTCCGCTCAGAGGCATTTGGAAAGCCTTGGGATATCTCTCTTTGAACACTACATTTCTAACAATAAATTGATCTTCTTATTTTACTTAATCTGTTTTATTGTCACATACATTATCTGACTATAAGCAATTTAAAAATAACAAGGAATAAAACAGACAAAAAGAACAGTTCGAATAAGCGAAATCAATTACTTTAAAGTTTTAAGCACTTATTTCTCCGATTGACATCGCCTAATCAAAACTTTCATCAGAACCATTTTTGTAGAGCATTTAGTGAGCTTTCTAATGGTCATCTTCCGTTTCTCAAGATTCTCACCTTTTTCGAGATATTAAGGAAAGTATACAAAGTTACCAAAACGTTTTATGTCTGTTAATAAAATATTTTATTCTAACCCTTCCTAAACTCCAAACGTAACAAAAATTTCAACATATTAGTTTTAATGAATGTAGAACATGCCGAAAATGTATCAACTGCATCCCATAATTATAAGTACCAAAATCAAAGAGAAAAAGAACAGTTCGAATAAGCGAAATCAATTACTTTAAAGTTTTATGCACTTATTTCTCCGATTGACATCGCCTAATCAAAACTTTCTTTAGAACCATTTTTGTAGAGCATTTAGTGACCTTTCTAATGGTCATCTTCCGTTTCCCAAGATTCTCAACCTTTTTCGAGATATTAAGGAAAGTATACAAAGTTACCAAAACTTTTCATGTCTGTTCATAAAATATTTTATTCTAACCCTTCCTTAACTCCAAACGTAACATAACTTTCAACATATTAGTTTTAATGAAATTAGAACATGCAGATAATGTTTCAACTGAATCCCGTGATTCTAAGTACCCAAACCAAAAACGGAATTCAAAAATTATTTTTCCAATTTTCTCAACAACGGTTAAAGCTATCGCCTTGAAAATGGTTTCATTCGTTTTTCTAGCCCAAGAAGCCTATAAAAAGAGTACTTACAAGCTTATGAACTCAAAAACGTAAGCGTTACGATTTTTTCTGCGCGAATTTCGCCCCAAACGACATCTTCCAAAGGGAGGATTTTGCTGGTTAACGAACTTGACCTTTCAAATTGGACGACGGATTTTTGTACCAAATTTCATCAAAATCGGACCATCAGGGAAGCCAGAAATGAGCGAACAGACAAATATATATATATATAAATATATACATATATATATATATATATATATATATATATATATATATATATATACAAATTTGAACCACCGTTATTTTCGGTCTCTAGGGGTTCTGAAACGCGAAATTTTCTAGTCGGCACTTCCGGATTGTTTCATTGTATCAACCCTATAAGCGGGGTTCCTCCCTATGGGGGAGGGAGGAACCGCGCTAAAAAGGTGAAGAAGCCAGAGGGATTAAGAAGGAAAGGAAAAAACATTCCGAAATCAGGAAGAACTAAGGAAGGAATCAAAAATAAAGTGGAAGAACACAAAATACCTAAACAATAGTGTTTATATTTTTCTTATTAAGGTACTACGCACAGCTGTTCGACTTGTTATCAATATTTTGTTATTTTTGTTTTAATATGATGAAATTAGTTTTCTTATTCTTTGTTAATTGCTTTAATGCTCATGATTTTATTTTTATGTAATTTTCAAAATTGTACACTTAAATTGCACATTGTAATAATGAAATTAAAGGAGAAAATCGCTTTGTTGGGAAGCTCCTAAAATAAAATAAATAAATAAATGAACAGCTACTAATCATTCTTTCGAAGATCATTGTTGTTTACAGATACCTGGAAAATTTAATCAAATCCATATTCCCCTTAAAAAAAAAAAATCTACTTATAAATTCATTTTTGAATATAGTATTTTTAAATTTCTTTTTCTTTCCCTCCATTAACAGACATTCCCAAAATTAATTAAATACATTTTCGAAAGAATGATTAGCAGGCTGTGTGTGTAGCAACCCAATAGACTTGGACATTTGTTTATTGAATAAAGCTTTTCTTTCTTCTTCTTCTTTTTTTTTTTTTTACTGTATATCACCAACTTGTTTGTATTTTTCCTTGTTGTTTAATATTAATAGACTACTGCTTTAAAGGACTTAGAATCTGCTGATCTAATAAATGATTCGCTACCCTCCAGAAACTGTCAATTAATTTACAAATAAATAAATCAACCTTGTTTTTGTAATTGATCAAAAAAAAAACCCAAAAAACAACAGAAATAAACGACACTACTTAGTATAGGATTTTCCAGAATATAAAAAATTCACCTGTTTCGTTTAAACTCATGGCCTGTTTTCTTTGCTCTAGGTTATTCTTAATTAAGACTGATAGTAATTGATTGAAATAAGAAACATTTCAACATTTGAGTTTTAGGAGAAATAAACGCAATAAGAACAACTGGTAGTCTAATATTTATGTAATAGGTACTCAGTAACTAATGTTCTGATAAACGAAAATAATTAGATTGAATATTATTCATTTTATTTTACATCATTTACTGACGGATAGTAGACCATAAATTCAAACTCTCCTAATATATCGTCCGTACCATGTCAAACTATCGAATATGAGAAATCTCGTTTTTCAGATTCGACACTTTGCTCTTAATTGTGGACGAAATGGCATGTCGCAAATTGTTGGGACTCTACCCCCCTTTAGAATAGCCTCTAATGACTTAAATAAGAATAAGACCATTTTTCAATATATTACTTCGTCAATGTATGGAAGAGGTTCGTTTGTTAATTTGTTCCAATTTTCATATTCGATAGTTTGACATGGTTGGGAACCCAGAGGTCAAGGGGTCTAAGTAACAAACTCAGTGTTTTAAGGAAAATGGAGTCAAAGTAGAACATAAGCGGTAGAAGCAAAAACTAGATCAAACTAGACGAATCCTCGGGTCCATTCATTAGAGGTTTAGAGGCATTTCACTCAAAGAGTTATTTTATTTCATGCACCTTAATTTTTTAGAGAAGAACTTATTATACCATTCAGGACATTCCTTTCTTTGCTGCTAGTAATGCCACGTATTTTTACGTTGATTGCTCATTTTTGTTATCCTATTTTCCGATGTCAGATATCAATTAGTAGTTTTATTTTTTTTTTCGGCGGAATTTATAACAGTCTCACCGGTAAATGTATCTTATTTATTTATAACATTTCCATATTAGAAACCGAGCAACATTTTGGACTTTCCAATGGTAGATAGCTGTTGAGGGTGCACTCATGAAAATAATTTAGAAAAATTCTCTAAACATTCATCATACCCACTATTACAATGCTCACATTTTACACCAAGTCTGATTGAATATTTCATTTTAATTGTGTCTCTTAATCATTTCTTGTTGTGCGATTATTATGATGTAACATTGTGATGATGCGTTAATTAAAAATAGTTTGCTGAGTGATATGGCAATTAGTAATAGGCTAAGGTATATAAAATATTTTTTTATCTACATTTTAACATCCACTTTTACATAACAGAGATTAATGGTAAGGGTAAACAATTATTTACCATCCTCGAACCCAAGACTTTAGGCCCACCTTAACACTGACGGCTACCGGGCCACCGTATATTAAATAGAAGAACTTTTTAAAAGTAAGTTATTTAACTCGTTACAAGTAAGAGGCTAAATACTGATGAACTATAATCTTTTGGTGTTTTTTTTGGTGGCCTTATAATTAATATATAATATGGAAAGCTCAATCAACAAGTGTGTATATATATATATATATACATATATATATATATATACATATATATATATATATATATATACATATATATATATATATATATATATATATATATATATGTATATATATATAAGCAAAGATGGAATAGTTGGGATTCGGCTAAAAAAAAACCTCAATACATTAGTGTATATCAAGAAATTAGTTCTAGAAAATCAATAGAAACATAAAAAAAAGACTATTTTATTGAAGTGTATACAAGTAAATAGGTGCTAATAATAATATTAATTAATTTTAACAAAGAAATAACATACTACATACCAATAAAAATGCCGGGAGGCAGAGGAAGACCAAATTTAACACTTAAGTAACCATTGTGGAAGTGTCTAAGAAAACTGGGATCTACTAGGGTGTAACTTAAGCGTCTTCCTCTGCCTCCCAGCACTTTCATTAGTATGTAGTATCTTATTTCTCTGTTAAAATTAATTAATATTATTTTTTTTTTTTTTTTTTTTTTTTTTTTTTTTTTTTTTTTTTTTTTTTTTTTTTTTTTTTACGGCGCATCTACTTCTAGGTCATTAGCGCCGACATCCAGGGTACAGCGAGGAATTTTCCCAACGAGCCTTGAGATGAGAAAATTCCTGCCGGAGGTGGGGATCGAACCCACCATCTCCCGCTTATGAATCCAAGGCGCTAACCATTAGACCACGGGAGACCCCAATTAATATTATTAGCACTTATTTACTTGTATACACTTCAATAAAGTAGTCTTTTTAGCGCGTTTACTCCCTATCTCCATAGGGAGAACCCGCTTATGAGGTTGACCTCATGACGCAATCCAGAAGTGCCGACTAGAAACTTTCTCGTTTCAGACCCCATAGATCACGAAAATATAGGTTGTTCCAATTTTTATATATACATATATATATATATATATATATATATATATATATATATATATGCTTGTCTGTTCGCTCTCTAGCAAGCTCAAAAATAGTCCGATTTTGACGAAATTTGGTATAAAAATCTGTCGTCTAATTTGAAAGGCCAAGTTCGTTAACCAGCAGAATCCGCCCACTAGAAGATAGTGTTTGGGGCGAAATTCGCGCAAAAAAAATCGTAACGCTTACGTTTTTGAGTTCATATGCTTGCAGGTACTTGTTTTATAGGTTCCTTGGGCTAGGAAAACGAATGAAACCATTTTCAAGGCGATAGCTTTAACCGTTTCTGAGAAAATTGGAATCAATATTTTTGTAAGTCATTATTTTTTTGTGAGTACTTAGAATCGCGGGATTCAATTGAAATATTTTCTACATCTTGGAAATTAGTCCTAACTAAGATGTTTAAATTTTGGTTATATTTGGATATAAGGAAGTATGCGAACAAAAAAATTTATTAATAGACATGAAGAGTTTTCGGATCTCCATACATTTTTCGTAAATATCTCGATAACGGTTGGGAAATCGTAATAAGTGGAAAGTGACCATTCGAAAGCTTACTAAATTCTCTACAAAAAAGGTTCTGAAGCAATATTCGATGGGGCAACGTATATGAGAGATATAAGCGCTTAAAACTTAAAAAGTGTTTGTTTTGTTGTTTTGAAAGGGGTTTTCTCTTTGTTTATCTCACTTTTCAATTGGTTTTTTCTTGTTTTAAATTGAATTTATCAGTAAAATTAGTCTAGTAGTAAAATAAGCTAAGAAATGGTTAAAGGTATTGGTAATAATAAGTTTGGAGTGGCTGTGGTAATCAAGATGGCTGTGGCTAATCATGATGACGTAGGTTGTTTTGAGTTCTATCTATATAACATTCCTCATAGCCTCCAACTGAAGTTATCGTTATTTCATATTTTATAGAAAGATTTAACCCACGACAGAATGGAATTTTATTCGCAAAGAAGCACAAATTTACAGTTGATTATAACAGTAAAACGAATTTGCTAGTTAAACAAGATACTTAAAATGACAACGAATTTTTGGTTGTTTAGAATAGAGCCTTCTCAGCAGTAGTCAAAGAGTAAGTACGTTTTCAGTACATAATTGTATTGATTTATACAGATTAAGAATTATCCGCTTCTGTGTAAGTTGACTACTGTCAGTTTCCTGTGCTTTGTGATGCTAATCTATTCCATTTCTTCGAGATGTAACCGCACTAAGATGACGCAGTTCCTGCGAGTCGGACTTTTTTCTTTTTAGCGCGGTTCCTCCCTCACTTCATAGGGAGGAACCCCCCGGCGGTGGCTCAAATTTGTATATATATATATATATATATTTGTCTGTTCGCTCATTTCTGGCTTACCTAATGGTCCGATATTGATGAAATTTGGTACAAAAATCCGTCGTCCAATTTGAAAGGTCAAGTTCGCTAACCAGCAAAGTCCGCCTACTGGAAGATGGCGTTTGGGGCGAAATTCGCGCAAAACAAATCGTAACGCTTATGTTTTTGAGTTCATATGCTTGTAAGTACTCGTTTTATAGGCTTCTTGGCAAAGGAAAACGAATGAAACCATCTTCAAGGCGATAGCTTTAACCGTTTTCGAGAAAATTGGAAAAATAATTTTTGAATACCGTTTTTGGTTTGGGTACTTAGAATCATGGGATTCAGTTGAAACATTTTCTGCATGTTCTACTTTCATTAAAACTAATATGTTGAAATTTTGGTTACGTTTGGAGTTAAGGAAGGGTTAGAATAAAATATTTTATTAACAGACATAAAAAGTTTTGGTAACTTTGTATACTTTCCTTAATATCTCGAAAAAGGTTGAGAATCTTGTGAAACGGAAGAATACCATTAGAAAGCTTACTAAATGCTCTACAAAAACGGTTCTAATGAGAGTTTTTATTAGGCGATGTCAATCGGAGAAATAAGTGCTTAAAACTTTAAAGTAATTGTTTTCGCTTATTCGAACTGTTCTTTTTGTCTGTTTTTATTCCTTGTTATTTTTTAATTGCTTATAGTTGGATAATGTATTTAATAATAAATCAGGCTAAGAAAAACAATTTAATGTTAGTAAATAGCTACTTTCAGAGTAAATGTAACTCGTTTTAAAAGTTCAAGACAATAGGTTTTGGCCAATGGGCCTTTTTCCCTATCGGTCTTTCAAAACATGTAATCAAGAACAAAATAATTATAAAAAATACTGGATGTATTGTGTAATTTTCGAATATATATATACATATATATATATATATATATATATATATATATATATATATAATGTTAGAGACATGGATTTCCAAGATATAGCTTTTCAACTGCCTAGCGGGGTCCTTCCTAGGGAGTGTTGGCCGACCCATCCAGGTAAGATCGTAAATCAAGACCTTTCTAGAAATGTGGACCCAAAATAATAACAGCTTCTATTTTAATCATTCTAAATGAGTCTAGGGATAAGAACGGAACCGCACTAAGATGCTGCAGTTCCTGCGAGTCGGACTTTTTTATGTTTCTATTGATTTTCTAGAACTAATTTCTAGATAAACACTAATGTTCACTTTACCCGTTTATTAAAACCTTAGTTGTTCTAATAATTTAACATCAAATTGTTCTTTTATACTAAGTTGAATTGTATGTATAGATCTGTTACTTATCTCACTTACAAACTTTTTTTCTGTGCATTAATTTCTGTTTTTTTTTTTCTTGTCATTTCTTCTTGGCTACCAAAGAGTAGCCGAAACGTCCTGAATATAGATTTTTTTTTACGAAAATCGTATTGAGGTTTTTTTTTAGCCGAATCCCAACTATTCCATCTTTGCTTATCGCCTCGACGGCTAAGTATCTAATCTTCATGATATATATATATATATATATATATATATATATATATATTATAGTATATGAAGTATACATATTTATTTTGTATAATAACCTTCTTGAAAGTTCTGTGGAAGTCTCATCATGAGTTTGAAGAATGGATTAAGAACGATTTTTTTTTTATCCAAGAAACGTGGATTTGCTAAGTATTTCAAAGTGCTAAAACACCATTGTTATTGTCATATTTGTTCTAGCTGGAGCCCTGTGTCTTGTCGGATCTGGGTCGGCTGTCTCAGGGAAGGGCGGAATTGGATTACGAAAGTTATATTGAAACAATCGTTACCCAGTGGACCAACTCACTTCCCGAAATGAGAAGGCGAACATTCAAGGGGAATCGATAGAAACAGTGGTCTGGGACTTGTCCACTATTCAGGACTTGTTTTAATCAGAGAACAATTATCATTATTATTCATTGATTAGGTGTCGATAATCGGGATTCGGTCATGTGCTGAATAAAACTACATGTTATAACTAAAGTGAGTTTTATTCCTGCCAACGTTTCGGCTTGACATGAAAGCTTTCTACAGGGCTGTATATATGTATATATTGGCATATGAGACAAATATTTTTTGTCTTTTTCTGCCACAATAAAAAAAAAGTAAAGTTCACAAAAAAAAAATAAAAAATAAATACACACAAATAAATTTTTATCCCACCAGGTATGTTCGATTTAATATTTAACAAATTAAGAAAATTCCAAACATTGTCAGATATATTCCTTTTTAATATGTATAATTTAATAAAAAAAATCAAGGTTCAGTTTAATTCCTATACATTTTATTGGCTGAATAAATACACAAAAAATTTATTGGGAGATAAAATTTCGAGCTTTATTGGATTATTTTTACTTTCTGGATTAATTTCACACTGACTGGGAAAGAAGGAAAAAACCGAATCGTTTTCCAATGTATTTCATTATCTTTAATGTATTCATATATTTTAAGCTGTTTATTCTATACATATACATGCTTAGGTTCAATGAATTTTTATTATTTTATTTTTTTTATGTGAGCCAAATTTCCTTTTCGATCAGTCATTCCTGTTGAGATACAATTTGCATATAAGTTCGATCGGAAGAATGAAGTTTTATTAACGACTAAGGTATTAGTATCATTTTGCTAAAGAAAAAAAGTAATATTTCAGCTGTATTTGTATTTGTTTTTTTTTTTTTAAATATATAAAAAAACAATTAAATTATTATCTGAGGCTGAAGTGAAATGCACTTATTTAACTTGCTCCTGAAGAGGCCTCAATTGGTGAGAAATATGTAGAGTACATAATAAATATAAATAAATATGCAATTTAAGTTTTTATTATCTACGACCTTCTGCCAATTATGGAATATTAAATTATTTAAGTTATTTGTTCAGCCTCACAAAAATAAGGTAACCAATGGAATAATATAAAAACACTGATAATATAAATAAAATTAAACAATATATTAAAACAAAAATGTGACAAGTAACTCAAATATATGTATTTTTTAACACGATAACTTCAAATGATACAAATATAATGCTCAAAGATAACGCATTTTTTAAAATATTAAAATCATTAATTGAATTTATGTGAATGTAGATGCAGCTTTAAAACACAACAATAAAATATATTGCCACTTAATATTATCTGATTAACATATTTCATTATGATAAGTTGCGCGGGTTATTATCTTATTGCAGTAAATGAGCATTTAGATAATATATGAATATACTGGTTGATTCTGTAGGTTAAATATACTGCTATCAATTTGCAGAAAATATATTATGTTATAAGGAATAAATTGTCCTTGACGTTCGTTTGGCCATTAGAACATAATGTACCTTAATTTCTATTTCTTCAAACGTATATGTTAAATAAAGTATTTTTTTTTATTTAGTTATAGATTAAATCCTTTTTTTTAAATATTATATTTTTTGCAGTAAGGGTTTAAAAAAATTAATATATATTGAAAATGAGGTACTTTTAGCTTAGGGTATAATTTCTCACTCTATAACTGTATAAATTGAATAAGTGTCTGCAATTCCGAAAAAAAAAACCAAACATAATCCCAGCAATTTAAGAATGAGAATTTTTATATAATTTCTCCTCGTTATTGGGCTATAATTCTGATTTTAATTAATTTAAGTACCTTAAAGGTACTCTTGCCAAAGAATAAAATCACATATAAATTGAGTTTCTTTTTTGATACGTAAAATATAAAATAACTATAAATAGTAAAAAGAGGAAAAAGTTTTAGCTAATTATTTATTAATTTATTCTCAAATATTATGATTTTACGTAAATTAGGTCGGAAATACAGTATGTCTCTTCGCATATTCATGAGTTTACAAAAGAGAAACTACCGTTCAGTTTTTTCGTTTTTTTTTTTTTTTTTTTGTAAGATAAACTCGAATCCTAAACAAATATAATTATTTATTATTTTTTCAAATATTTCTAAAATACGATGAGCCCATACAAAAAAGTAAGGCGTAATCAGGAATAATTTCAAGAATTATTATTAAAAAAACAACAACAATTTTTTTGATAATTTCAAAAGAGAATTTTTGGTTTAGGATGATAGTCACAGGCACCTCTTGCATATGTGCTAGGAAACCCCTTATCAGGTATGATTTCACGATCAATTAAATTAAGGGATAAAAATCCTACATCCAATACCGGAATTTTTATTAAAGAATAGATAGAGAATAGGACGAATTAAATTTGGACACACAAAAGTTTCTGGTTGGATTTGTATTGGCGAAAGAAGACCCACTAAAATTTCCAAGATGTGATGAAACTTGTCTATGTTAAACATTTTAGTCCAATACTATTGCATATTCTGGCGTTTATGAGCATTGCGTTGGTTAACAACAGTAAAATAATTTGTTTTCTTAAAAACGCCGAATTATATAGAAAAAAGTACATAAAAAAAAAAAAAAATATAAGTTAGATTAAAACATCAATTTTTTTTTTTTTTTTTTTTTTTTTTTTTTTTTTTTTTTTTTTTTTTTTTTTCAGCGCATCAACAAATCTTTGGCTATTAGCGCCAAAAATGTATAGTTACTGTAACTTTAAATGCTGAGATGCACAATACGGATTGTAGAATACACATAAATTATATCTATATAAAAAAAGACCGACTCGCAGGAACTGCGTCATCTTAGCGCGGTTACGTACATCTCGAAGAAATGGAATAGATTTGCATCACAAATAACAGGAAACTGACACTAGCCAACTTACACAGAAATGGATAATTCTTAATCTGAGTCAATACAATTTTTTACTAAAACGTACTAAACAGTAAATATGTGCTTCAGTAACGATAACTTCTGTTGGGGGCTATGAGAAAGGTTATATAGAAAGAATTCAAAACAAGCCTATGTATACGCCATCATGATATTGGCCACAGCCATCTTGATTACCGCACCCAATCCAAACTTATTTCCTATACCTTTTATAGTTTCTTAGCTTCTTTTACTACAATACTAATTTTACTGATAAATTCAATTTAAAACAAAATACAACCAATTAATAAGTGAGATAAACAAAGAGAAAAACCCTTTCAAAACAACAAAACAAACACTTTTTCGTTTTAAGCGCTTATATCTCTGATTGACGTTGCCCCATCGAATATTGCTTCAGAATCTTTTTTGTAGAGAATTTAGTAAGCATTCGAATGGTCACCTTCCACATGCCACGATTTCCCAACCGTTATCGAGATATTTACGAAAAATGTATGAAGATCCGAAAACTTTTCATGTCTATTAATACATTTTTTTTCCGCATACTTCCTTACCTCCAAATATAACCAAAATTTAAACATATTAGTTGGGATTAATTTCCAAGATTTGGAAAATATTTCAATTGCATCCCGCGATTCTATGTACCCACAAAAAAATAATGACTTACATAAACATTGATTCCAATTTTCTCAGGAACGGTTAGAGATATCGCCTTGAAAATGGTTTCATTCGTTCGTTCATATAAAACGAGTACTTACAAGCATATGAACTCAAAAACGTAAGTGTTACGATTTTTTTTGCGCGAATTTCGCCCCAAAAACTATCTTCCAGAAGGCGGATCCTGCTGGTTAAGGAACTTGACCTTTCAAATTAGACGAAAGATTTTTGTACCTAATTTCATCAAAATCGGACCATTTTTGAGGCCGCCAGAGAGCGAACAGACAAGCATATATATATATATATATATATATATATATATATATATATATATATATATATATACAAATTTGAACCACCTATATTTTCGTGATCTATGGGGTCTGAAACGAAAAAGTTTCTAGTCGGCACTTCCGGATTGCGTCATGAGGTCAACCTCATAAGCGGGTTCTCCCTTTGGAAATAGGGAGTAACCGCGCTAAAAGTAAGTAATGGAAAATGAGAGAAAAGAAATTATACAAAATGAACACTAATACATTATGAAAGTAAACCAAATATTCCCAACAATACAAAATCGTGCAGTTTGAAGTTGTTTTTTCTAAACCCCTAAATCACAACTAACCATTGAGTAAATACATTTTTCTATTGCAATATGAATAAATCGAAATAAAAGTCACAACGACGACTACAATCATGTTACCCAATTATTATAAATTAGTTTTTTTGAAAAATACTATTGTTTTTGTGATTCTTCGCTATTTTGCTGATACTAATGGGTTTCTCATACATTTTTTTTTACTTTTTTTATTCCCACCAAAGTTTTGCATAAAACTACTGATCGATTTGTCCATAAAAAAAAATCGTTTGTATCTAATAAGCACACAAAAAATTGTTTTTTAATTTATTGTCACGATGTAAAATTTGTCTCGCCGTTGAGATTATTCTCGTTTGTAATTAAGTATATTCATTTTTTAACTGAAGAAAGCTGCCACATAGCATACCGAATCGGCCAAGCATTCCTGGACTTTCTAACAATGTAGACATTTTTTAACTGAAGAAAGCTGCCACATAGCATACCGAATCGGCCAAGCATTCCTGGACTTTCTAACAATGTAGACATTTTTTAACTGAAGAAAGCTGCCACATAGCATACCTAATCGGCCAAGCATTCCTGGACTTTCTAACAATGTAGACATTTTTTAACTGAAGAATGCTGCCACATAGCATACCGAATCGGCCAAGCATTCCTGGACTTTCTAACAATGTAGACATTTTTTAACTGAAGAAAGCTGCCACATAGCATACCGAATCGGCCAAGCATTCCTGGACTTTCTAACAATGTAGACATTTTTTAACTGAAGAAAGCTGCCACATAGCATACCGAATCGGCCAAGCATTCCTGGACTTTCTAACAATGTAGACATTTTTTAACTGAAGAAAGCTGCCACATAGCATACCGAATCGGCCAAGCATTCCTGGACTTTCTAACAATGTAGACATTTTTTAACTGAAGAAAGCTGCCACATAGCATACCAAATCGGCCAAGCATTCCTGGACTTTCTAACAATGTAGACATTTTTTAACTGAAGAATGCTGGCACATAGCATACCGAATCGCTAAGCATTCCTGGACTTTCTAACAATGTAGACATTTTTTAACTGAAGAAAGCTGCCACATAGCATACCGAATCGGCCAAGCATTCCTGGACTTTCTAACAATGTAGACATTTTTTAACTGAAGAAAGCTGCCACATAGCATACCGAATCGGCCAAGCATTCCTGGACTTTCTAACAATGTAGACATTTTTTAACTGAAGAAAGCTGCCACATAGCATACCGAATCGGCCAAGCATTCCTGGACTTTCTAACAATGTAGACATTTTTTAACTGAAGAAAGCTGCCACATAGCATACCAAATCGGCCAAGCATTCCTGGACTTTCTAACAATGTAGACATTTTTTAACTGAAGAAAGCTGCCACATAGCATACCGAATCGGCCAAGCATTCCTGGACTTTCTAACAATCTAGACATTTTTTAACTGAAGAAAGCTGCCACATAGCATACCGAATCGGCCAAGCATTCCTGGACTTTCTAACAATGTAGAAATTTTTTAACTGAAGAAAGCTGCCACATAGCATACCGAATCGGCCAAGCATTCCTGGACTTTCTAACAATGTAGACATTTTTTAACTGAAGAAAGCTGCCACATAGCATACCTAATCGGCCAAGCATTCCTGGACTTTCTAACAATGTAGACATTTTTTAACTGAAGAATGCTGCCACATAGCATACCGAATCGGCCAAGCATTCCTGGACTTTCTAACAATGTAGACATTTTTTAACTGAAGAAAGCTGCCACATAGCATACCGAATCGGCCAAGCATTCCTGGACTTTCTAACAATGTAGACATTTTTTAACTGAAGAAAGCTGCCACATAGCATACCGAATCGGCCAAGCATTCCTGGACTTTCTAACAATGTAGACATTTTTAACTGAAGAAAGCTGCCACATAGCATACCGAATCGGCCAAGCATTCCTGGACTTTCTAACAATGTAGACATTTTTTAACTGAAGAAAGCTGCCACATAGCATACCGAATCGGCCAAGCATTCCTGGACTTTCTAACAATCTAGACATTTTTTAACTGAAGAAAGCTGCCACATAGCATACCGAATCGGCCAAGCATTCCTGGACTTTCTAACAATGTAGACATTTTTTAACTGAAGAAAGCTGCCACATAGCATACCGAATCGGCCAAGCATTCCTGGACTTTCTAACAATGTAGACATTTTTTAACTGAAGAAAGCTGCCACATAGCATACCTAATCGGCCAAGCATTCCTGGACTTTCTAACAATGTAGACATTTTTTAACTGAAGAATGCTGCCACATAGCATACCGAATCGGCCAAGCATTCCTGGACTTTCTAACAATGTAGACATTTTTTAACTGAAGAAAGCTGCCACATAGCATACCGAATCGGCCAAGCATTCCTGGACTTTCTAACAATGTAGACATTTTTTAACTGAAGAAAGCTGCCACATAGCATACCGAATCGGCCAAGCATTCCTGGACTTTCTAACAATGTAGACATTTTTTTAACTGAAGAAAGCTGCCACATAGCATACCGAATCGGCCAAGCATTCCTGGACTTTCTAACAATGTAGACATTTTTTAACTGAAGAAAGCTGCCACATAGCATACCAAATCGGCCAAGCATTCCTGGACTTTCTAACAATGTAGACATTTTTTAACTGAAGAAAGCTACCACATAGCATACCGAATCGGCCAAGCATTTCTGGACTTTCTAACAATGTAGACATTTTTTAACTGAAGAAAGCTGCCACATAGCATACCGAATCGGCCAAGCATTCCTGGACTTTCTAACAATGTACACATTTTTTTTTTTTTCAAACGCTATTCCTTTGAGAGGCAATTTTCGATACAATTCTTCAATAAGAATCAGTATATATAGAGTCTGGTTAATTTACTATTAATAATTGTTTTATTTACACACATTTAGTTCAAAAGACAAAAAAGAAACAATTTCGATATTTCAGTAACTGAATTCTGATAAGTATACAATTCTAATTCTTGAGTAAGCCCACAAATATTGATATCTTCTAGAATTACATTCACTTCTTGAAGTTTTGATTTCTGATCTCAGCTGCCCAAATTGGCTAAGATCGAGTTAGAGTAAAGTTCGGAAGGACTATAAGGGGATTCATTTCGAAGCAATGTTCCTCGTGAGTCTAACAGCACTTGAGTGTTATTGGCTCTTCAATCAATAGCCTTCTCGGGCTCATAACCCCGACCCCCCTCTCCCCAATGAGGGGGATACCAATAAAAGAAATTGCTTTTCTAGTGTTTGAATGCCTCTCAGAATTATACTTTTATAGGCAGCCGTTACTTCCGAGATTCCAATAAAATTTATTTGAGGATTTAAGAAATCATGTAGTGAATTCATATGAGGAGTATCAATGAAACTGTGTTTTCTTTCGAGACATTATTAAATGTACATAAAAATAATGGTTGGTATAACTGAGGGAGAAAGGTCATAGAATGCTATTTATACCATTGCTAGGATTTAATAGAAAATTTATGTGAATCTAATCACCGGGAATAACCACCTAGAAGAAATTTTTTTAGGATAATTACTGGACTATTTATTTTTCCTGGATAAAATATTTGTTTTCAAATTAGAAAGTAGAATTATATTCATCAAATATTTATTTATTGCAATTGACAGTGCCCCTATGAAGCGATTTGATATTTGTATATTACTATTTTGAGGTAGATTTCGATGCTACATAATTTAGGAGCTCTGAGCCAGTGTATGTATAACTCACGTATTTTTGGGTGGGTGGTTGTGAGAATCGGCATGCAGATACCCCCAAAGCCGACTTACCTTCCTGAAGAATGATCCTAAATCGAACGGCTATACAACTCAGGAGGTGCAAAAAGCAATTGAGTGGGCGTCATAACAGTCGAAACCACTGGGGGCGATAGAGAAAAAGCACGTTTCGGAGGTGCCATATCTTAAGCTGAGAATAAAATATTAACTGGAGGTTATTTTAAAATTATAAATAGTTAAAAAATGCACAACACTCTGATGAAGCAGGGTGTGATTCCTGTGAAATATTATGTTAAAATATACAACTTATATCTTTATTTTTTGAGTAGTTTTCAAAAATGTACTAATAATGTGGGCTAAAGCTGAAACGTCAACTTTTGAGCACGCGCTTGTTAGTTTAAACAACATTTTGTGGGATTATAAATCGTTGCATCTGAAAGTTCAGAAAGAGAGCCACTACTTAGATTTTTTACGATTCTGCGATGGTTTAAACGATATTTCATTCTTGGGCCGCATATACGCGACACCCTGTATATTACAATTTTCGTTTGAAGGGCTTTTATCTTTTAGTCCTAATGGACGTGTTTTTATAGGCTTTGCTTTTATAAGCTGATATAGATGTTATTATTATAAGTTGAATGACATGGATCTGCATTCGTAAATACTCAATATCACCGAGGTATGTGTCACGAGAAGTTTATTCAGATTAAACGCGCCTATCCCGTTAATAGCCTCCTGCTGCTAGTTATGGATGTTTTATTCAACTTTTCTCGTAATCTCGGATTAAAGGTATTTGAGCAATGGTATTTGTGGAGTTAAACTTAAATTCTATATAGTTTTGAAATATTGAAAAAAAGAAAAATTAAAACGCATGCCACACATGAGCTGCATGAATATACACATTTCGCAGGAAGGTAATTAGTGAACAGAGCTTGTTAAGTAGGAAGGTTGTTTTTATTGTGTACATAAATAAATAAATTAAGGCGTTTGCTTAAAGAAACCTATATAAGTACAAAATCGACGAATCATTAGAATTGCTATTGTATATTTACAATGAACAGGTGACTGAAATTTTAACTTTTAATTTGATAAAGGTATGGGCGTCATACCGTGGAATCCATACTACTATGTGCCTTGATGCCCTGCTACTCACTGTCTGCCGGAAATAAGCAAGATTTCTATGGAAAAAAATGCATTTTAGATGCTCATCTTGCAACCAAGCATTTTGAAGCTCTCCACGAGTTGCTGGACAACTTTGGAGTAATTCTGTGCTCTTGAATTTCCAATAAAGTCTTTGACAATGTTTTTGAATACCAACCAAGCATCGTTTTGAACTTTTTCATTGTTTCCATAAAATGCCAGTTTTTAACGAGATATCGAATCTGTGGGCCATTAAACACACCAGCCTTTATCTTTTCAAATGCCAGGCTAGGTAATGCCAATATGAGATACTTGAAAAACTTTCCTTCAGTTGGCAAACCCAGTTATATATGCATATGTAGAAGTGGGATTATAATGTTCTTTCTTCCGACAAGGGGCTGTTTAAGACTGTTTGGATCACAATAGGTTTCAGGTCAGATCTTACCGTCCTGTAAAATATGTAAAAATTCTGGTTTGTCTTGTCCATAATGTCCATAGTTAGTCTAAAAAAAAAAAAAATGTTAAGAAAAAATCCATGCAAAAAAGATTAAGAAGAAAAACATTCAGTAAGAAAGGCACAGTTTTTAAATGTGCATGCCTTTTTGACCCTAGAACAAGGGAAAAAATTGAACTCAAAAGAAATTGTATTACAAACTGTTAGCTCACAATATACGCACTACAAAATTACCCAGTGTTATTTTTCATTGCCTATTCTATTTTTACGCGTAATACAACTTTATAAATTGTTTATTCATATTATTTTTTAGAAGCAAACCGTCATTTACCAAAAGCTCTTCAAGTAATTAAACAGTATTAAGCAATCTGAAGAGATATTCATAAAAATATTTCTACCAAAATCTTTGTAATAAAAAATAAAGCTACTAGTCTCTTAAACGAAAAAAAAAGAAGAAATTTATTCTTCAGAAATATCGAATGAAAAGAGAATTTGTCCAATATTATTTATTAGTTGTAATATATAAGAGTAGTCTTATCTATATAAAACAAGGTGGAATGGTTGAAACTAAACCCGCAAAGGAATAAAGTTTAATTGCTATCATATGACGATCCGCTTCAAAGAGTTTCTCTATATAAATTCCTTATTAATGTGTAACCAGTAACTTGACGGGGGAGACGTTTATTAAACTGGTGCTAAACTCCCCTGCATTTGCTCAACAGCTTCAAAACCGCAGTTGACATCCTTACACTTCAAAGGATTATTAACTTTGCTACAAGTTCGAGGACTGTTCTCGTCAAAATGCTAATTACATTGGTTAGTTTTCACAAGATGTTCCTTTCAAAACTCCTAATCCTCTGAGCAATATACTGACTAAGGAATAAATGGGAACGTTGAAATTTCTTTTATATGTATGATTTCACAATTTCTCTTTTTGTATTTCAATTCGTTCAGTAAAGTGTGTACATGAGCTTTCTGACAAAGACTTTAATAACTGATGTATATCAATACTTTTTCTGTTGGAGGTTTCTTTACGGGGAGAATTATATCCTTGTTATTGATTAGGAATTCTCCAGCCGTCGTCTTTTAAACGTATAGATTAACAAATCGCTGACTATTATAAAATAACAAATTTAAAAATTGACCAAAGCATAATGGGATTTCTGCGAAATATTACGTCGAAAAACCGGCTGCTGGAAGATTTCCGTATCCAAAACAACTGTAATTTTTGCGAGTGCTCCCCCTTGAGGGGATTTGTGTTAAGGTGTATGATTTAAAGTAAAAAGTACAAAAACGAGGACTAGCAAACTTATCTGGACCTTGCACGAAAGGGCGAATCTGAAAAATTGACTTTTTTTATTTTATTTTCTGAGTCATAAAGATGTAGGTAACACGACGATTTGCCTTGTTTTTCTGGTTCACCTTTAATTCTCTCACAGTTTCAAGTTAAAGTAAATTGAAAAAGTCAAGTACCATCTATGAAAAAGTCAAAGTCTGAATTCAAGGGCGTATCCCAGGTCTGAAACTCCCCTCCTACCATTTTGTTACCCATTAATCACTTGTATAAATTACAATTGAGACATTGAATTTCAATTGCATACTTTTTCTATCAGGTTTATGAATCAGCATTCCATAGAGTAAACATTCGTCTTTGCTATCCTGAAGCACTACCAGAACTTTGGCTTTGATTTCCCAACATTCGGATTTCGTGATTCGCCCTTTCTCTTCCAAGGTCCTGATAATGAGTGCAACTTTTGTGACAACGGGCCCGCTTGCCTTGTGGCCTGGTAGTACTTTCATGACAAGGCCATTTCTTCGTTTAGGGACTGAAAGCCTCCGATTTGACAGCTTTTTGCGATATCTAGCGACAAGTTTTGTAAACTCTAGTCACTCTCGTATCCGCTAGAGATTCTAAATTTAGTTTGAATGTGGGTTTCCCTCTGCAACTTGGTCTCTTTGCATAGTTACGGTCCCTCTGAAGGGCCTTTTTTGTTTTTTACCAGTTGATGTGTACATAAAGATCATGTTCCGTAGATATTATTCTTGAACCAATGTTATTAAAAAAAAAAAAACTTAAAAAAAACACAAAGCTCGCAATAACAAAATGACGAGGAAAACGTTTTAAAGAAAAAAATAACGAAAGCATAGTAGTCCCTCTGAATATCCCTATTTGAGTTTTACTTTGATTTGTTAATTATAGCATTAAATACAATTATTGTATTTAATGCTATAATAAAAAAAAATGTTCGAAAAGAATAGATTAATAGTATAAACATGATGACCTGATAAATTGGTAAAACAAATTCCATCCTAAATGTTTACGGGTTGGTTGTTTATTCGTTCTAGGATTATTACAAGGGAAAATGAGAGCTAATATTCGCGTCTTATTGCCACACAAGCATACATTCATCCCAATACACAGTGCTTTGCAAAATAGTTAACGATTACTTTTTGGTGTCAATAAACCTCACCAAATTTAGATAATTTAATGATATGGAGCCCAGTAATTACTAATTTGCTAGTAACCAAATAACGGAGGGTTCTGTGTTTCCGGCCTGGCGGATAAATTTAAAAGAAAAAAATGATTTGAAAAAAGGGAGCTTATAACGAGTTTGTTTCTTAAATTTTCTTTCACAGAACGGGGTATCGATCTCAATGGTTATTTTTTGTCAGAAGAATTCTATTTAAAGCCTTTGAGCTGTTAAAAGCAATATTTTCTTTGAATTAGTGATTTCAAAGAGCTTCTATTCAATTTGAGGATTACTGGATCACTTAAAAGTTTCTTTAATTAAGGATTATTATGAATTTTTCATCCTTTCTTATAAAATTTCCATAATAAAATTGTCACTGTCATTTCTAAGAAACCTATTACCGCAAAGTGTAAATAAATGGTATTAACATTTTATATATAATTGAAAAATACCCCACGGATAAAGGGTTGTTCTATGGCGTGTTTCTTAAATTCTGTAAATCTTAGAGACTCCCTCCTTCTCCTTAAGTAATCGGAAGTGTATTATCTGGTTTGACCTAATATAAACAACGCCAGTTGTCTGCTAATCGTTGCATGAGAAGGTCGCGAGTTGTGTACGGGGTATTTTTTACCACACGATGTAGTTAACGTATGTCTTTTTCGCTGATCTGCTAAATCTTCACGGGCCGATTACTTTTATGTTGCGGCTTTCCAAGTGCCAAAATACCCTGAAAATGCCCAGAAAAGATGTTCTCTTTGCTTTGGACTACCAACTGGTGAAAGTACATGTGACAGTTAGTGTCCAACTGGTAAGCTTACCAAAACCACTGAACACTGATGCTTGTTGTTTCGGAAGATGAATCAAATCCTGATGGACCTTCAACATCTTTCGTTATCTTGTACAAACACGTGAAATGATTATTTTGTAACAGAAAACATTTAGGAAGACGAAAACGCAATGTTCTGTGTGTAGAAGGGCCATGCACACCGATCACCAAAATGTGTTAAAAGTTAACGAGTCTCAATTGGACAGAACATTGTATTTTTCTAAAGTTCCTATTTTTTATGGCTGTTGATCATTCTAGTTTATTGTTCGTAAAAAAATATTTTCAGATGAACAATATTGAGTTTTAGGATTTCCTAGCTATTTTGTGAATTTTAATTAATATTCGGCAGATTAATTCCTGTTTGAATTTATTTCTTGATGTTCCTGCTCTACATGTTGCTCTTGCATAAAAAAGCAAAAGAAAAAATTGAAATTTATTTATTTTATATATTTTCAAAGTATGGGGTAACATTTAGCCCACGGTGTCATTAACGTAGATGTCAATGGCATTGTCAATCCAGGGTTAATTTTATGGTTTAAAATATTCTAATTAGAGTAAATAGTCGAGTAAGTACACATGAAGAAGGGCATAGAGGTCTGTATAAAGTGTACCACGTCAGCCTAATGGAGATCAGCTTGATTGCAGTCTGAGTAGAAAATCGTGTTTTCTACCTTAGATCAACCTGAAGCTGTTACCTAGAGACTAATCCCTGCTTTTACTAGGCATATAATTAATTAAAAACATAAATTAATCAATGTTTACAATATATTTAGTTAAGGTTTCGAATGTTCCCTTGACCTCAAATATGAATTCCTTTCAAATTCCACGATCATTTGATTCGTTTATTTCAGAAACCCGTCAAGTGCAAAATTGTGGGAAAACTGAAATAACATCCTCATTTTTAAATAAGTAAAGGTTTTGGTTTGGGAAAACATCAAAGTAATTTCTTATTTCCCTAATTTTTAAAATTAGGGATTTGTTTTTTAGTTTTACCACAATTTAAAAAAACTGCATTTTACGGGTTTCTGAAATTAATGATGCATTTATATTTTTAATGAACCGCTCACTCAACAATTTATTTTCTTTAGGAGACCTTATGGCTAAGAGCGCCAAGGCATTTCGTAATTGTGGGTTCGATTCCCACTATAGGGCGATGACATGTCTTTAGAAAAAAAGGAAGACTATACCCTATTCTGCCTAAAAGTGTGTGGTTACACTAGATTGCCCATCCTAAATAGCTGCATTCCGAAGTTACTGAACACCTGGTAGACCAATTTTTTGTTCAACGAATGTTTCCTATTATTTTGTCAAAATATCCATCGGGTTTCGTTGCACGGGAGTAAAAATAACTGCCGGTACAGGACATTTAATCAGTTGGTTATGGAGCGAACCCAAATCCTAATTAATTATGCATAAATTAAATATATATAGATAGAGGATTGCATTGAAACACGCTAAGATCACATAGATCCATCACGTCGGAGTTATTACTTTATCATTTTTCATTTTTTGTATTTTTTTCTTGACAGAGAATTTTCTTTATTTTATGGCTGCTATCTAATAAATACATTAATAATTATATGTTATTATAATTATTTACTCTCTCTCTCTCTCTCTCTCTCTCTCTCTCTCTCTCTCTATATATATATATATATATATATATATATATATATATATATATATAAATACACATACTTTTTTAGAAATATATGGTTTAGGCAAAAAATGGTACTCCTTTTTCTTATGAACTACTTTATTCTTGGTTTGTCCTACATGTTTCGTCGCCTTCATGCCACCTCCTCAGGGGCTATTAAATATGAGTGGCAAGCGGACCACACATGGGGATTTAATGGCCCCTGAGGAAGTGGCAAGAAGGCCACGAAACATGTAGGGCAAGCCCAGAATGAAGAAAAAGGAGTACTATTTTTGGACTTATGCCATATATATCCAAAAAAGAGAATATAAGTAATTAATTGGCCAGAAATACGTGGAATAGTATATATATAATAAAATAAAATATACATGAAGAGCTTTTTGAATATATTATTAGGGGTTTTAAAGGACGGAATTAGAGTCAAGACCTGAGCAGGATAGGGGTTGAAAATAGGGGTGCTAATTGGATGATCTTTGCTAAACCTAATGATGAAATTCAGCGTTTGGAATATATTTAAGAGAATTAATTATTTCTAATTATCAGGTTCATTAAAATTGTCTTCAGTGATTGATGAATGAAATATCTCTGGCTGTTTTTAAAACGGATTGGATAAATAATGAACTGTTTAGTCTAAATATGAAAAATATTAATATTTTATAAACCAATATTACCATACTTAGATCTAAATGAGATCTGAAGGATTGGAGCGGGATCACTTAAAGTTACATAGCTTGTTATTACTTATAAACTTGATTCAAGATGTTGCTGAAGTCGAAAATATCTGATCTAAAGTAAATAAAGTCTAATTGGGCTACTCTTGAGACATAGTTAATTCTTATAAATAGTAGGAACTTCTGAAACGTTTGAGTTACCAAGAGCCAACTTCGTTAGTACTAAACTCAACAAGGTTGTTAGACTATTTCAAAATCCTTCAATTTACAAAATAAAAACTATTGGTCTATTAAAGCTCGATTAATAAATTAAAATAATTCATTCTCTTTTATGAAAAATTAGTCTTAAAACTTGTCCTTATGAGTGGGTTATTTGAATTAAAAATAAATACCTCTCCATTTTCTCTGATCAGGAAATCCATTTTCCGCTGATGTTATTCGAAAATATCGGAAATTTGAGAAATGAGAAATTAAAGTTTACCCCGTTGTGAGCTCAAAACGCCGAACAATATTGAACTTGAATGGGATTGTAACGTTAATAAATAAAAGACCATTACATTTAAATGTCTCACGCTTTACTTGAACTATGTATAGTTAAATATTTATAAATATGAGGTATTTTTGGGGGAGAAATTCGCTCAATGGTGCAGCATTCAACTCATTTCTGGGGGACCCTTGTTCAAAACGTGGGCGTGCAACTTATATTTTATATTCTTGTGTAGTTATTCGGAGTCCCAGACTTTTCCTAGGCCTCATCCAGCCTTTATTCAATTCGATGGATACCTGCAAAGACACAAATCAGGTGGATCAGGGGGGGGGGGGGTTAGTACTGACTACAATATCTTCCTATTGTGCCCTGTGTTCAATAGAATCAAATACTTTCTTCAGTGGGCCCATTTGGTCTGTAGAACAAGAATAAATGCAGAATTACAGCCTACAAGGATGTCATAAAATTCCAATAATTTAATATTTTAAGTAACTCTTATCACAAAAAATATATAGAAATGTTATATTCAAAAATAAAATATAAACACTACCGTATTTCTTTAAAAGATGTGTAATTCGAAAGATAAAGGAATAGGGATAGCATAATGCTATTGTAGAACACCATACGAGTTTTTAAATGATTTTGAAACAGTTTGCAACACATAAAGCATTTACATCTGACTAATCTTGTGATTATGATTCACTTGGCTTAGGGCAGCGAAGAAATATTTTTCACCTTACTTTCGTCTCTGTCGGAGACTATCTTGCTTCTTTGGATTTTTAATAAATAAGCGACTAATGACATTTTGAACCATTATTTTAGGCTTATGCTATTTCAGCTTTCTGCTAAAAACAGACTTTACTAAAAAGAGTTATTTTATTACGAAAGTTACAAATATTTTTAAAACGGTGTAGTCTTTTTGTGAAAAGAAAAATATACGAAGAACATGGAAAATAATAAAGAAAACAAGAAGAGAACAATGTAAAGCTTTGTTATAAATATGTCGTTTTATTTGTATTCCTTTGATGTTGTTTTTCTCTTACTCGGCCAATATAAAACATGTTTTATTTATTTTACTCGTTTTATTGTTTACTGTATAAAACTAACTTGTTATACATATTTTTTTATGTAGTTGTTATTAAATGTTCATTCAACATTACCTAGGATCAGAGTTGGGCAAACGTTAGCGCGCGCTAATACCTAATACCTTCCCGCTAATTTAGCGGTACTGATAAGAGCCTGCGCTAACGATTAGCGCATAGCGACTCTTCCTCCTATTCTCCTATTCTTCCAATATTCCTCCTATTCTTCCTTTTTTTATTCCACCTTCAATATTCCACCTTCAATATCCTTTTTTTATTCCACCTCCAATATTCCGCCTAGTTAGCTACAAAGATATTTAAACATTTTAAATGAATTAGCGATTAGCGCACTGCCGTCGCTATGCGCTAATCGTTAGCGCAGGCTCTTATCAGTACCGCTAAATTAGCGGGAAGGTATTAGGTATTAGCGCGCGCTAACGTTTGCCCAACTCTGCCTAGGATGTTATTAAGCACATTCTCAGTAATTATCTTGACTAAGAATAAATGGTTTCCTACTTTTCTATTAATGATTCCCGAGACATTTTTCAAACACTAGGATAATATACGAAAATTACTGGCCAATAGTTGAAGCAAGGTATTAATTTATTTCTATAAATATTATTGATATTTCATCATATCATAAACATTGCCAGAAGAGCTTTTGATGTATAAAGAAAAAAAGTAGAGTTTACAAAGAATTGATCACTGTACCCTGACTAAATAATATTTAAGTACACTTTTTTTTTATTAAATTGACTTATGAAAATTTGGATTTTTTGATCCATATAATGGTACAGGCAACTGGTCCTGTTCCCATGAATAACAAAGATAAGACAGTGAAAAATAAAATCATGTCCGTTTTTATTAGACGCAAAAGACACCATGTGGAGGACTTAGTTTTGTTTGAATATGATCAATACTTCCAATTACCTATCAATACCAATAACAATGTGAACATTTTTTTTAAACTGTTTCTATAAGTAACGAAGAAACAAATTTAAATTGTTCAAAGTTATGGAAAATTGGCTTTCCTGAACAATTATAAATATCTGTCATGCTGTCCTTTACCTTTGGTGTACTCTGTACAGATATAATTCATTGATAAATGACTTGTCGCATTCGACTTGCATAAGCTTTAATTCTATATGTGCACTATTTTTTAAGAGATTTGACAGCCAACTAAGAGATTGTTTGTATATTCTGTAATTGCATATAATGTCAAATTGCACTCCGATTCCGGTCGATGATACGCCTTGTAGTTATAACATTCGATACAAATTCTTTCACTAGACTCAATATCGCCATCCTGAAAAATTAACTTTAGGCGCAATGGGCCCCAAGTAAATTTTTTTAGTTATACCAGTAAAACCTTTCATCATAATTCAAAACTTATTAAACTCATTTAAGTTATTAATTCTAACTTGAAATCCAGTTGTCATATTCTGATTTTAAGGGAATAAAAGATAAAGTGATTAAGAAGAACATTTGTTAAGCACATACCTTGACGTCATGCTCGTTGAGTCCTGGCATGGGGAATACTTTGAGAGCCGGTGTCTCCTTGGGTGTATACCTGTAGAACTCTCGTCCTCCCTTGTACCACTTGACGGAGTAGAGTGCATCGCCATCCAACAGGAACTGACACGTGAGGATCGCTGGTGCACCAAGTCTCACCGCATGGGGTACGGTCATCTTTACGTCACGGAGACCGCTCCCATCTGGAAAAAAAATATTATTTTATATATATATATATATATATATATATATATATATATATATATACATGTATTTTAATTTATTCTTATTTTCCTCGCTGGTGTTCATATGTTAGGATGGTGAGGCGGTTTCTCTCTCAGTACCACTGGAGGGAGAATCGGTCTCACTACACTAACATGTATATTTATGCTCTTAATTTTTGGTGCCTTGGTGTTATATATGGCTTCTGTGTATACCAGAATATATTTTAGAGACATCAGACTTGACGCAGGTAGATCAGAAACTAAACTGGAGGAGTTTTAAGAGTGTTTTTTTCGAGAAAATTGCTGAATCGGCAGTAAATATGATTTACTAAAGGCATCGAAACGTTATTGGATGAAGAAGTTATTAGGAACGAGAGGATTTTGGTTTTTAGGAAAGTATTTGACAATGGAAAGATTCCAATAAATAAGAAGTAAAGAATTCTGAAAAGAAGGATTGACTAAGAGGAATAAAAAGAATGGGGAAAAAAACAGAAACAAGAAGGGAAACTTTTAAGAGTTGAGTAGAAATGAAAGCGGAGCCCAAAGCTGCTTATGTTGACTGCTTCCACTAAATCTTTGGGTGATAAGGACACACTAAAAATAATTTTAGTATTGATGATCTGGATTATGAATGGCGCTTAAAATGCAGCTCAGATATTGAGTAACATACAACCGTTATGATTGATCACTTTCGTTTGTTACATAGCCTTTAGGTTGAAATTTGTATAAAGTGTGAACAATAAGATTCAATAGTTCAAAGGGTCCAATAGTTCTCTACTACTGGCTATTTGCTTGAATTTAGGGTAAATTCAATATATTAAAAGCTCTATAATATGAGGCTCCCTGCAAGTTGCATCGCTGTGCATGGAGATTTAGAAGGCTAATTACAGAATATTTGGCACAAGACGAAGCTTAAAAAACGTTGAGAAATAAAAGAAATGTGTGCGTATGTCCTTCTCAACTGATAATAAGTAGTAATAGTAAGACGCTTAACACTTTCGCTCCCACCTAAATTTCGAAGTGCTGCTCAATCTGCCATTTTTTTGTTTTTTCCTAGAAAAAACTCATAAGTGAATATATGAACTAGGAATAATAGTATACAAATTAAATCAATAAATTAAAAAAATATATGTAAAATGACTAAAATTTACATATTTTTTTCTTAAATCCTGAAACTTTCTAAAATATGTCGAAAATGGTTGGGAAATCGTGTCAAGTAAAAAAAAAACATTTTAAAGCTTAGTAAATTCCGAAGAAAAAAAAAAAGCTCTTAGTAAATTTTGATGGGGCTGATGTCAATCTTAGAAATAAGTGCTTAAAACTTCAAAATTGTTTTTTTTTTGTTCTTTTAAACGGGTTTTTGTCTCTGTCTAACGTTTTAAGTGTTTTTTAATAGCATATAACATTGAAATGAGTATGTTAGTAAAACAAGGTAAGAAAATGCGAATCATTGTTTCCAAGACGGAACGTTGCGGAGGAGGATGGAATAATTTCGGCTTATGATACAATCAGTTTCCTGTTGTAGTGCTTAAAATTTAATCATATTTTTCTTTAAGATTTTTTTTTCTCACAAGATATCAATAACTACAAATAACTGCTTTTTATGGGGTCTCCCGTGGTCTAAAGGCTAGCGCCTTGGATTCATAATCGGGAGATGGTGGGTTCGATTCCCAACCTCCGGCAGGAATTTTATCATCCCACGGCTCGCTGGTAAAATTCCTCGCTGCACCCTGGATGTCGGCGCTAATGACCTAGATGTAGATGCGCCGTAAAAAAAAAGAAAAAAAAAATGCTTTTTATTCCTTCACTAATGGCACGGAAGATCCTACTAGTTAGGACTTTTTATAGATAGGGTAGCGCGAACAGATTATAAATGTATACACACAAACGACCCGTTTTCGTGACTTATGTTGGCCTTTCCTGTAAGCACATTCATCGAATAATCAACCTAACCTGTTTTCCTCCGTATAAGCTGTCACTGAAGGGTGACAAAATAAAAAAAAAGTATGATTTGGTAAAAGAAAGTATTGACATTTGGTTAGGAACACAACCAATTCGGTTTTGACATTTGGTTGTTTTATTATTCCGAGCACTGAAATAGTTGAGTAATGAACATTAAAGGTTTAATAATTTAATGTATAACTTATTGAGGAACTGAATAAACGTTGGCATCAGTAATTAAATCCTGCGGCTTTACTAAAGCTTGAAGAATTTACAAAACATATTAACCATTAAAAATAAGGGTTCATATAAAACCAATTCCCAAGAAAATATATAAATTATATGTATATAATGATAATTTTCCTTCTTGAAGGTGATTATTCTTCGAATGAAAAGTAGAACCGATAAGGAAGGCAGAATGTACCATGGCCATAAGATTAATGGTTCTTTAAAAGAGTCGCTACCGAAGCTCTCTCTCAATTATATCATTCTTCTATGGTTTATGATGCCTTCTCAATAGATTCCCCTTCAACAGATAGTCAATGGATAAATTTATATTGACTTAAGTTTCTGGAATGGACTATAAATCATAAGTTCTCCTTCATTTATTATATCTAAATTCTTCAAAAAGTTTGCTTTCAAGAGAATTCTTGGTGTAATATAACTTTTAATCAATGAATAACTATTAATCAGCCTGGAGTAGAACTAATTAACGTCAAGAATAATTTTCAGATAAACGCTTACAAAATGGTATACTACATCATAAAATATATATGTATATTCTTTTATCAATGGATTTATTAAAAGTAGTTATTGAAATCAGGTGTTCACATAATTAATGTCGGTTTATGTCGGTGAACTGTAGAATGCGTCGATCCAAGTTTTTCTGTTAGCTCTTCGATTGTTACAACAGTATTTTCTTCTCCAGTAGCCTGCAGGAGTCCGTTCAAGGCTCGTTTTCAGGCTTGCGGTTTCCCGCTCGAAATTGTTTAAACAACTGCTGCAATATTCGCTAACGAATGTCATTTTTGCCATATATTTTTAGACGTTTTCAATAACTTGAAGCAGCATATTCTCTTTTTTTTTTTAAATCCCCAAAGCATAAGATGGTGAAAGTGGTGTCTTGGGAGATCCATTTCAAATTGAAATTTTAGCACAGAATAAATAAGTATCACATAACATGATAAATAGAAGTGTATATAATGCTGTAACAAACAAAAAATGTAAGAAGAAAAACATTGAAAAGGGAGGAACATAAACAGGCAGAATATTAAAAATCAACATTACTACCTAATGACCTGATATTTTATTAAATACATTTTTACCTCACGTTTTACTTCATTATTATACGGAAGAGCAGTTCTTCTAATATTTTTCGCCAAAACGGGCATGATATTAAAATACAGTTCTTTGAAAAATTTGACAATGCAGAGCAATATTTTTTATTTAACGTTATTCTAAACAAATATTATATAAAACGCACTAGTTAACAAAAACGTTTTGAAAGAAATAAAAATAATATGTTTTTTAAATTGAAATTTCATGCATTCTATATTATGGGATGCCAATGTTCAAGAACATACTCGCTAGATCCCGCTAAATCGTAAAAGTATCGGAAATTAACCATATAACATACAAAATAGTCTTGGATTATGTCACTATAATCAATTTCGAAATATAAAATATATCCTACAGGTAGGATTGTTTCCTCAAAGATTGTTTTTTTGACCTGAAAAATAAATGGAGCAGATATCAAAACCAGGATGTGCTATATTTGGTCCAGATTGATCTAATCCGACGAAATTGCTACAATTTTCTCCAGGCGCACATTCTTCCCGCGGAAAATTGGATGTTGTTTTTTATATTTTTGTCAATTTTCTCTTATAGTATATTATTCTTAAATAAATTCTTTCTAATCTGAAAATATTCCCCGAGAAATTCTACCAATTTCTGACTACAATCAAAAGATTCAATGTATTTAATAAAATATTAAACTTTGTCAGACTAAGTAAACAGAATCTGTTTACTTAGAATAGGAAAAGAGTAGTATTTTGCTATTTTTTATCACAACATTCCATTTAGAATTAATACAATCTACTTTTATAAGTGTATTTTTGATTCCGAAATATTAGAAAAATGTGTCTTAAGGGGTGTAATATTTTTAATTACATAAAAATAATATGAGTTTAAATAGCTGATGATGAATGTATTATTTAGTAATTATTCGGTATGAGATAGTGTAGTTAGGGTGAGGGGTGAGTAATGGTGGCACCTAGTCCAATAATTCACCTCGAACCCTCCCTTAATTATACACCTATTGTCACGTGATCTCAGCAGTGTGCTCACCTACAGTGCCCTACTTACCCACTTGTTCTCCTTATGAGGAAATATAATTTGGAACAGGAAAGAAGACTAAAAATAATATCTCAGCGGGTAACATATAAGTTTGCGAATCTCGGCTCATTTATTATTATAGTATAATTTCTTCGAGTCGCTTCCCTCCCTCCATAGGGAGGAACCCCGTTTGATCTCATGGCGCAATCCGGAAGTTCAGAACTCATAAATTGTGAACGTCGCATAAATACGAATGTATGGAACGACGTTTACATACACACACACATATATAGGTAAATGTATATATATTTGTCTCTAGCTGACTCAAAAACTGACCGATTTTAGTAAAATTGGTACAAAAATACTTTATTTAATTTGAAAGGGGAAGTTCATTAACCCGCAAAAAAAACAACAAAAAAAAAAAACGCAACGTTGATGGTTTTGCGTCTAGATAGACGTTTTATAATAGTCCGTCGGCCCGTGTACATTTCATGCAACGATTTTTAAAATTCTTCATTTTTTCACTATTGATTGTACTCGTCTTAACTAGAACAGTGCCAGTTGTCAGCTGGCTAGGTAGCGGTGGGTTTGGCTGCGGGGGTGTTCAAAAAAAAAATATGAAAATGTGAAACGATTTTAAGATTCATGAAAATTTTTGGAGAAACACCTTTCATTAAACAATAATCATTGGCACTTGTCAGCTGGCCGGCCAGCGGTGGACTGCTTGTCAGCTGGGGGTCTAAACTTAGCAACAATACGAAATTTTGAAACGATTTTAAGATTGCTGAAATTTTGGTGGTTACTAGTATTTGTAGTGAGATTAACGAAAAACATTGTCAGGTGCTCATATCTTGGTGGAAAACATGTCAGCTGGGGGGGGGGGTATAAGCGCTGAGCGTATGGCGCGCGCTCCGCATTATACCGCCAGCTGACAACTTTTCCACCCACATATAAGCAGCTGACAATTTGTTTCGCCAATCTTATTACGAATACTACCTACTAACAAAATTTCAGGAATCTTAATATAGTTTTTGACTATTTAATAGCGAAAGCATGCTTATATTGATTACAACTTCTGAATATATTGATTGTAAATGAACATATTCATTATCAACGTTAAAATATATCATGTATTTGCATTAAGGTATGATGAAAAAATATGTCATTTATTTGTATAAAATACTGTATTGGTAATAAGAAACTATTATACAATTAATCATAATAATAATAATAGTATCATAATAATAATAGGGGGTCTCCCGTGGTCTAGTGGCTAGTGCGCTAGATTCATAAGCGGGAGATGGTGGGTTCGATCCCCACCGGTGCCAGAAAATTTCTCATCTCAGCTCGCTGAGAAAATTCCTGGCTGCACCCTGGATGTCGGCGCTAATAGCCAAGATTTGTTGATGCGCCGTATAAAAAAAATAAAAAATAATAATAATAGTATACTAATAAAACTTTGTAATAAAAAGAAAATTTGAATCGTTTCAATCACCTTCAGAATCATCACCCCCCCCCCCCCCCCCCCGCAGTAATTGTGCGGTCATCCTCTTCTTGGTGTCTTTCAGCTGAAAATACTGTTATTGATAAAATGATTAAACATTAATAAAGCATAGAAAATAAATAGTTCTAATAACTTCAGTGAATTGCTGAACTCGAACAATCATATCAACTACTCCACGGAATTGTTCGCCGTCAAACCATTTACAGGTTTATATATCATCTTCAATAGCCCATCCGTAATCCAGTGGAGGTAAACTTGAAGGTTCTTGTTTGTTTATTTTAGATTTTAAACATCGACGTATAGGTATTTTTTTTTTCAATCTACTTTACAGTAGATTTATACCTACTCGATATTAGGCGTATAGCCATCGGGGATCAAGCATACAAGCTGCTAGGATTGCTAAAACGTGACGAAGCTCTACACCTCTTAAGGATTGTTTCAATATATTCAGAAGTTGTAATCAATATAAGCATGCTTTCGCTATTAAATAGTCAAAAACTATATTAAGATTCCTGAAATTTTGTTAGTAGGTAGTATTCGTAATAACATTGACGAAACAAATTGTCAGCTGCTTATATGTGGGTGGAAAAGTTGCCAGCTGGCGGTATAATGCGGAGCGCGCGCCATACGCTCAGCGCTTATACCCCCCCCCCCCAGCTGACATGTTTTTCACCAAGATATGGGCAGCTGACAATGTTTTTCGTTAATCTCACTACAAATACTAGTAACCACCAAAATTTCAGCAATCTTAAAATCGTTTCAGAATTTCGTATTTTTGCCAAGTTTAGACCCCCAGCTGACAAGCAGTCCACCGCTGGCCGGCCAGCTGACAAGTGCCAATGACTGCAATATAATGAAAGGCGTTTCTCCAAAAAATTTCATGAATCTTAAAATCGTTTCACATTTTCATATTTTTCCGAAGTTTGGAACACCCCCGCAGCCAAACCCACCGCTACCTAGCCAGCTGACAAGTGGCACTGTTCTAGTTAAGACGAGAACAATGAATAGTAAAAAAATGAAGAATCTTAAAAATCGTTGCATAAAATGTACACGGGCCGACGGACTATAAGTATACTAGATTTTTCTTGGGATTTTCGGATATATTCATGTAAATCTTGAAACCGTATTTTTACATGGAAGTTATGCGATTTTTAATAAAGCGATGTCACTCGGAATGGTTCCTCCATGGTCAGTTTCCGGCGGTTACTGTCAGAACGGAGACGCGCGTACATGATGTATTTCCTGCGATTTGTGATTTTTTTTTTTTTTTTTTTTTTTTTTTTTTACCATACCTGGAACAATTGTAAAATATTGTAAAAAATGATCCTTCTCTGGGGAGATTTCCAAACTATGGACGTTTTATAGTAAGGAGATTGGCTAACGACTCATCTAAGACAAATTTGCTTGAACTAAGGTAAAGCACTAAATTAATTAAAAAAAAAAAAAAACTACCACCCACAACAACAACTAATTTGTTTTATTTAACAAACTCTGCAATAAAAAGCAATTCCATTTAACAGTTTTTGTAGTTTATTTTCTATAAACATCTTTCTCATTAGTTAAGCAAAAACGTAAGGCAGCAAACATTACTGGTACACATGCAATTAATACATGACAATATAAGGTTAGGGTTTGAAGATTCGATGCATTCAATAAATAAACAAAATAAAACTCATTTACTTAGGTAAAAAGATGAGACACAGAAGGAAAAAAGACAATAACCTACTTAATATACATTTTTTACAATAATAAAAAAATATGATCAAAATTTGCATGTCTTACTATTTTAATACTTCAAGATCTATTTAATTTAAATATTTACAATAAAAATAAAATTTACAACATTCGTGGTTCAACGGAATGAAGATAGATAGAGTTTCTTTGTATCAATAATTACTTGAGATGGGCAACTTGGTAATGACACAACAATAGAGGGAAGCCATCTGAAGTTAATCTGGGATTTGTGGTTGAAAGCACAGATAAGCCGAAGAGGATGAAGGTAATTGTCATTTGCAACTTCCCGTTGGCTACATTAATTATAAATTTCACCCAATCAGCTGGTGTGTGTTCCGGGGAGATAATGACTTCCTATCCACTCCCTAACGATTCTACGCAAATATTGATTGGCTAATTTTATAAATTAAACATATTAGTAATTTTATTATTTAATCAATAATTAAGTATTTAAATTAGGCAAATATTGATTTATTTACAGTAGATTAAACCAGTAACAAAATATTACATCATTTATTCAGGTATTTAGTTTTCTCGATCCTAAAAAAAAGAAGTAATCCAATTCCTTCCTTATATGATTTTTAATCCCCAAAATTCTGCTAAATAATTACACAGACACACAAAATATAAAACGTAGTGTACTCCAAAGACACCATACATATATTCTTATGTATTTCGACACGCTGAATCCGAATCCTGAGGCTGTTTCAATCCAGCTCGTCAGGTTTAAGGGAATTTGAAGATAAAATTTCGTATAAAGTCGTTTAAGAAGAAAGAACTACAGGTTCCATGGTTCTGAGAGTCGCTGAATTCGAATCCGAGGCCTGTTTCGCCCAATCAACGCAAAATCAAGGGCATTTCAACGACAAATATGTCTATTTTGCAAAAATGAATTTTTAACTGCGGATTCATTTTTTGGAAGAATAGTCATAGGTCATATATAGGTAATTGTTTTGTATTAAAAAATTAATTTTTCCATATTTTATTTATTTTTCGAATCATTCACATGTTCACGTTAAATCAATTTGTTTTTCGGATGTGAGTGCGAATTTTATTTCAAACTAGCTGACCCGGCGAACTTCGTGCCGCCTAACAGAGGATTCTTTAATTTTTTTTTTAATACATATTCTGATATATGGGACATCGGGTCAGCAACTAAGATAAAAAAAAAAAAGAAAAAAGAAACTTAATACGTCAACAATCACATTATGTCAAAAAATAAAAATTATAAAACACTTAAAATTCTTTTAATAGTCACTAAAAAATTTCTTATTATGATACCTACTTTCATTTTATTTTTACTTATTCTAAATTAAGTTTCATTTTTATTGTAGTACTTTATGGTACACGATATGTTTTGTTTGATTACCTGGCGCGTAAACAAACAGAGCAGATGGTTTTCCAACACGGTAACAGGCAACATACAATTGACCATGCGAGAAACATGGGTTTTCTAGATTAAGACCACAAACACTTAATGACTGCCCGTGGGATTTGTTTATAGTCGAACTGAGTTCATAGGGCCAATAGCAACCCAGCTGCAGGCACTGTAATGAATTCACAGCAGCTCGATTCAAACTTGCACCATTATTAGTCGAATGTCGCGCTTCACGGGTCTGTCTTAACCGAATTCTTCCACGCTCATTGCAATATTTACGTTCCTGGCCAGTACGATTAGAAATTGATAATTAATTTGATTCATTGCATTTCGGGTACTTCTGCATAAACATGTCCGCCTTCTTATAGGAGGCATATTTAGTAAGACACAAAGACACAACACATTTGTAATATTATAGATGCACAGGAAAGAGACGTTTACATTTCAAGTGACATATTGCCACAGATAATTTACATTTTACCATAGACAATTAGTTTTTGAGTAACGTTACCATCGTATAAATTTACGATGGTATATTTCCCCTCCACTAACACTTAAACTTTATGGTATGGTAAGAAAGTTCAAATTGACCTTTAAGTATTATTACGAATCTTTTGTATGGGAATATAGAAAAGTGGAGTCTTTTTTACTTCGTTAACGCAAATATAAATCAATTGAAATTGCATTATTAACATGTGATTCTAATGTCACCTAGTGATTACATGTCCTTATTTATTTAAATTTTAACGTCCATTATTATTCAATACGAATTTTAGGACGGGTTATCTATAGGTTACCACCGTTTCTAGACAGGATAGGGCTGATGCCTTTCATTTTTTCTAAAGAAAAGCCACCACCCTATAGTGGGAATTGAAACCACGACCCTTGGTACGGGGTGTTAAGTTCTCAAGCCTTAACACTCACGGCCACCGGACCTCCACATGTTCTTATAATCACTGTTATAGTAAATTTTTGCTTGTACACAAATAACATAATACGTTAATTGTTAAAAATATAATTTTTTTAATTTTTCGCTCCGTAAGAACCATCCTCGTACTTCAAGGAATATTATAAAATAAGAATTAGCGAAATCGGTTCAGTTGTTCTCGAGATTTGCGCTTACCAACACATTTAGCGATCCATTTTTATATAATAGATACACAAATACGTTAACTGTTAAAAATATTATAATTGAGAACATATGTTTTTATTTAAAAATGAATTTGCGTTGAGGAAGTGATAAAGACCCGAAAAGTGTTGTTTTTCGACCTTTTCAGGCAATTTTTTAAATTTTTCTCTTCGTAAGAACCATCCTCGTAGTTCAAGGATTATTATAAAAAAAGAATTAGCGAAATCGGTTCAGTTGTTCTCGACATTTACGCTTACCAACAAATTTAGCGATTCATTTTTATATAATAGATAATAAATTTTATTTTTAGTAAGATTTATTATAATTATATTGTGACTGAGGTCTTATCAGGCTGTGAGTCAGCAATCTATTGCAGTTAAGAAGCTTGGTTTAGCATTATTACTTGATATTACGCGTTTTTCGTTTTTTGTAAGAAGTGTAAGTTTTGTATTCCTGTTTAATGTTTGGCATTTTTTTTTCTAATGTACTTACTCCTTTATCGGACTGCAAATTTATTAGTTTTGGGGGAAAACGTGATCGACAAATACTAACATAGCCACATAAAAACGAACATTTTTTTTTTCGGTTTCCAAAATAAATAGAATTTACATAAATAGTGCATTACTAGAAATATATGTGACTATAAATTAATACAGAAGTACACAAAAAACAAAAGATGCCATTTTCTATTGATGCTAGCAGACAATTTATTTAAACTAGGTGTAATGGACAAATTATGAAAATAAAAATGGCACCTCAATAAACTAAGATAATATCTAAGTCCGTCAGTATATAAATTACCTTTTTAATTACAATTTTTTACTCCTTAGGACCTTAAAATTTATAAGACATTGTAGTATGAGGATTACATTTTAATAAAATCTTGACATGAGGGTAGTTAAAATTACACAAACAGAACTAATAAACATTCGTTTATTTTATTTTTTTATTGAGGTTGATGGAAAAAAAAGTCTGACAGTAAATACACTTTATTTTTTTATTTTTGTGCTTAGATGTTAAATTAGTTCCGTGGATTTAATGTTTTCTGCAAAGGGTGTTCTAGAAAGTCTATAACTCCTTCCTTTCTAGACAATCGGCATAGATAATCACAGGAAAGTTCTCAACACATAAAAGGAATACTAGAACACAAGCTCTGTTTTCCGTGTATTTCCTCGGTGCTCTTCTATATGATCAGCTCGGGACCATGGGCCAGCATGCCCCCTGGCCTGATAGCCACTTTCGACACAAGACTATTTCTTCGTTTAGGGACTGAAAGTCACCGCAGTGACAACTAATGAAATAGAAAAAAAAATATATTTTTTTTAGTTAGTATTTCGATCGCAAGTCACAAATTACTGGATGTTTGCGGATGTGAATCGCAAAAAATAACAAAGCACATTTCTTCTAAAGAAAATCTCGGTTATTTAAAAGGCTAGAGAGCAGCTGATGTCTAGTAGATCCTGCTCCTGGAATCTAGATGGCTCTTGCAGGCTCGACAAGGCGCGGTATTTGAAATACGGAGCAAGGCGGGTTTATTAGAATACCGAGCAGCATATTGTAGGTTTTTCTGGAATACCGCGTACCCCCCCCCCCTTCCCCCCACACACATACACACACATTTTGACGAATGTTTTTAGTTGTGCAGCTCCTGCGTAATGCTCTTTTCAGTTTTGAATGTTAAAGCCAGGATCAATAAACAAGAACAATCAATAAATAAGAATGCGTTATTATTACTAGTCATATAATCAAAACAAACAAACAAATACCAAGTACTAGAGCTTACTACAGCCCGTTCAGTTAGATGGAATAGTTCTAATCTCGCTTGCGCGTAATTCTGAGGAAAATATTCCCGACGGTTCCGCCATTTGCATTTCCATCAGAATGAACAACACGCTACTTTAAACTCAATAAATACTGATTATGTCTCATTTAGGTCCAGGGAAGGCTTTGAGAGGTCATGCAAGGGAGGTAGTGTTTACTATTTATCAATACTTAGCCAAAGCTACGGCTGAAAACGAGTTAAGCTTTAGTCTCTTCAAATAGATTGTTTAGTTAAAGCCTATATTCCCCGTACATGAAATTGGCGGTAAAAATTCCCTCTGTTATAACCTTATCACTAGGAGGTTTAAAACTTGTTTAGCCTTAGCTTTGCCTAAGTATTGATAAATATTAGATCATTTCCTTTGTATGAACTCTCAATGGCTTCCCTAGTCTTAAACGGGACATAATCAGTTTTTATAATGTTTCAAGTATCTTGTTTTTCCTTGAAATGGAAGTTTGCAAATGGTGGAACTTTCGGGAATCAAGAACTTCAAAATTTAGCGCATGCGGAACAGAAGGTTTTTTTCGAATTAATTGTATTCGTCGGGACTGATAGACGCTTTAAGAATTTCGATGTGAAATAGACCCCTACTTCTGGAATACCGAGGTTCTTATTCAATATCCTCAATGCCCTAAATTAAATCTCGTCTTAAATGTGGCAAAAGATGTTTAGATGTTACATTGCAAACAGAATCTTTAGTAAGTATTCTTCCCGGTATAACACTTTAGATATTAATAGTGCTAACGTTCGGGAGAAATCAAGAAGGTACGTGTCCTTTTCTCCGCAAATAGGCTTGTCTGGCATCCATTGGTAGTGAGAAGGGTCGACTTCTTAGGGTGTAGATAGAAGGGAGATGGAAGCCCTTCGTTCAGTGGCTAGCTCTTCTACGCTCAATCTTAAAATATCTCACTCTTAAGTTAAATTGCTGAAGGGACTATTTAAATAATCATGTATGTTATATAAAAAGAAGTATCGAAAACACTTTTTTCTCTTCGTCGGGAAAAAAACGTTGTTATTCCGTGTAAATTAATGAAAATTTGGATTAATTCTTCAAAAAGATAGGTTCCTATCTATAATCATAAAAAAAAAAAAAAAAAAAAAAAAAAAATCAGTCCGGTAACAGGCCACGAGGGCCCTGAGGGGCAGATACTGTAGAGGTATCTGATTCATGACCATACGGCACACTAGGGAGATAGTGTGGTCAGTACTATGCTCCAGCCGCCTGATTTTCCCCCTGGCTGCTTTTACTGCTAAAGTCATTAGCACCCAAGGTACCCATTATTAAATTAATTAAAGGCTGGGTTGGCCTAGGGACGGTCAGGGAGGCCGAATTCAACCCATGAACGAAGACACTAGAAGAAAAAATCTTTAGTGCTTGCTCTGGATTTGAACTCAGGTCCTCCAACTTAGTCGTCCAGTGCTCTATCACTGAGCTAACCTGGCCCCCACCTATAATCATACATAGATTGAAATGCCGCAAACAGACGAATATATTTGTATATTCATAAATGCACACTACATACAAATTTGAACCACCGGTATTTTCGTGGCCTATGAGATCTGAAATGTAGACGTTCTTCATCGGTACCTCCGGATTATCCCATGATGTGAACATCATATCAATTCGCATTAATACGTATAAAAAATTGTTTATATTCAATTCCCAAATTATATAATACATTTTTCCTAAAGATTTTGTTTTGCATCCTTCGCCTTAAGATACTTTTTACTTATTTTTTGTTGTTACAGTTCTTTTTGTTTGTTGGTTTTTTTCTTTTATTACTTAATAATAATTATTCATGATGGATAGATGCAGAAAGGAAAATTTTTAATGTTTATAATTAGTTTATTTGCAAAATTAAAATTATTAGAATAAACATATATTCTTTTTGTAAATTATTTATTTGTTTATTTTCTTTATATTTAAATGTTATTGCAACAATAGTCATGTATTTCATTTTTGATTTATTTGTAAACATCCCTTTTCATTCATATATAAAATATATATATATATATTATCTTATTTATCCACATTGAACTTTTGACATCGGACCTAATGTTTTAAAATTTATTTCTTTAATAGTTTTGGTACCTAACTATTTAGTGTGGCATTGTTCACTATAAAAACTACTTCAATTACAAGAGGGGCTATTAAACAAAGATGCGGAGCATTAATCAATAAATTAATAATTTAAATAAATATAATCAATTAACTCATAAATACATGTTAAAAGAAGAATACATATAATACTGTACATTCATACCACACACACACAAAACAAATTTTATTTGGTGATACTGAATTTTTGTTTAGATGAATATGTTTCTTAATGACAAAAAAAAAAAAAATAATTTATCACAGTAATGTGTTAATTGTTCCTTCCCGTCTAACCCAACTCATATTCCTCTTGATTCATATTTATTATTTTACTATATATATATATATATATATATATATATATATATATATATATATATATATATATATATATATATATATATGAATTTAGTTTACTATTAATTAGTGTTTATGTATTACCTTATTAAAGAAAAGAATACATCGCCTGTGGAGCGGTGCTCTAAATAAATACATTATCTACATATCTAATCCATGATACATTATCTACATCCTGAATTTGAGATGTTATTAGCTTGCTTCAAAATCTACAGCAATCCTTCGAACCAAAGTCAGGGCGTTCAAAAAGTATTTGAATTTGTTATTTTTTATATGACAGAAAGGTTTTGGTTGTCAATCAATTGAAGATTGATGCGAAATGCTTCAGGAGATATCTATCCAATTTATTTATTTAAAATAGCTTTTATAATAAATCCTGGAAATGAATATAATTTAAATATTTAGCTAAAACAAAAAACAGTTACAATTATATTGATACATCTGAATATATTATGTTCCACAAAATATCCTCTGGAACTAGAAAATGTTTCCTTTCAGCAGTAGTACAATAATTTTCAAAATATGTCTACTTTTTATTTATATATATATATATTTCTTTGTTTTGGGACCTGGAATAAATCGAAAATGATTACACATACATCGCCAAAGTTGCTGGACTCTAAAAAATGAATAAATCAGTAATAGAGTGGGATTTATCCCTGACCAGTTCTCAACGCTGTCATTTAGAGTATCTATTATCACAAGTACATGTAACTTAAATCCTTTGAGGATGTTGAGATATTTTACCAGATATTTGTTTCTAATCCGTGACGGATGGATTAAGTGCCAGGCCCTCAAAACATTAAAAGCGGATTTGAATCCCATTTCCGGAAGGTTGAATTGTTTTAGTGATGATTTAGCTTTCCGCTCCGTCAGCCACATACAAATAGCCTATCAACTAATCTAAAGCTGCATAAAAAAAAAAAAATAAATAAAAATAACAAATATATGTTATAGTAAGCAATCCTGACGAGGACAGAAAATGGCAAACTGTGTAATTGGGGTCTCCCATTACCCTGAAGAATATTCGAAAAACGCAACAAAGCAATGGAAAATAAAAACAGACTTTCCTTTACGTTAGTCCCCGAGCAGTATTCATTCAAAATGCGTAAATTTAAAAGCAAAATCACCTGCAATTTTAATATATTCAAAATAAAAGCGACGAAAAAACGCTTTTTTGTAACTTTCTTTTTTTTTTTTTTTTTTTTTTTTTTTTTTTTTTTTTTTTTTTTTTTTTTTTTTTTTTCTTTTTTTTTTTACGGCGCATCTACTTCTAGGTCATTAGCGCCGACATCCAGGGTGCAGCGAGGAATTTTACCAGCGAGCCGTGGGATGATAAAATTCCTGCCGGAGGTTGGGAATCGAACCCACCATCTCCCGCTTATGAATCCAAGGCGCTAGCCATTAGACCACGGGAGACCCCTGCTTTTCTTTTTTTTTGTAACGTTTTTTTTTTTCAGTTTAGTCATCGCTAAAGCATATTTATGCTAAAATACTTCTATAAACTGTGTATTATTTCATGATTATGTTTGGATATTGTAAATAAATAATAATGCAACTTACTATTCTAGTACAAACTATTACTACACATCTCTGCTCCGATGGTGATATTCAGAAAGCCCCCATTTACTGAATGGTCGTAAAACACTCTTGGGTATTTCAACTGGCAAATCGGTTATGATATCACCAATACGTTATCTTGAAGAAATAATACAATTTCTTTTCTGTCAAAACATTTCAGACATCATTCAATTTCTATGCCATTTCTATCCTACTTTATCTTCAATTTCTTCCAATATCAAGTTACGAAAGAAGTCTTTTTGTGAGCTCAAGAAGGAAGTTTTTCTTGACGTATTCGTCTTGATAAAATTTTGCAACGTTGTATTTTTTGCCAAACATCCATTCTTTGTTTCTGCTTGCATTCAAACGACATCTGTCTTCGTCTCGAAAGTTTTGCCAATTATTTATCTTGCTTCAATGGCTACCAATGTGAAAGAAGATTATTTTGATGTTCTTCATTTCCAGACCAGAAATTAAAAATTGATTAAATTTGTCTATAATGAAATGTGCAATATCCTGCCTAATCTACATAATTTTCTGATTGCTATGATTTTTTTTTTATTATTTATTTATTTATTTCTATTTTTTTTATTCTTGAGGTTCGCGACATTGGCGACAAACTCATTTCATGTTACGTCAAAAAATAAATTCTCATATGTTTATAATATAAAATATTTTTTTATTATTAATATTTTTTTTTTGTATTTTCTTAAAATATTAATTTTCTAGGATTTAGGGTTGGATATTCAAAAGGAAAGTTGGCTGTTCTTTAGAAAAAAAGGTATGTAATTGGAATGTATACACAGTTCTACATCGCATAGTGCGGTAACAGGCAGATGAATGTGTATGTTTATGTACACATCTTAACAGGGTTCATATTCAGCATCTATTAGGCATCATAGGACTGGAAGCTCCGTTTCCCGAGACTATGGGTACGTGAAAAATGGTACGTAGAGAGAGAAGAAAGAGGAAGATCAAAAAGCTTAGCAAAGAAATCAAACTGGCTAGATCAAAAAGAAGCACACATAGTGGACCAGCTGAAAACAAGGAAGCATAGCATCGATTTCAACTCCGTTTCATTTTGTAGCTCGCATCTCGACGATTCGGCATGCTTTTTGCTCTTTCACTTAGCTCTCTCCACACTCCATTTGGCAGGCATCCTAAGGTGTAATTGACGAAAAGGCCTAAACATATGTGAATTTATTAGGCTTCCAAATGATTACTTTCATCTTATCTAGGGACAATTTTAGCCTGGTTCCTCCCTCTGAGTAAATTTACTCAGCTTTCGATTGGTTTCACTCCCTTTCTAGTAGTACAACCTGGGACAGAGCTACAACGATTATTCTTCTAACAACCACGTTTGTCTCGAAAAACAATAAAACGACGATTTCTCCCTTATGGGGCGAGAATTCGGGAAATCGTCATAGAACATTTTTTGTTCCCCTGACGGTCCTCTATCACCCCTCACAATATGACTAGACATTTACGGGACACCCTGTATATATATATATATATATATATATATATATATATATATATATATATATATATGTATATATATATATATGTATATATATATGTATATATATATGTTTTTTCGCTCTCTCACAGGCTCAAAAATGGTTAAATTTTGCTAAATTTTTGTAAAAATATACTTTGTCTAATTTAAAAGGCTTAGTTCGTTAACCAGCAGAATCCACTTACCGGAGCACTGTTATATGGGCGAAATTTTCGGGTAAAAATCATTGCGTTTAATGATTTTTGTTTGTAGGCTTCCAGGTAATTATTTTAATAGTTTCTATAACACCGAAAAACAAATGAAACCATTTTCAAGGCGATATCTGTAATTTTTATGTGAAAAGTGGACACATTTCCCCCCCCCCTTTTTTTTTTTACTAATTTCTAAGAGGTACGTAGTATCGTTGAATTCAGTTTATGTATCAAATTTTTCCAAACTAAGATTCATAACTTTTGGAGTGCAGGAAGTATTCCCAAAAAATATTTTATTATCGTACATGAAAGGTTTTGGGTTTTCTTTGATATATATAGAGGAAACGTACGAAACGTCTGACGATAAAATATGGTTTTTTAGTAATTCCTCTTATACAAACGTAACGATGTAGTAAATAAAAAAGTCCAGCAAACTGTATGTCCAATTAAAAAAGTCCGATACGCAGGAACTGCGTCATCTTAGCGCGGTTCCGTTCTTATCTCTAGTGTTTATGAAGGCATAGAATAGAAACAGTTATTACTTTGTTTAGATCAATAGCGAAACACCTATCCAAATGAAATCTCAAACAAAACAGTCTTGAAAGGTCTTGATTTACAATCTTACCTGTATGGGTCAGCTATCCCATACGTCGGGCAGAAAGGCCTCCGCCAAGGCTTTCCAAATGCCTCAGAGCGGAGGCCTTTCTGCCCGATCTCTCTCTTTGAACGTTACATTTTTAACAATAAATTGATCTTCTTATTATTTTACTTAATCTGTTTTATTGTCAAATACATTATCCGACTATAAGCCATTTAAAAATAACAAGGAATAAAACAGTCAAAAAAACCGCTCGAATAAACGAAATCAATTACTTTAAAGTTTTAAGCACTTATTTCTCCGATTGACATCGCCTAATTAAAACTTTCTTTAGAACCTTTTTTGTAGAGCATTTAGTAAGCTTTCGAATGGTAACCTTCTGCTTCCGAAGATTGTCAACGGTTTTCGAGATACTAACGAAAGTACACAAAGTTACCAACATTTTTTATGTCTGTGAATAAAATATTTTATTCTAACCCTTCCTTAACTCCAAACATAACCAAAATTTCAACATATTAGTGTTGATGAAATTCGAACATGCAGAAAATGATTCAACTGAATCCCATAATTCTAAGTACCAAAATAAAAGACAAAAAGAACAGTTCGAATAAGCGAAATCAATTACTTTAAAGGTTTAAGCCCTTTTTTCTCCGATTGACATCGCCTAATCAAAACTTTCATTAGAACCATTTTTGTAGAGCATTTAGTAAGCTTTCTAATGGTAATCTTACGTTTCGCAAGATTCTCAACCTTTTTCGAAATATTAAGGAATGTATACAAAGTTACCAACATTTTTTATGTCTGTGAATAAAATATTTTATTCTAACCCTTCCTTAACTCCAAACGTAACAATAATTTCAACATATTAGTTTTAATGAAAGTAGAACATGCAGAAAATGTTTCAACTGAATCCCATGATTCTAAGTACCCAAACCAAAAACGGTATTCAAAAACTATTTTTCCAATTTTCTCGAAAACAGTTAAAGCTATCGCCTTGAAAATGGTTTCATTCGTTTTTCTAGCCCAAGAAGCCTATAAAACGGGTACTTACAAGCTTATGAACTCAAAAACGTAAGCGTTACGATATTTTTTGCGCGAATTTCGCCCCAAACGCCATCTTCCAGTGGGCGGATTCTGCTGGTTAACGAACTTGACCTTTCAAATTGGAAGACCGATTTTTGTACCAAATTTCATCACAATCGGACCATTAGGGAAGCCAGAAATGAGCGAACAGACAAATATATATATATATATATACAAATTTGAACCACATTTATTTTCGGTCTCTAGGGGTTCTGAAACGCGAAATTTTTTAGTCGGCACTTCCGGATTGTTTCATTGTATCAACCCTATAAGCGGGGTTCCTCCCTATGGGGGAGGGAGGAACCGCGCTAAAAATAACTGTATTAAAGAAGAGGCGTTAAAATAAATATAAAATGTTACATTTTATCTGTGAAATAACATCTCAAATATTCAGGTCGTTTAATACTAATAAACCATACTTACAACAAGAACTACACAAACTCTGTATATGACTACATTAAAAGGACAATGATAAAATTGTTGTAATATAACCCACAGAACCGGAATGGAAATAATATATAATCTTTACATGCAGACATGGATATGAATGGAGCCGCGGTAGTTTTGACAAATGGTTATTTTCCATGTGGTTATTATACTCCATGCTCTCAACATCAATCTTATTAACAAGGAAGGCTGAGTCTCTCTTTCCGTCATTTATCCATGCAAAGGGGTTCTAATATTAATAGAAGGGAACAAAGAAAGGAACGTTCCCTTGTGGGAACAACTTTACCAGCCAGCTGTTTATTTTTAAAATAAAACTCCCTCGCAGAGAATGAAATTTCTTTACTTAAAATACATCATTATATTCGAATAATGGGTTTATATATATAATACTAGCTGACCCGGCGAACTTCGTACCGCCTAACAGTCAGTTCTTTAATTTTTTTTAAATACTTATTCTGCTATTTGGGACACCCGGACAGCTAGTAAGATAAAAAAAAAGGAAAAAAAAAACTTAATAAGTCGACAATTACATTATGTCAAAAAATAAAAATTATAAAACACTTAAAATTCTTTTAATAGTCACTAAAAAATCACAATCAAAATTACAATATCAGATTTCTTATTATGATACCTACTTATTATATTTCATTATTTTTTTTTACTTATTCTAAATTAAGTTTCATTTTAGCGCGGTTCCTCCCTCCCCCACAGGGAGGAACCCCGCTTATAAGGTTGATACAATGAAACAATCCGGAAGTGCCGACAAGAAAATTTCGCGTTTCAGATCCCCTAGAGACCGAAAATAACGGTGGTTCAAACTTGTATATATATATATATATATATATATATATATATATATATATATTTGTCTGTTCGCTCATTTCTGGCTTCCCTGATGGTCCGATTTCGATGAAATTTGGTACAAAAATCTGTCGTCCAATTTGAAAGGTCAAGTTCGTTAACCAGCAAAATCCGCCCACTGGAAGATGGCGTTTGGGGCGAAATTCGCGCAAAAAAATCGTAACGCTTACGTTTTTGAGTTCATAAGCTTGTAAGTACTCTTTTTATAGGCTTCTTGGGCTAGGAAAACGAATGGAGCCAGTAGAGAGAATTAGAGCGTTGAAGGACCACATGACGTCACAGTGACGTTATCAGTGACGTCATCAGCCAGTGACGTCACTGATGACGCCGCTGATGACGTCACTGGCTGATGACGTCACTGATAACGTCACTGTGACGTCATGTGGTCCTTCAACGCTCTAATTCTCTCTACTGGAGCCATTTTCAAGGCGATAGCTTTAACCGTTTTCGAGAAAACTGAAAAAATAATTTTTGAATGCCGTTTTTGGTTTGGGTATTTAGAATCATGGGATTCAGTTGAAACATTTACTGCATGTTCTACTTTCATTAAAACTAATATGTTGAAATTTTGATTGCGTTTTTGGGTTAAGGAAGGGTTAGAATAAAATATTTTATTAACAGGCATAAAAAAGTTTTGGTAACTTTGTATACTTTCCCTAATATCTCGAAAAAGGTTGAGAATTTGGGAAACGGAAGAATACCATTAGAAAGCTTACTAAATGCTCTACAAAAAAGGTTCTAATGAAAGTTTTGATTAGGCGATGTCAATCGGAGGAATAAGTGCTTAAAACTTTAAAGTGATTGATTTCGCTTATTCGAACTGTTCTTTTTGTCTTTGGTTTTGATACTTAAAATTATGGGATTCAGTTGAAACATTTTCTGCATGTTTTAATTTCATCAAAACTAATATGTTAAAATTTTGGTTACGTTTGGAGCTAAGGAAGGATTAGAATAAAATACTTGATTAACAGACATGAAATGTTTTGGGAACTTCGTATACATTCCCTAATATCTCGAAGACGGTTAGGAATATTGCCAAACGTAGGGTTACCATGCGAAAGCTTACTAAATGTTCTACAAAAAAGATTCTAAAACAATTTTTGATTAGGCTATGTCAATCGGAGAAATAAATGCTTAAACTTTGAAGTAATTGATTTCGTTTATTCGAAAGGTTCTTTTTGTTTGTTTTTATTCCTTGTTATTTTTTAATTGCTTAAAGTTGGATAATGTATTTGACAATAAAACAGATTAATTAAAATAAGAAAAACAATTCATTGTTAAAAATATATCAGGCTGTACCGTATGAAATGTCAGTTTTGGATTTGTCGATTTCCTTCAAATGTCTTGAAACTGTCGAGGCTCCAACTCCGAGTTCTTTGGCATATTCCCTAGTGTTTTTAATTGCTTATATTAGTCAAATGTATTTGTCAATAAAACAGGATACGTTTAATTAGAATCAATATTTTGTTTGTTAGAATTCGATGATGCCGTATGAATATCTAGATTACAGTACTAGTGTTGATTTCGTTCTTCAGAATTATTCTTGGTATTCCCTATTTTCATCTGTTACCCATAGTTTTTTTATTGTTAGTAGGTTTTTCTTATTGATTATAGAATATAAATCTATTTGGCTATAAAACAAGATACGTCAAATTAGTGACAATATTTCGGAGATTTCTGAGCGAAATACTTTTAAGATTTTCTACCACCACGAACGGCTTTTTTCCTCTATTTTTATCCACTAGATAGGCTTTATTTTGCATATTATTCTATATAAGTTTTATTCAGCAGGGGATTCTGATGAAATGTCGTGTTTTTGCTGTGGATTTTAAATACGATGTATCTAAGATTGGATAACATTAGCGAGTCTACGTAGTCAAGAACCGACGACGGAGGATTACTTCTTGCTATGATTTAGTCTACATATGTATATTAAGTCCTAAATCCAAAAAATAAACTTCACAACGGTTAGATACTATGAGCGAATGTGGCGGTTCAATGCCCGTAGAAACAAGGGGGCCGCAGGAAATTTACCTGCTAAGAGTTAATCCTCAAGAGCTGTAAATATACCCCAGGTATCTGCCGACACAAATACAAAGCCAAGGCGGAGAGCACCCCAAAAACTCAGATCCAAACATAAGGTTATATACTAAATATTCATAAAGACTACTTAGTTGTAAACCGATTCATCAATTAGCAATCAATAGTTTTCAACAAAGGTTATATACTAAATATTGATAAAAAGTATTTAATTAGAAAAAAAAACAATATTCCACAAGACTTATTTTTGGTCCATTTGTATCTACTCCATAGACTTAATTAGGTATATTATTCTATTGTAGTTGGGCAACTAAACTTTGTTTTATTTTGTTAAATAAAGTTTTTTTTCTTGACTTGTTATTCGTCAAGACTTTTATTTGTCCTTGTGTATTTACTAGATAGGTTTTATTCGGCATATTATTCTATATAGGCTATATTAGGGTATTCTACTCAATCTTGTGTACTTCTTCTTGATCCTTCTGTATATGGGCGTATATAAAAACAATTTCGGGGGGGGGGGAGCTGAGACCATTTCCAGGGTATGGAATACTAAATATTTAGAGCTTGGAATAGTTTTAGGCAACTAAAACGCTATTACACGTAAAATAAAATATGTTTTATGAACTAAGTGATCTTATTTAATTTATTTTTAAGGGTTTTAAGAGAAGTTTTTATCATCAATTCAAAATTTCGGGAGGGGCTGCAGCCCCCTCAGCCCCCCCCCCTCATATACGCCCATGCTTCTGTATCCTCTAGAAAGGCTTTATTAGGCATATTTTGTATTGATTTGTTGAGCTCTGCTTTAGAATGAGAGCCAGATTCTGTAATTTCCGCTTCTATGTAAAAGCTAGTTACTGGCGGTGTCCCTGACGCCTTAATATCACTTTTATTCGAGATGTTCGAGAGGATTTTGACAATTTTCACGAGATATATAAAAAAAAAATAAGATTATTTCTTTTCTAAGCTTATCAAATGGCACTAGGGATGCTGCAGTTCCTGCGAGTTGGACTTTTTAGATTAATGCCACAAACACATAATGACTGCCCCTGGGATTTGTTTATAGTCGAATTGAGTTCATAGGTCTAATAGCAACACAGCTGCAGGCATTTTAATGAATTCACAGCAGCTCGATTCAAACTTGCACCATTATTAGTCGAATGTCGCACTTCACGGGTCGGTCTTAACCGAATTCTTTCACGTTCATTGCGCTCTTAACGTTTCTGGGCAGTACGATTACATTGATAATTAATTTGATGCGATGCATTTCGGGTTCTTCTGCCTAAATATGTCCGCCGTCTTATAGGAGGCATATTTAGTAAGTCACAAACACAAATCACTTTAGTAATTTTAAAGAAATATTGGCTTTTAGAATTAGTAATATTATAGATGCACAGCAAAATGATGTTTAAATTTCAAGTGACATTTTACTGTAGACAATTTACATTTTACGAAAGACAATTTGTTTTTGAGTAATGTTACCTTCGTATAAATATTGACATGAATATTAATACGATACTAATGTCACTCACTTGTTTTGCCTTCCCAGAACCCCTCCACTAACACTTTATGGTATGGTATGAAAGTTCAAATTGACCTTTAAGTATTATTACGAATCTTTTGTATGGGAATATAGAAAAGTGGAGTCTTTTTTGGATCGGTAACGGAAATATAAATTAATTTAAATTGCATTATTAACATGTGATTCTATAGTCACCTAGTGATTACATGTTCTTATTTATTTAATTTTCTTTGCTTATACAGAAATAACCTAATACGTTAACTTTTAAATATATTATAATTGAGAACATATGTTTTTATTTAGAAATTAATTTGCGTTAACGAAGTATAAAAGACCCGAAAAGTGTTGTTTTTAGACTTTTTCAAGCAATTTTTTTAATTTTTCTCTCCGTAAGAACCATCCTCGTAGTTCAAGGGATATTATAAAAAAAGAATTAGCGAAATCGGTTCAGTTGTTCTCGAGATTTGCGCTTACCAACATATTTAGTGATTCATTTTTATATAATAGATAAAATTCTCGTGTCACAGTGTTTGTGACCGAACTCCTCCGAAAGGGCTTGACCGATTTTTATGAATGACGATGAGAACAAAGCCGGTCTCCTGTCTTTCTCACAAGATTAGCTTTCTCTCACTCCCTACACAGTTTTCGGTCGTTGTTGCTCCCACAGATGTGCCAATTTAATTCAAACGTGTTAAATTCCCAATTAGATTGGAATTCGCAATGACAATCAATAAGTTGCAAGACCTAACAATGGCTGATTTTTGCTTTGACTTGAGGAAACCTTGATCTTCACACGGGCGATTATACGTGGCATGTTCTCACGTGGGTAAATCATACAGTTTGTTGTAGACTAACCAAAAATATCGTACACTCCTTTGCTCTAAGGGGCTTATATTCTTTTTTTATTATTATTATAATTAGTGATAGAGATATAATTTTAAATATATTAGTTAACATAATAAAGTACAATGAATTAAAATAATGGATGATCGTTGCTTTGCCATTTTTATGGGCCGTCATCGTTCAGAGCGCTCTATAATCCTTTTAGTGATAGACCACATCCCCACACACTTACAATAAGTTAGTTATATAAACAAATATATATATATATATATATATATATATATATATATATATATATATAAATATCTGTGTCTAAATACTCATGCAAATACCTTTCATGGATTCTTGTTTTGCAGGGATTCAAGATTCTATTGATCTCGAAATCTATATTTGACTTGTATAGATGACGATGGAAGTGTGTTACGCAAGGTAGATTGCTCAACTCGGGAAGAGCTTCCAGCTGATTGGACGTATTTCAGGAGTGACGTAAGAGGCTGAATACGATATCCGTGTATTTCTAACACTTTTATAAAATTCTCGTACTCTATCGCATGGGGTCGACGTATATTTTACAAGCAGAGGTGTTTTAATTATCCTTATGTAATATAACAAGAATTGGTTTTCTTCAGGAATTTATTTAAGTAATATTCTCTCTCTGTTTTCCGCAAATCTTGATTTTTTTTTTGATTTTTTTTTTTTTTTTTTTTTGTTAGTGCATCTACTTTAACACTTTCGCTGCCACCCAAATTTCGAAGTACGGAATAATATGTTATTTTAATAATTCCCCCCCCCCCCCGCCAAAAAAAACCTTAGTATATTATTTTTATTGGGGGGTCTCTCGTGGTCTAGTGGCTAGCGCCTTAGATTCATAAGCGGGAGATGGTTGGTTCGATCCCCACCGGCACACACTGGGCAAAACGACTACTTTACGGCGACAAAAGTCGAAAATGTGATGTCGTCGTAGAAAGTCAATTTACGTGTCAAAACGTGCTCAGGTCTTCTATTCATTGAAAACAGAACAATTTTTGTAGCTAGTTCAACCCAATCCTGTTTAAAACAATAAGGTAGGCAAACATTGCTAGTCACTTGCTCTTCCTCTGCTTAGTCTTGTTCCAACTACGGTCTTTGTAAGGTGTGTTTTACAAATAATTGTGTGCACATTTTATAAATTCTTTTCACAATGGATTTATTACCTAGTGGTATGTTCTTTATAAATACATAATATATATCTTATAACAGAAAGGCATATCAAAGAAAAAAAAATATGAATGAAATTATTACTAGATTTTTCATATTTTGTTGATTACTCAAGTTTGAGTAAGGTTTAAAACAAAGTTCCACAAAGTTCCAATTCCAAATATTTTTTTTCGATAAGCCTTAAGCTTCTACTTTACTGTAAATTTAGTTTAGGCAGTCAGATAGTAGCTGAAGAACCCGCGGCGAAAGACAGTGGGCGAAAATCACATTTTAGGTGGACAAAATTCAAAAAAATATTTTACTGTCGAAAATAAATACTGTCTAGTATTAGTAGGATTAAGGTAAAATGCAAATATTTACTTTCTTGGATCATCAACTGGCGACGGAAGGGAATATTAATCGGACTCTAAGAAAGGAGACATTTTTCCCAGTGTTTATTGCAGTTTTGTTCTTGTAATTTCTTTTCCATTTTTTGAACAGAAACTATACGTGTTTATTAAAATTTCATGTTACCGATGTATATGTAATTAGCCTATTGAAGTGTAGTTTACCACATGATCCACTTCAAGAACTGTCATTAGAAAATGAGGCAGACGATACTGACTTGTCAAAAGAAAATGCTGAAGGATGTAGCAGTATTGAATCAGACGATGATTAATGGATATTTGGTTTTTAGTACATAATATATTTGTTATTATTAAAAAAAAAAAAAAAGTCAGTACAATTACTTTTTTCTTCAAGTTGTTAGTCTATTTTTGTTATTTATTTTCGAATTATAGCCTATGTATTATTTTTTATGAATAAATGTATTATGTTTATGTAAATAATAGATGCAAAAAGGTACTACTTAAATGTTCCATAGATTTAGAAAATGATTTCCCAATTTTTATCTATTATGTCAAAACATTTGTGTGTCTACAACATTTGTTTGTTGGATATACTAAAAACTATGGGTCAACGATTTTTTAAAATATTTTTTCCTAACTCAGTGACTTCAAAAATATTGAAAAATACAAAAAAAAAATAATTTTGTTGCCCTAAAAGTGGATTTTTTCCCACTGTGCGGCGGCAGGAATTTTCTTATCCCACGGCTCGTTGGGAAAATTCCTTGCTGCACACTGGATGTCGGCGCTAATGGCCTAGACGTCGAAACGCAGTAACAAAAAAAATATTGGGACGCGTTTAAAAGATACTTTCAGGTTTCAAGGAATAATATCGAACAACCGTTAAGGGATTTGAAGCACCTTCAAAGCAGCAGCTTGTCTTGATAATGTATTCAATATTTTTATACATAGGATGGCACAAGTGAGCACATTGAGTAATAAAAAGCACTTGGGGATAATAATACATACTCACTTTCCAAGATATTGGATGTTTCTAGTTTTATATATATATATGATTGATTTGTGAGACGGCTTCTCTCTCCAGCGGTGTTTCTCCTCCCTGCATCTCCGTAAGAATTCGAGATCGTTGCGAGTAGTCGCTAGTCGGTATCTCGTCCTGCTTAATCGCCTGGTCAGCTGATACAATTCCTCGCCGTAGAGGCTTTCAATGTTTTGTTTTAAGTTTCTTCGCTGGGGTTGAAATGATTGATTTGTGAGACGGTCTCTCTCTCCAGCGGTGGGCGAATTGTATCAGCTGACCAGGCGATTAAGCAGGACGAGATGCCGACTAGCGACTACTCGCAACGATCTCGAATTCTTACGGAGATGCAGGGAGGAGAAAACACCGCTGGAGAGAGAAGCCGTCTCACAAATCAATCATTTCAACCCCAGCGAAGAAACTCAAAACAAAACATTGAAAGCCTCTACGGCGAGGAATTGTATCAGCTGACCAGGCGATTAAGCAGGACGAGATGCCGAATAGCGACTACTCGCAACGATCTCGAATTCTTACGGAGATGCAGGGAGGAGAAAACACCGCTGGAGAGAGAAGCCGTCTCACAAATCAATCATTTCAACCCCAGCGAAGAAACTTAAAACAATATATATATATATATATATATATATATATATATATATATATATATATATATATATATATTCACACAAAAGCCAACACAGATGAACATATTTTATCTTTATCTTTTAATAAGAGTCACAGATTTGAGGATTGGTACTGTGAGAACTAAAAAATAAATTAGCGTGAACACATTTTTCTAAGCATTACATTTATGCAATATTTACAAAAGTTTAATAAAATATAATTAATACGACCTTATTTGTATTAAATCTTAAATGTTTTGTTTTTCTTCGAAGTAATCTTTTTTTTTTTTTTTTTTTTTTTTTTTTTTTTTTTTTTTTTTTTTTAAATTATTATCCATTGTAAAACTTTGGTACAATATTTTATAAATATAGAAACTAGAGTTTATATTAGATCTGCAATTCATTCAATCTATAACATTTTTTTTTGTTTAAATATCCTCAACTTTAATTAATGAAACTTTAGTGCGAATTCTCTATAACTAAGATGATTAGAGCCTTGTACTTTGTCAAGGTAGTTAATATAGTGAAGAGATAGGGGATACTGCGTGAGTTGGGGTGTCACAGGCTCGCTTAAATGGAATCTAAAGCTATTGATCTAACTAGAAGTTAGTCCTAACTAGATAGACTTAATTAAAACTTTCTCTTAAAATTGCTAATTAGAATGGAAATGTTGTTATAAAATGGGGAGTTCAATATCCGTCGGATTCTATTTATCTTACCTACTTAGTACTAAAGATAAAGTTGAAAAGTAAAACAAAATAAGGATTTGTCTGTGTAAATGATAAATCATGAATACTACTGAGATGTTCAAATGCAAGTTTTAATGAATGACATTTGATTATTTTGTGACTCAGAAGACAGTGGCCTAGAGATCTGATGCAGCGACGAAGGGGAAATGTTTGAAGTCATTCTGCTTATCAAGCTCATAGTTTCGAATGTTCACTAAAACACTTTTAGCGCGGTTCCTCCCTCCCTCTAATAAACGACATGCGAGATAGGCGCTGTCTATACAACTCCAGTGATTGTTGTAAAACAGGATGTGAATCAGTGTGCAGACCGTATTCTCCTTCCAACCAGACACGAGACCGATAAGCGAGCGAGATGGGAGTTATCAGGTGGCATAAGAGCCATGAAAGGACGTTTGTCTTCGTGAGACCTTTTTTCTTCGGTCTCGGTTCAACATCGGGGAGGAACCCCGCTTATAAGGTTGATGTCATGACGCAATCCGGAAGTCCCGACTAGAAGATTTTACGTTTCAGAACCCATAGAGAACGAATATAAAGGTGATTAAAATGTCTCTCTCTCTGCTGGGATCAAAAATGGTCTGATTTTAATGAAATTTGGTACCAAAAGTTCGTTAACCAGCAGAATCCGTCCACCGGACTTCGCGCGAACAAAATCGTTATGCTTACTTCATATGCTTGCAAGTACTCGTTTTATAGGTTTCTTGGCCTAGAAAAAGGAATGAGACCATATTTTAAGGCGATAGCTTTAACCGTTTCTGAGAAAAAAGGAAAAATAGTGGTCGAATAAAGTTTTTGATTAGTATATTTAGAATCACCTGATTAACTTAAAATATTTTCTGCATGTTTAAAATTCATATGAACAATGATAAATTTTGGTTATGTTTGGAGTTAAGGCAGGATTAGAATAAAATATTTTAGACATGAAAAGTTATAGGAACTTCGTATATTTCCTTAATATCTCGAAAACTTTTTGAAAATCGTTGTATGTGGTAGGTAACCATTCGAAAGCTTATTAAAGTCTCAACAAAAAATGTTCTGAGGGAATTTTCGATGTGACAGTCAACTTTCAAGTAGTTGGTTTATCTTATTTGAATGGTTCTTTTTGCCTGTTACCCTTAGTTTTTTATTGCTTGTAATTTTTTTAATTGATTATAGGACAAAAATGTATTTGGCAATGAAACAGGATAATTAAAATTATTAATTATAACTATTAACCTATAGTGGCTTTCGTAAACCGTAAAGGACTAGCCTACCCGTATGGTAGGGTTCAATAAACCTTTCTATATTCATTGTTGTGCTACCAGTAAAACGTCCTAACACCCTGCCACCCATCACGAAACATCAAAACAACCAATAACTGTTTCTATTGGTTTGCAAATATCACTAGGGATAATAAACGTATTGCGCCAAGATGACGCGGTTCCTGCGAATCGGACTTTTTCTTGTTGATATACGTCTGTCGTTAGTCCAGAATACGTTCTAAAGGCTTTAGGGTGTTTCCAAGCGAAAATCGCCATTTTAAGAAGTAAGAAGTTAGGAAAGACTTAGGAAGCGTAGCTATATCCTTGCTGAGTATAAGCTTGCTGAGGAAAGGTCGGGGTGTATAGATTGAGAAAGGAAAAGGGTTATGCTACCTGTTGCATGAAGCCTACACACCAGCCTATACCCCTACCCTTCCATGCATTTAAACTACGCTTAAGTTGGCGCTTCTCTTTATAGCTTCAACCCCCTCATCGACTTCATACCTTCCCTTTATTGTACCACGTTTCAGCTTTTCTTATTACCTTCGCTTTTATTGCGGGGGATTTCCAGGATTCAGGCGTTTGTTCTTAGGACCTGTGAAAGTATTATGGATGTCTCCTCGCTTTTAGTACTCTTCCTTTCCTGTCCGAGTATTTGACGCGGTCATACTCTTCAAAAATATTCATTCCTTCAAGGTGGATGATGGGATTTGGGTAGCATTTAAAAGCTAATTACATAATAATAATAATAATATGTACCTTTAACATAAAACTGGAATAGATTACACTTTTGTAAAACAAATAGTATATAAAGCTTTTGCAATATAATTTAAGCAAAAACAGTTTCTTAGGCTCAGCCCACTAGACGTTGCAATTTTCTCTTTTCTTAAAAATCATTTTAGAGTGCTCCGTTCTACGTTTCCTACCTCAACCTCCATAAAGACCTCAAAACCCCATTCCAGTTACAGATGAAATATCATTGAGATTCAAACGTTTCCATCCTAAACTTTCCACATATCAAAATCCTGAAGTACTTTCCCTATCAAGCGCCACCCACCAACTCTCTCCACCAAGGCGAATCAGAAGTGTTAGCAATGGTTTCCTCTTCCTTCGAGTCATTGTCTGGGGCTCACCGCCCCTTTCAAGGTCATCTGAGTGTCCTTCTGACGTTAATCGAGGATGAAGTTGGGAGCCCTTGAGCACAGAACCCGCATATTCTATCTTACACCACATAACAAGATGTATTCATATACTGAATGTAATAACAAAAAAATAAATAAAGGCATTTATATCTGCGGTGCTAGAGGTGGTTAAAAAATGATATGTTAATGAAATGTTACTCTGTTCTTCCGTAATTGGTTTTAGAGTATTTCAGACTTTGGAGTACTCAGGACAACGCAAAAGTAGATGTTCCGAGCCTTCTTCCTCTAGTCCTCAGATGGTATATAATTTGGTAATTTCTATTTTGTATCATTGACTGCGGATGCTGAGGTAAAGTGTCTTTTTAGCACTTTCCTCCGAAGGAAAGTAGCTATTGAGGTTGGACTCATGACGGAATTTTTGAAAAATTTCTTCAAATCTTTATCGATCCTACCTAGTAGACACCGAAAATGACCCCCGTTAAAATTTATATATATCTATATATATATATATATGCATATATATATATATATGTGTCTGTTAACACGATAGCGGCCAGAGTTTTTGTTTTTTCGTCACGAAACTTGGTATATAGCATTCAATTAGCAAACGATTGAACGAGTTCGTTAACCACCAAAGTTGGTCCACCGGAAGGGGGGGTTTACCCCGAACCCAAAACACTAATTTGACTATGTCAGCCGTAATATTTGTTATATTTCAACGACACTTGGTATTCGTAGTGGTAATATAGAGAGAAAAGTGAGATATAAAAATGAACTAAATCGGTTCATTAGAAGGGGGGGTTTAATCCGGACCCACAATACCAATTCGCCACTAACAGCCGTGATTTTTGGTATATTTCGATGAAACTCGGTATTCGTAGTGGTAATCCACAGGTAAATAACTGTTGTAAAAATAAACTAAATCGGTTCATTAGGAGGGGGGGTTTACTCCGGACCCACAATACCAATTCGCCACTACCAGCCGTGATTTTTGGTATATTTCGACGAAACTCGGTATTCGTAGTGGTAATCTACAGGTAAATATGTGTTGTAAAAATAAACTAAATCGGTTCATTAGAAGGGGGGGTTTACTCTTGACCCAAATTCTTAATATACTCATACCGGTCGTAATTTCTGCTGTATTGTAACGAAACGCGGTATACGTCGTGGGTAACTCATGAGAAAGAAGTGTTGTAAAAATGAGCTGAATCGGTCAATCGGAAAGCGGGGGTTTAATTTGTAATATATTTCAATAGAAAAGCCCGTCAGACGTAGGTTCACAAAGCCGCCGCAAGGAGCGCTAGAGTGACTGTATCCTGTTCCTGCGTTAGATCAAAATACGATAATATGAGGTTTTTTGTATTTATTACGTAGTGTAATAGGTACCATGTGTAAACATAACTCTGGAAGCAAATTATTAATTGATCAGTTACTCATTACAAATTTAAAAGAGAACTATTCATGTTTTTATTTTATTTATGTAGGATATTTTAAGCAAATTGTTCTGGAAAGCAATCTACACTACCCAAATTCTGAGGAAAGTGCTTAGTTATGCAGCTCCTGCGTGACGGACTTTTATTTACTAATATTTTATTGGCTTATGCATCTATGTCCATTTTTAGCACTTTCCTCCGAAGGAAAGTAGCTATTGAGGTTGCTCTCATGACGGAATTTTTGAAAAATTTCTTCAAATCTTTATCAATCCTACCTAGTAGTCACCGAAAATGATCCCCGTTAAAATTTATACATATCTATATATATATATATATATATATATATATATATATGTGTGTGTGTCTGTTAACACGATAGCGGCCAGAGTTTTTGTTTTTTCTTCACGAAACTTGGTATACAGCATTCAATTAGCAAACGATTGAACGAGTTCGTTAATCACCAACATCGGTCCACCGGAAGGGGGGGGGGGTTTACCCCGAACCCAAAATACTAATTTGACCATTCCAGCCGTAATATTTGTTATATTTCAACGAAACTTGGTATTCGTAGCGGTAATATATAGAGAAAAGTGAGTTGTAAAAATAAACTAAATCGGTTCATTAGGAGGGGGGGGGGGAGTTTACTCCGGACCCACAATACCAATTCGCCATTACCAGCCGTGATTTTTGTTATAGTTCGACGAAACTCGGTATTCGTAGTGGTAATCTACAGGTAAATATGTGTTGTAAAAATAAACAAAATCGGTTCATTAGGAGGGGGGGGTTTACGCCGGACCCAAATTACAAATATACTCATACCGGTCGTAATTTCTGCTGTATTGTAACGAAACGTGGTATACGTCGTGGGTAACTCACGAGAAAGACGTTCTGTAAAAATGATCTAAATCGGTCTATCGGAAAGGGGGGGTTTACTTTGTAATATATTTCAATAGAATAGCCCGTCAGGCGTAGTTTCGCAAGGCCGCCGCAAGGAGCGCTTTCTACCACTAAAGAGACTGTATCCTGTTTCTGCGTCAGATCAAATGGCGAAAATATGAAGTTTTTTGTATTAATGAAGTAGTGTAGTAGGTGTGTGTAAACATAACTCAGGAAGCAAATTAATTACAAAATTAATAATTGAACACTTACTCATTACAAAATTAAAAGAGAACTATTCATGTTTTTATGTTATTTTTATAGGATATTATAAACAAATTATTCTTGAAAGCAGTCTACACTACCCAAATTCTGAGGAAAGTGCTTACTTATGCAGCTCCTGCGTGACGGACGTTTATTCGTAGGTACCTATAATACTCGTAGGCGTGAATTACACTGAATATGGTGCTGTAGGGTGTTTTTTTATATGGTCTAGGTCGTCTTTAATCAGATTTGCTTATATTTTTGTGTCTATTTCTTGGAGTAACATGAAATTTTATTAATTCATACTTTAGAATTTTAGAAGAATTTTCGGCGAAGATTCGTCGCCCAGTTTTGTAAAGTTATTTTATTGGGTTTTGAGCCCAGGGAGTGTAATGTTTTTTTTTTAAGAATAATATTGGATATCTCTTCTCAACCATATTGAGTAGTTGCATCCACAAGCCTGCAATTCTGTGCTTGCGTTGAAATTGTCCATTCCTAGGTTTATTGGTTTTACGGATAATAATGTGAGGTGTAGATCGGTAGGTAGATTTAGGATTGATTTATCATATTTGGAAGCTATTGTTTATATTTGGTCAAAGTACGATAAGCCCCATAGTTCTGAGGAATACGCGTTGTTGAAAACAACTTGAGATGGCTTACTTTAATTGTATGTTAGTAAAAGGATATTGTGTTTATGTAATGCTCTCTTCCAACAAATCGTTCATGTCATGTGAAATATTTAGTTCATGTTGTCTTATGGGTTCCTTAAGTAAATGCTTTGATGAGATTTCTCACCACGCGACTAGGCACCTGCCGGAACGCATCGTCCTTCCCAGTGATTCTAAACTTAAAATTTAATTATTCTGTCTTCGATGTAACCTATATACAGGGTGTCCCAGTATATGTGTCCACCCCCTTTCCCTCCTAGAGTTGTTGGAATTTCGAAATGAAACTTGGTAGGTCTTAGTCATGTTGCATGAGGTTTCTTTTAAAGGTTTAGTTGATTTTGTAACATTCTCCAGTTTTTCTCCAGCGCATCTTACTCTTGATTTTCTAGTGGCGGCAGGTATTTTTATGACGAATTCTGATAGAAAATTTAATTCTAAGAATAATTTATTCTGAGACATCTTTTGATCCGACGCACCGTTTGCGCGTGAAACGCAAAAAACTGAAAAGTATCGCCCTTTTGTAGACAAATTCCTATTTATCACTGAAACCAAGCCTTTTACGTAAAAACACCTCGATACAAACGTTGTAGCCTATTAATTTTCCTTTCAGGTGATACCAAGATCATAGTTGTAGGTTTAATATTTAACGGGATATTATGAATGAAAAATATACCTTAAAAGTTTTAAAAAGTAACAATTCAGAAAATCGATATGAATAGAAAAAAAAGTAGCTGACATAAACAGCAAAAAAAAGTACTTATTTACTTTATGAAAAAAAGTATATAAAAATTATTATAAAACAGAACAGAATAAATTAATTTTTCCATATGAAATTATTATATCATAAAACAAAAAAAAAAAAAAAAAAATTGCCTTTGTTTTCATTCATAATACCCCGTTAAATATTTAATCTACAACTTTGATCTTGGTATCATCTGAAAGGAAAATTAATAGGCTACAACGTTTACATTGAGGTGTTTTTACGTACAAGGCTTGGTTTCAGTGATAAATAGGAATTTGTCTACAAAAGGGCGATATTTTTTAGTTCTTTGCGTTTTACGCGCAAACGGTGCGTCGGATCAAAAGATGTCTCAGAATACATTAGTCTTAAAATTAAATTTTCTATCAGAATTCGTCATAAAAATACCGGCCACCATTGGAAAATCAAGAGTTAGATGCGCTGGAGAAAAAATGGAGAATGTTAAAAAGTCAACTAAACCTTCAAAAGTAACCTCATGCAACATAACTAAGACCTACCAAGTTTCATTTCGAAATTCCAACAACTCTAGGAGGAAAAGGGGGTGGACAAATATACTGGGACACCCTGTATATGTAGTAGAATGTTTTAGTGTCCAATGAGTTGTGATGCGTCGTTATTTCTCATCAGCATTTTCAAAATGCGTGACTCCAATATCAAATTTATCTCCCACTAGGGAGTGGGTTAATACGCTCACCAAGCAACTCTACTTTTAATAAAAAATTGTCCAACTATTTAAAGCATCATTATACATCTAGAGCTGAAAGTCCTTCTAAGTGCTTTTTTATTCAAATTTAAAATAACAAGCATTCAGATTATTAGGCTAATAAGCTCCAGGACCAAGGGGTAAAAACAAATTAATTAACTTAATTGAGAAGATCGTTTTCAACGAGTATACGAAAATAATTAACAGAGCCCCCGGACCTCGAGGTGAGAAATTTCCTGAAAATGGCTTCATGATACTTTTTTTTCTTCGTTTAAGTGTTTTCTATATCCAGTAATTTTATTAAAATTATTTTGGTCTGTTTGCATAGTTTATTTCATCTCAGAAAATAAGTTTTTTTTTTTTTTCAGAAAAGGGTAGAATAATTGAATCTGTAAGGCAATAAATTAATCTCTAAGTTATTACAGGTGAATAAATGAATGAATAAAGTAAATATATTTTTATTCTAAGATAATCATAAATTGGTCTAACAAAAATAAATTCAAATTTACAAAAAAGCTTGGGCGAGGCCCATCAACTGGAGTGGTATTTTGCGTACACAGAGTAACAGAGTAGTGAATGAGAATTCAAAAAGAATCATTCCTCTATAATCATTGAAAATATATACTTAAGAAACAATAGAATTAATATAATACAACCTCTGGCTAATCTAATAGGAAAGTGTATACAATAATATAAATTGAAACATAATTCTTATTAATCATTAAATTCATGGACTAAGAACTGTCTGCATTTAAATATTGCGTGAAAGTACTTGCAGAGGACTACACAATTCTTCCCATTTAGTTCTTTTACAAACTCTTTCTTAGGAAAAGGTATTTTGCCATAATATTTCCTATATTATGCAAGCTCTTTGTGCAGAAAATGGGACTGTCTGGCAAGCAGCTTAATCTTTCTGTCTCCTATCTAGAAATTGGCTACTATAGTCAGGATCTTGTTGATTTAAGTTGCTCTCATTTCCATGGTGTCGTGAAAAAAGCCTTTCTTTTTTTACGGTGCATCGACATCTAGCCCATTAGCGCCGACGTCCAAGGGCAGCGAGAAATTTTCTCAAAGAGCCGTGGGATGAGAAAATTCCTGCCAAATATATATATATATATATATATATATATATATATTTTATGAAATTCATCATATATATATATATATATATATATATATATATATATATATATATATATATATATATATATGTATTAGGGTGGGCCGAAAAAAACTCATTTTTTTATTTCGAAGTTGTAATAGTGCGGAAAAGTTGCGAATTATATAGAGAAATAAAAGGAAACAAAAACGATCAAAATCGGTTGACATCTTCCGTTCGCGCATTGGCTTTGAAATTTTACAAAATATGAAAAATCTTACTTTTTGCGAATATTTTTTAAATTTGATGATTTCTTGATATAATAGTTTTTAACGTCTTCGAATAGAGCCTAAAAACATTCTGTATTAATTTGGTTTAGATCATTTGATATATTTCAGTCATGCATAGGGCATGATCGACAACATGAAGTAATAGTTTTGGCGACTACCTCATTGATTGTTTTGCTTGGTAAACAAGTTTTGGGCCGTCTGTAAAGTGTGTACTTGTTTTGATAGTAAACCACAATGGTATGTATGATTTCAATATAAACAAAACTATAGTGGAGATGGAGATAGTTAGCCGTTGCAGAGATACGCAGACAAGGTATAGTTGGGATTCGGCTAGGAGAAAAAAACGTCAGACTTTCAGGAAGAAATCTGTATTTGGACGTTTCGGCTTTGTATGTATTTTTTAGCTGAAGAAGGCTGCCAATGTGCAGCCGAAACGTCCAAATACAGATTTCTTCCTGAAAGTCTGACTTTTAGCACTTTCCTCCGAAGGAAAGTAGCTATTGAGGTTGGACTCATGACGGAATGTTTGAAAAATTTCTTCAAATCTTTATCGATCCTACCTAGTAGACACCGAAAATGACCCCCGTTAAAATTTATATATATCTATATATATATATATATATATATATATATATGCATATATATATATATATATATATATATATATATATATATATATATGTGTCTGTTAACACGATAGCGGCCAGAGTTTTTGTTTTTTCGTCACGAAACTTGGTATATAGCATTCAATTAGCAAACGATTGAACGAGTTCGTTAACCACCAAAATCGGTCCACCGGAAGGGGGGGTTTACCCCGAACCCAAAACACTATTTTGACCATTTCAGCCGTAATATTTGTTATATTTCAACGAAACTTGGTATTCGTAGTGGTAATATAGAGAGAAAAGTGAGATATAAAAATGAACTAAATCGATTCATAAGGAGGGGGGGTTTACTCCGGACCGACCATACCAATTCGCCACTACCAGCCGTGATTTTAGGTATATTTCGACGAAACGCGGTATTCGTAGTGGTAATCTACAGGTAAATATGTGATGAAAAAATAAACTAAATCGGTTCATTAGGAGGGGGGGTTTACTCCGGACCCAAATTCCTAATATACTCGTACTGGTCGTAATTTCTGCTGTATTCTAACGAAACGCGGTATACGTCGTGGGTAACTCATGAGAAAGAAGTGTTATAAAAATTAGCTGAATCGGTCTATCGGAAAGGGGGGTTTACTTTGTAATATATTTTAATAGAAAAGCCAGCCAGACATAGGTCCACAAAGGCGCCGCAAGGAGCGCTAGAGGGACTGTATCCTGTTCCTGCGTTAGATCAAAATACGATAATATGAGGTTTTTTGTATTTATTACGTAGTGTAATAGGTAACATGTGTAAACATAACTCTGGAAGCAAATTAATAATTGATCAGTTACTCATTACAAATTTAAAAGAGAACTATTCATGTTTTTATTTTATTTATGTAGGATATTTTAAGCAAATTGTTCTGGAAAGCAGACTACACTGCCCATATTCTGAGGAAAGTGCTTAGTTATGCAGCTCCTGCGTGACGGACTTTTTTTCTCCTAGCCGAATCCCAACTATACCTTGTCTGCGTAAACAAAACTAGTTCTTGAAGTTCAGGTGAGGGCATTTCTTCACTTACGTACAATCTGAGAGTTCTAGTTGCATTTGTCAACCACCTCGATACGATAAACGCCCATGTTTCGACGTTTTTATTAGTTCATATGAAAAAAATCTACGCCTATTAGATTTAAATACTAATTATTTATGATAAACCAAAAACCCGTTCAAAGTACCATTGGCTTCAAAATTGAGAACAGTTTCAGAATCCTGAAGGCAGGGGAGATAACTGAGAACAGTTTTAATCGACTGGTTCAACTAACACAACAGTAATTTATACAGAACTATGGTTTTTTCTATTTTATAAGCGTAACTTTATTGTTAAAAACTATTCTGTATCTTAAATATTTAAGCTTTTTAAATATACAGCAATTGGAAGTGTACCATGTCCATTATAATTGTTAGTGCCTATCATGTCATAGGCCTAACTATCTTTTTTGAGGTCCAGTTTTTCTGTAGCATAGGCTTCATTTAGCGGCCGAAATTTGTTAACTTATTTACACCATAATAAAACACAATGTTTTTATGTTAAAAAATAGAAACACTGTAACTATTACGTTTAAAAACAAAAAACTATATTAAAGATACATAAAATAACTCTTAAAAATGCCAAAATATCAATATCTGAGCACATTTTGAGCCCTTTGCACGACTGAAAGATATCAACTGATCTAAACCAAATTAATTCACAATGTTTTTAGGCTCTATTCGAAGACGTTAAAAACTATTATATTAAGAAATCATCAAATTCAAAAAGTAAGATTTTTCATATTTTGTAAAATATCAAAGCCAATGCGCGAACGGAAGATGTAAACCAATTTTGATCATTTTTGTTTCCTTTTATTTCTCTATATAATTCGCAACTTTCCCGCACTATTACAACTTCGAAATAAAAAAATTAGTTTTTTCGGCCCACCCTAATATATATATTTATATATATATATATATACGTGTGTGTATGTACATAAAGCCCCTCTCTCATATTAAGTTTATCTCTTTTCCCGCCTCTCTACCTCCCACCTTGAGTATTTATATCTAGGTACTTCGGGCTTTTAGTTAAATAGAAAAAAAAAAAAAAAGTTTCTTTCTTTTAAAGTTCCCTGAAGGTATTCTAGTTAGGATCTGCTGTCTTGGTATTGAGAATTCCATTATAGCTGTAGTTACTTACTTCTAACTAGGCTTCCATTCAGTGGCTGGCTGACTAAAGTTTTCAGCTTACTTTTGGACAATTGAGTAAAACACTGCCTCCGATGGACACGGCCTGATCCTTCCAGGTCACTGGCTACTGCTCTTGAGAATCTACTCAATGGAGCTAATTAAAAGTTGCACAGAACTTTTAGAAATGTAACTTCTCCAATTCCAAACTTCCATCTGTCCGGAGCAATTACCACTATAGTACCGTTTCATTATAGTTCATGTTTAAAAATACCGTTAACTGACATTGTTAATTATAGGTTATAGGTTTCGAATTTCTAATTAACTTGAGTATAATGTTTAATATTACTCTCATATATCATTTTTTAAGTATAATTAGGAAATAATGACATCTGCCGTAGCAAAATTGAATGCAACGGAACACCGATGGTAAGCAACCGCTTAAGCTAAATACAGTTGTATGTTCATCTGTAGCCTTGACATTATTAGGCTTAAATGTCCCCTAAATTAAGAAAACCAACTTTTTAATATTCATTTTTCCCTGAATATTTGGTATCTAAGTAATTTTTTCGTAGCTAATTTGGAATACAATAAGTTAACTCTATTTTTAGAATTAATGTTATTAGTTTTTTGTAGTTAAAGAATTACAAATGAATTTATGATGCAAAAAATAATTACATGGCTAATTTTATATAGAGGTTTAGGTATGGTAGCTATTAAATGTACCTCATATATATATATATATATATATATATATATATATATATATAAATATATATATATATATATATATATATATATATATATATATATAAATTCTTTTTGATCTTAGGAAGCATGGGGTCCCAATGGGGAAATAAATAATATATATATAAAATATAAGCAGTATTATACATATTATAAAATACATTTTATCCCCTACCCCCTCCAGTCACCCTCCCGCCCCCACCCCCGCCTTTAATCCTCTCACCCTAAAAATATAGGAGTGCTCCCTCGACTTAACGCATACTCTTTGCACGCATTCCTCGATAATGAACTGTCGTTGTTTTTGGAAGAAGTCCTTTGAGAATAGAGATTGGAAAGCTGGCTCCAGATCTACAGTTGTCTAGTCCACTTCGGGTGGGGCAAGCGAAATTGGTTTGATCCATTTTGTGGAATAGGACGTGATGGGCCGGTATCTTGGGCGGCTCCATCTTCAGACCTCAAGCCTTTGGATTACTTTGCATGGGGACACATTAAAGATTTCGTCTACAGGGAGCCTATTATGTCCTCACCCGTCGCATCAGACGGGCCCGCGAACAAATTAAAGTGGAGCAATGCATAAATGCTATCCAGTCTGTCAATGTGCGGTGGGATACCTGAATTGATGCAAGGGGTCATCTTTAGACAGTATTTAAATTGATTGTTGGAAATTATTAGAGAATGAATTGTTATTTTATAATTATGGATGCATTCTAGTGATTTTGTAATGTTTTAAGGACAGAAAATGTATCTTTCTTAAGAATTAAAAATTTATTTTTCTTAAGAATTGAAAGTTTTTTTTTTGTTTTGTGTTTTATAAATTATGTTTAACTTGCAGCTTTGCATAGTGTCAGTTAATGTTTTCGACCATAAAGATTTGTTTTATTTTTTGGAGGGGGATTTGGGTGGGTAAGAGGCTGGGGAATAAAACCAATACTTTAAATTACAAATATTATAGTCTTCTGGTATTGACCGTGTCACAAACTACTTTGCCGACGTTTCGCTAGTCATACTGCCAGCTTCCTCAGGGCTTAGTCCGAAAATGAGGATGTTCTTCTAGTTGTCCTGAATAAAAACCTATCTTTGTATTCATTCGCGGGCGTAGTCTGCTCTTCCATGTCCCTGATTGGTTGGTCCCGGTCTTTCTTGATTCTGGTTGGTGGGTTCCATCTGGGTGGTTGCTAGGCTGAATTTCGTTTTTTCTTTTTTCTCTAGGTTTAATCACCGGACGCCATAATTTGCTGAGCTTGTAACCATCTTCTTTGTTGAAATTTTCCGGGCATCTTACTATTTCTATGGCTTCCCTAATGATCCGTTCTTGGTAATTTTCTATTTTTGCTAGAATGCTCACTTGGTCGAATTGGATAGAATGATTCGTGTTATAAAAATGTTCTGCTACCGCCGATTTTTCAATATTGCCATTCTTGACTGTCTTCATATGCTCAGAGATTCTTGTGCACACCAATCTTCCTGTCTGTCCAATGTATTCTTTTCCGCAGGAGCATGGGATACTGTAGACACCTGGTGATCTTAACTGTAAATTATCTTTGGGGTTATTTATTATTTGACTTATCTTGCAGTCGGTGGTGTAAACTGTTTTTATGTTATTTTTCTTCAGAAACTTCGTAATCTTCTCTGTGGTCCCTTTCACGTAGGGGATGATTACTTTTTTCTCGTTTGGGTCTTTTTGAATTCCCTTTTCTGTCGACTCCACCTTTCTTTTTGCTTTGGTGGCGTGCCTTTTAGCGCGGTTCCTCCCTCCCCCATAGGGAGGAACCCCGCTTATAAGGTTGATACAATGAAACAATCCGGAACTGCCGACAAGAAAATTTCGCGTTTCAGAACCCCTAGAGACCGAAAATAACGGTAGTTCAAATTTGTATATATATATATATATATATATATATATATATATGTATATATTTATATTTATTTATATATATATATATATATATATATATATATATATATATATAAATATATATATTTGTCTGTTCATTCATTTCTGGCTTCCCTGATGGTCCGATTTTGATGAAATTTGGTACAAAAATCTGTCGTCCAATTTGAAAGGTCAAGTTCGTTAACCAGCAAAATCCGCCCACTGGAAGATGGCGTTTGGGGCGAAATTCGCGCAAAAAAAATCGTAACGCTTACGTTTTTGAGTTCATAAGCTTGTAAGTACTCTTTTTATAGGCTTCTTGGGCTAGGGAAACGAATGGAACCATTTTCAAGGCGATAGCTTTAACCGTTTTCGAGAAAACTGAAAAAATAATTTTTGAATGCCGTTTTTTGGTTTGTGTTCTTAGAATCATGGGATTCAGTTGAAACATTTACGGCATGTTCTACTTTCATTAAAACTAATATGTTGAAATTTTGGTTGCGTTTGGAGTTAAGGAAGGGTTAGAATAAAATATTTTATTAATAGACATAAAAAAGTTTTGGTAACTTTGTATACTTTCCTTAATTTCTCGAAAAAGGTTGAGAATTTGGGAAACGGAAGAATACCATTAGAAAGCTTACTAAATGCTCTACAAAAAAGGTTCTAATGAAAGTTTTGAGTAGGCGATGTCAATTGGAGAAATAAGTGCTTAAAACTTTAAAGTAATTGATTTCGCTTATTCGAACTGTTCTTTTTGTCTTTGATTTTGATACTTAAAATTATGGGATTCAGTTGAAACATTTTCTGCAAGTTTGAATTTCATCAACACTAATATGTTAAAATTTTGGTTACGTTTGGAGCTAAGGAAGGATTAGAATAAAATATTTTATTAACAGACATGAAATGTTTTGGGAACTTCGTATACATTCCCTAATATCTCGAAGACGGTTAGGAATATTGGTAAACGGAGGGTTACCATGCGAAAGCTTACTAAATGTTCTACAAAAAAGATTCTGAAATAATTTTTGATTAGGCTATGTCAATCGGAGATATAAGTGCTTAAACTTTGAAGTAATTGATTTCGTTTATTCGAACGATTCTTTTTGTTTGTTTTTATTCCTTGTTATTTTTTAATTGCTTAAAGTTGGATAATGTATTTGACAATAAAACAGATTAATTAAAATAAGAAAAACAATTCATTGTTAAAAATATATCAGGCTGTACCGTATGAAATGTCAGTTTTGGATTTGTCGATTTCCTTCAAATGTCTTGAAATGTTGAGGCTCCTACTCCGAGTTCTTTGGCATATTCCCTAGTGTTTTTAATTGCTTATAGTAGTCAAATGTATTTGTCAATAAAACAGGATACGTATAATTAGAATCAATATTTTGATTGTTAGAATTCGAAGATGCCGTATGAATATTTAGATTACAGTACTGGTGTTGATTTCGTTCTTTAGAATTATTCTTGGTATTCTCTATTTTCATCTGTTACCCATAGTTTTTTATTTTTAGTAGGTTTTTCTTATTGATTATAGAATATAAATCTATTTGGCTATAAAACAGGATACGTAAAATTAGTGACAATATTTCGGAGATTTCTGAGCGAAATACTTTTACGATTTTCTACCAACACGAACGGCTTTTTTCCTCTATTTTTATCCACTAGATGGGCTTTATTTTGCATATTATTCTATATAAGTTTTATTCAGCAAGGGATTCCGATGAAATGTCGTGTTTTTACTGTGAATTTTAAATACGATGTATCTAAGATTGGATACCATTAGCGAGTCTACATAGTTAAGAACCGACGACGGAGGATTACTTCTTGCTATGATTTAGTCTACATATGTATATTAAGTCCTAAATCCAAAAAATAAACTTCACAACGGTTAGATACTATGAGCTAATATGGCGGTTCAATGCCCGTTGAAACAAGGGGGCCGCAGGAAGTTTACCTGCTATGAGTTAATCCTCAAGAGCTGTAAATATACCCCAGGTATCTGCCGACACAAATACAAAGCCTAGGCGGAGAGCACCCCAAAAACTCAGATCCAAACATAAGGTTATATACGAAATATTCATAAAGACTACTTAGTTGTAAACCGATTCATCAATTAGCAATCAATAGTTTTCAACAAAGGTTATATACTAAATATTGATAAAAAGTATTTAATTAGAAAAAAAAAAACAATATTCCACAAGACTTGTTTTTGGTCCATTTGTGTCTACTCCATAGACTTAATTAGGTATATTATTCTATTGTAGTTGGGCAACTAAACTTTGTTTTATTTTGTTAAATAAAGTTTTTTTTCTTGACTTGTTATTCGTCAAGACTTTTATTTGTCCTTGTGTATTTACTAGATAGGTTTTATTCGGCATATTATTCTATATAGGCTATATTAGGCAGGGTATTCTACTCAATCTTGTGTACTTCTTCTTGATCCTTCTGTACATGGGCGTATATAAAAACAATTTCGGGGGGGGGGCTGAGACCATTTCCTGGGTATTTTTAAGGGTTTTACGAGAAGTTTTTATCATCAATTCAAAATTTCGGGAGGGGCCGCAGCCCCCTCAGCCCCCCCTCATATACGCCCATGCCTTTGTATCCTCTAGAAAGGCTTTATTAGGCATATTTTGTATTGATTTATAGAGCTTTGCTTTAGAATGAGAGCCAGATTCTGTAATTTCCGCTTCTGTAAAAGTTAGCTACTGTCGGTGTCCCTGACGCCTTAATATCACTTTTATTCGAGATGTTCGAGAGGATTTTGACAATTTTCACGAGATATATATATAAAAAAAAAAAAAGTTTATTTCTTTTCTAAGCTTTTAAATGGCACTAGGTACATGAACGGAACCGCACTAAGATGCTGCAGTTCCTGCGAGTCGGACTTTTTATAGTCTCGTCCGTGTACCCGTTTTTTCTTAGAGCTGACTTCAGGTGTCTCTCTTCTTTTCTGAGATGATTTGGTTGGAAAATCCTGATAGCTATGGTCATGAGGGTAGTAATCAAGGTGTTCTTCTGGGCTGGGTGGTGATGAGAAGCTGCATTGAGGTATCTATCTGTGTGAGTAGGTTTTCTATAAACCGAATGTTCTAGGCGGTCTCCACTCTTCTCTACTTTCACATCCAGGAACGGCGTCTTGTTACATATAATTTTAGTTTTAATGAAGAAGACGTTCCACGGGTATGTCCAAGTCTAAAAGGATAGAGTAAAATTAGTGTGGTCATTCAAGAAGCCTTTGAAATAAAATGTGTAGTCAAATAAAACCAATCGATATGAACATTTTTAAATATCGTATATTTTATTGAAAATGTATTATTTTAATATTCTATATCTGTTTTCTCTTAGGTTATTTTCGTAGTTTAATGTGTTTCTATGTTTTATTGAATATTCATCAATATTTTTAATGTCCTGAATTATCCTATTTTTAATAGCTTTCCTAATAAACAAGAATCTATGTAAACAGGTGTAACCAAATTAAATTAATCCTGATAAAATGTATTTAATGACCATAAAAAACGTTTTCTTGCCAACAGGGGGGGGGGGGAGTAAGGTACATCTGTGTTAGGTTTGTCTAAGTAAGTAAAGACAGTGCCGATAGAGCTAAGAACTAACTTTTTCCTTTTATCTGAACAGAAAGAGAATAGAATAGCTTGGTTCAATCTCTGCCCTGTATCCAACATCCTTTATCTTTATCTCTCTTCCTAGCCTTTATTTTCCTTTAATTGAATTACTTCTTTCAGTGTTGAGTTTTCTTTATAACCATTTACAGCAAATGCGATTTTAATGGTTCTTTATGGTTCTTTCGGGGTGCGTTTCGCAATTTTCTCTCCGAAATTAGGCTGCAACCATTAAGCAAGCTTTGTAATGATCCGCTGCAATTCAATAATGTCAGCACATTTTGGAGGGATGGAAATATTGAAGCCGGTAATTATGAAATAATTTAAATATTCAGTCATTTAATGACTCATATATTCTTATATGAGTCATTAAATGACTTAAAAAATATTTATGCCTAAATACAAGTAGTAAATGAAAATAAAGTGAAATGAATTAAGATAACAATAAAAATCATTAAATGTTTTAAGCGTGACTAGAGATAAGTGAAAATAAGTATTTATTTAGACAAATGCCAAATAAAACTTTCTTGAGGAGGTTTATTGTTTGATGATTAGAATTATTATTTATTGATATTTTAGAGCAAAAAACCTTTGTGTTTATTACTGCCCGAATGATTAGAATTTTTTTAGAGATTTTATGGTAGGATTATATTTATAAAACAAACCTTTATATTCGCCCTTACCTACCTGTACCTGGATATAAACTATTAATATTCATGTGAACATGTAAATACATTTATTTATAATTTGTTAAATTGTTTAACAAATGTTACGGTTTTATTATTGCTTTGATTTTAAAATGTAAATACGTATATTAATTATTAATCATGATGATTAGATAGTTAGCCGTCGAGGTGATAAGTAAAGATGGAATGGTTGGGATTCGGCTAAATAAACCTCAATATGATTTTGTTTTAAAAAATCTATATTTCGGACGATCCGGCTACTCATTGGTAGCCTTCGTCAGCTAAAATGACAAAAAAAGAAATTAATACAAAAAACAAAAAAAATATAATTGTGATAGGTAACAGAACTATAGATACAATTAACTTATAAAAGAACATATCGTCTTAAATTCTTAGTATGAGTAGAATGAAAAAGTAAATAGGTACAATAATTGATTTTAATAGTAATTAGTAACATTAATTTATTTTACAAAGAAATAAGAAACTACATACCAATTAATAGATTTTTTAAAGTCATTGGTATGTAGATTCTTATTTCTTTGTAAAATTAATTAATGTTACTAATTACTATTAAAATCAATTAGTGTACCTATTTACTTTTTCATTCTACTCATACTAAGAATTTAAGACGATGTGTTCTTTTATAAGTTAATTGTATCTATAGTTCTGTTACCTATCACAATTATATTTTTTTTTGTTTTTTGTATTAATTTCTTTTTTTGTCATTTTAGCTGACGAAGGCTACCAATGAGTAGTCGAAACGTCCGAAATATAGATTTTTTAAAACAAAATCATATTGAGGTTTATTTAGCCGAATCCCAACCATTCCATCTTTACTTAATTAATTATTAAATTCTCCGCACATTTCTTTCTTTATGTAATCCTAACCTTGGAGATCATTTTGATTGATTTGACAATAATGAATCAAAACGCCAACGGCCGTTGAATGCAACGGTCCCCGTTGAACACCGAAGTAAAGCAACGTTGGGCGTGGCCAGTACCCGAATGGGTGACCCACCACATGCTATTGTTATTATCAAAGGGTGGCAACCTGTAGATAGCCTGGCGTTAATAGACCAATAGTAGGTGTGCCGTTCAATACATACAGAAAATAGAAACACATTTTGATATTATTTGTTCGCTCTCAGGTCCATTGTTTGCTTTACGTTTGCATTTACGACGAATGAAATCAATGTAAATATTAAGAAGAGTTGGTCGTTGGTGCTAATGACCCTGGCAGAGTTGGTCGTTGGTGGTGATGACCCTGGCAGAGTTGGTCGTTGGTGCTAATGACCGTGGCAGAGTTGGTCGTTGGTGCTAATGACCCTGGCAGAGTTGGTCGTTGGTGCTAATGACCCTGGCAGAGTTGGTCGTTGGTGCTAATGACCCTGGCAGAGTTGGTCGTTGGTGCTAATGACCCTGGCAGTATAATTACAAAAAAAACTAGGCCATGGCCCCACCCTTGTATTCCAATGAATGGCTGTTGTTTTAATTTATTGCTTTCTGTGTGTGTATTTCACAATTCTTTTATTAGCGTGTTTTTGTCCCCTCTACCAAACCAATTGATTCTGTTTAGAATTGCTGAAAAAAAGTTGAAGTTTCATTACCCCTGGGTAACGAAAAACCTGAGCCTTTACAACTTATTACTAGGTATATACATATGTTTGCCAATACTATTTGTTTCGAGACAACCCTCAACAGAATGGTCCTAATTTGATAAAATTTGGCACAAATATAGAAAAGAATCCACCCACCACATCAGAGTTTCTAGTGATATTCGTGGAAAAAGAGCGTAAAGTAAGAGATAAAGTTACATAGTTAGATAATATCGCACTAGTATTTCTAAAGTGACAAAACTCAAAATAAAACTCAACTGAAAATGTGTCACTCTTGCCTATGTAGGGGTCTTAGGATTAAGACTGGAAGGGTGCTACGTCCAAGTGCCCTCTGGTGCACAAGTTCTGAAGCTTGGTACATACAGTTTTGATGGTTGCTAAAGATATATTTACCATGTCTTTCTTAGTCATAACTATGACGGTGTGAATAAAACCGTGTTTGAGTTGTGTCTCTTTAGAAATACTAGTGCAATATAATGAATTATTATTAAAGAAAGAACCGTTATTGTAACCTTATCGTGTGTTCAAATACCAAGATTTCCAAACTCTTTTCAAGATATTTTACAAAATATCAATCTAATTTCAATAAAATTGGACTATTTTTAGGGAAATTAGAAAGCGACACACCCATTTTATATATGTATATACCAAATTGCACCACGTTTATTTTCGTGGTCTACGTGTATTGTAACGTGAAATGTTCTCGTCGTCAGTACCCGACTGCGTTTTCGAGTCTGTATCATAAACAAGTTTTCCTATAGAGGAAGGGGGGAATCGCGCTAAAATGCAACAAGTGCCTGTCCGAATTTAAACCGAAAAATATGAGAAGAAGTTATTTTGATCATATATTGCAGAGGACGAAAGCATTCTTAGGGTGCGTTTACATCTGACACTTCTTGCAGGAAATATATCTCAGGTGTCAGGTTGTCATTATTGTTGTATCCGACACCTGGGGTTGCCAAAATGTTGTGCCGAAACAGTAGCAGTCAAGACTTGAGACTGGCGACCACATACCAGTTCCAAATGTTACACTCGACTTACTGTCTAAAAAAAGTTTATACATTAACATGATTTTCACAAATTAAAATTAATTAACTTAGGTTATAAATAATAATAATAACAATACAGCTTTATCTCGATACACTTTAACCCTTCTTCCCTTCTTTATTCTTCTTTTTTTTATTGGCAGTAATAAGTACAACATCTTTCTATAATTCGTGTCGTAACTTGTTACTTATATTTTTTATAGAATTATTATTTTAGAAACAGTTTTTCACGTCAACTGGTTTTACATTTTAATTCCATGTCTGTGAACGAAAGCTACAATGGGTTGATGAGCTTTTAAAATACACTGGTCACCGACAAAACCCGATAAAGACGTTGGTAATCAGCTAAATAAACGAGCAGGGGGACGTTTTCAGTGGGAATATAAAACAATATTTGCTTTTAATTCTGTCAAAATACATCAGGTGATAGAAATCCCTACTTTCTGGTAAATATACGTTTATTATTTTGGGATGAATGTTTTTATTTAATATTAATATATATATATATATATATATATATATATATATATATATATATATGAATGTTTTCATTTAACAAAATGTATCAAACTAATTAGCCAGTTTAAAAATTCCTTATTAGATTTTATATATATATATATATATATATATAATCCATAAAGTAGTACACAATTCATTCCGTTTAACTACTTTATTTAAAATCTTTGCCCGACATGTTTCGCGCTTTTTTCACACCTCATCAGGGGCTTTCAGGGCATCAGGAGAACACGAGGAAAGGACTTCCATACAAAGAAAGCCCCTGATGAGGTGCGAATATAGCACGAAACATGTCGGCCAAAGATTTTAAATAAAGCAGTCGAACGGAACGAATGGTGTTCTACTTTATAGAACTCCTGCCATCGAAAGAAATATATATGTATAAAGCCGTTAAAAAAATGCAAAGATGGTGGGAAAACAGGATTCAAATTTTCTTTAAAAAAACGAAATTTTCAGGCATAGAACTACCTCAATGAAACTTGTCAAAAAGTTAAATGACATAAGCAAACAAAAGTTGTACAATTTATATTTCTGTATTAATCCAATTAGGGGGCATATAAGTCGTAAAACGTGAAACAATGAAACATTATATTAATACTACTCTATTTGGCTTGTGAAAAATGAAACTTAATAATAATAGAGACGTAACCAATAATCACTCAAATATTGTTCCTTAAGTGTAAATGAAATGGGCAATATAATGAGCAGGCCTGGGAATTGGAAGGCAGGCAGCGTAATTTACGACTGATAATATGGATATTCGAATGATCGATCTGTCCGCGAACAAGAGGAGCTGATCGCTTTGAGGTCAGGACTATTGTTTTGGGACGCGTTTGCCAGATGGAACGGGATTGGCTGAGCACAATTAAATTTTAATTTGAATTCCTCAGCTGACAGGAGACGATGGAAGGGCCTCCTGTATTGCCAGCTTCGAGGGATTACATATTCACTCAAAACTCGCATCCGGTCTGTTATTAATACTTATTGTTGGTCTAATTAAATATAATATATTCTAAATATGATGGGCATGAAGTAATAATAAAAATAATGATGTGCAAGGTTGTTTAGTAACGGCATTGATAGATCGATAACATTATAAATAAAATAAAATCCAGAAATAGCAAACTGAATTGACACCAACGTTACTAAAGATTACACCTACCAGAGAATTTTTTCGTTCGGGTTGTAAGGCAGGAATAAGTCTTATTAGATTTATATTGGAGGCTCAAACTTTACTCTTTCATATTTCATAGAAATATTTATTTCTTTTTTTTTTACGGCGCTCTACTTCCAGATCATTAGTGCCGGGTAAAAATTCATGGGGGTGCAAAGAATGTTTTCAGCAAGCCGGCTTTTTTTAATCGGCGCATGGACCCGCATCTACTTATGCATGTTTCTCATCTGCTATCCAATTTACCATTGAGAGTCCCACACTTGATGCTAATGTAGTAAAAACCAAATAGTACAGTAGTTTTTGGTTATAAAAGACGCCATTTTAAGGAATTTGTTTAGTTTTCCCTCATTCCATAATGCAAGTCTGCTTATTAGTGATAGTTTCGAATTTTTTTTTTTACCAGATTGTTTTGATGTTTCTCTTGTCTGGTGAACGTAAAATTAAGTTTTAGATTTTAGTTTTAAAATTAAGATCATTGTACTGTTTCTATTTTCTGTCTTTAATGTTTACAACTTGTTTTTAATGGACAACCTCCAAAAAACAGTAATAGGTTCGGATGGATGTTTGTGAATAATTGGTGTGTTAGAGCCGTCGATCCGCAGTATAAAAATAGTCTTGAGAAGAATGTTGTTCGCAAAGTGTTGGAGAATCACAGAACAATCCCAGATGGTACAATTGCCTAATCCAGCACAAAGCCTATGCTGATGACGTCATAACTGGCAGATCTATGAAAGCATTGGCTGGGCAGTTGTGGAGTTTGCACGGGTCAAGATGGGCCTCGGGCTCCAAATCAGTAAGGAAAAATTAATTATTTAAAAACATCCCGGAGAAGATGGGCGGAGGGAGAACCTGTTCAATTGGGAGAGTTCTCGTTTCCAAGCTGCACGCAAGTACCTAGTAGGTGTATTGACAAGAAGGAATTACATAGAAACAGACATTAATGCCAGAATGGGAGTACGAACCAAATGCTTCTATGCTCTGCAAAAGTTTCTCCAGTTCATGTACATCATGAGAAAAACCAAACTGGTGATATATAACACATGGCCTGTTCCAATGTATACCAGCGAGCTTTGGACTTGGATCAAGCGAAATAGGAAAACATTACAAGTTCGGGAGCGGAGGTTCCATAGAAAGATAATTTGAGTCGTGAAAAAGCAAAATAGGGTTCGGAGTAAGGCCGAACTAAAGGAATTGTCTGGCACACCCGATATCCTCTGCATTATAAGAAAGGCAGGTTAAGATTGCTGGGCCATGTTGAAAGGATGGAGATGGATAGACAACCAAGAAATATGTTGAATGGCTCAAAAAAAGTAGCTAGATGGAGAGGAAGACCTTGGCTATGATAGCTAAGTTACCTCGAGGATGATTTACACATGCACGGAGTTCAGAAGTGGCTAGGGGCTCTTGACCGAGAAGAATGTTCAAAGATGATAGCAGAGGCCCGGGTACTTCAAGTGTTGTGGCACCCGATTGTTAGTTATTAAATGTTTACCAACGAAATGTTATAAATGCTATCAAGGAAATGATATTATTCTTTTAGCATAAATATTCTTTAGCGATGACTAAACTGGAAAAAAGTGTCCGCTGGCGTTTGCCCATGCGCGGTGGCCATGTTTGAAAAAGAAGACGGTATGTTATAAAGTACATTACATAGGTTTGTCGCGTGGACCTAAAGCATATTTATGTTCCTGAATTCGAGCAGAAGGCCATGAACGAAATTAATTTTTCTATGATTTATAGTCTATGGGACAATTTCTTCGAATGAACAAACTTTTATATTGTTGATTCTACGTAAAACTATATAGTAGGAAGAACTGTTCAGTGCTTCATTGATGGTTTTTTTTTTGTTGTCTTTAGGATTTCATCTATCTTTCAAAATTGTTAAATGAGAGAAATTTAGCTATAAAACGTTTCGGATACCCTTAAGTTATTGATGCATTCGATATTTAGAATTACAAATGATAATATTATTCTAATATTATTTTAGTTTAATTAATAATTTATCTTTTCTTTTGTTATTGTAAGTTTTTTTTAAATTCTTTTCAATACATACTTAATGCCCTAAATAGGAAAACCATTAACTGTTGATTTTCCTATTTTGATGCAGTACAACCATCGTCCAGCTAAATCAATGTCAAGAAGACTTAATATACTTTTTTCGTTAAAAAAGGACATTTAAATTCTTGATAACCTTTCTAATATGAATATTCTGACTCCCTACAAAACGTTATAACAAAAATACAGTTTCTCGCTATCTATAAGCTAGTTAAAGCTATAGAGTAGTTAATAAATATGTTTAAGTCACGCAGTAATGGACGAAAGCTAAATTAATGAAAAACAAGACAATCCATCATTTGGAAAGAGAAAGTAGAAAAAAGTGATTTGTTGATGGAGACTGAGGGGGGGGGGGAAGTTCGACAATTAGGGTGTAAGATATTAATCGTGTTCCCTCGTCAGAAGATTAACGATTGAACACATGGTTCCCGCGCAAAAACCTCATTCCCGCCTCATTTTAGTGCGATACTCCTCACTCCAGAAAATGAGAAATTTAAACATCAGGAAAAAAAATGTCTTCCAATGTTAAGGTCTCATATGTTTCATAATAGTTGTAAATACATATTTCGAAAGCGTATAATTGATTTTTTTTTTTTTTTAAATTCATTTATTTATGAGCACCCGCAACTAAGGTGATGTGCTCGAAACAATTATACAGATACATTTCTAGTAGTAATTAAAAAAAAAAATAATATAAATAAAGAAATACATTGTGAATTCTTAATAATAACAGATAAAATACATTAGAACAATGGCGTATAATTGAAACTGAACTAAAAGAAATCGAACGAATCCAACACTTCTGAAGTTACCGTTACCAGGCAAAGGGAATTGTACACTTTAACATTTTAATATCCATATTCTTTCCACAAAGGTACGTGCCATCAAATTTAATATTTTGAATAATTGGTTATTTTGTAATGCGGTTTCTTAATGCTTTTGACGTGGGAAACAAGTTTTTCCTTCCTATAGGAATAGGGGAAACATACTCGAATTATCAAAGTGTAGAACAGAATATTTGGATAAGTAGAAAGTGTTGTAAACACTTTCAGTGCCCACGACTTACCAGGCGTGTCAACCATGGATAAACAAGCTTCTGCTGTCACGCCTGGAGTGTCCAGTGCAATTTTCCTAAAGACGTTGTTTTAGGCGTAGGAGTCTGATTTAGGAATTTAAGAGCAGGTTAAGAAGAACTTTCTTGCATAGAGGTAGCAGGATTTGGATGTCAAACAGTTTTAGCTTCAGTCAATTCTTAATGTGATTTTAAAAAAATCAAAATTCGTTGCCTGTTGTTAATTCATAAAACAGAATGAGCAAAGGAGAGTAAGGACATTATCATTTAACACTGTAAAGTAACACATACCCATTGCGAAGGTAGGCCTCGAAATGTACACTCTAGTCCACATTACATATCGTTCCTACCATGCCAAACAATCGAATATGAAAAATTTTGTTTTCCTGATTCAAGACTTTGCTCTTGTATTGTGGACGACACGGATTGTCGAAAATTGTCAGAACTCAAACCCCTTTAGAATAGTCTTTAAAAATGAAGCGTGGAATAAGACCATTTTTCAATATATTACTACGTCAATGGATCAAATATGTTCGTTCGCTAGTTCACTCCGATTTTCATATTCAATAGTTTGACATGGTAGGGACGATATGTCAATCATAAAAAAAGAGAAAGCAAGAAAATTACAATCTTGTTGTCAAAATAAAATGAATTAATTGGCTTTTGAGAGGAACATTAGAAAACATTTGGCTGCGAAGATTTGTACTTTTTTTAAAACCTTCTCCGCTTATATGTATCTAGGTCTTTCATTGTATGATTTAATGATATGTTAAATTGAGTAGAAAAAAAAATTATTGAGATCAAAATTATAAATAATACCAGCATAACAAGACCAGCCTAATAGAAAAATAAATTACAATTGAAATAGCCAACAAAAATACTAGAGATAGTATAATTCAAGAGCTGGTTATATTTTAAAGTATAAAATAGTTTTTAGATAATGAAAATATTAAAAGGTTCTTTACATTGGATAATTTGTTGACAATCTAATTGCTACTTTTAACTACAAATATTATGGGATGTTTAAATTTTCACATCACTCATTAAAATAAATTTTTAGGCAAGGTTTCCAAGTTCGAAGAGATTTGAATGTTTTGCAGAATGTACTGTCCTCCTGTTCCATTTATCTCTTGAATCGTTCAATTAATGGACCTGTTAAAGGTGAGCAGTGAAGTATTTATCTCTTGAATCGTTCGATTTATGGATCTATTAAGGTGAGCTGTGAAGTATTAAGTGGAGTAGATTCGAAGACGAGAGTTCTTGAGGTAGAATGAGGTATTGGAGTTGGAAGATAATGGAGCTGGAAGGAGATCTCCACTCAAGGAATTTCATAAAAGTGAATATTCTCCAGTGGAATTCCAACGTGAGGCGATCCTTCCTCCAGCGTGCCCTGGTTCTGGATCGGCTGGACGGAAGGGGTATGGCACGATGATTTCCTACTGGACCGTGCAATTTAAGGCATTCTGCTTCCCAGATCCATTTTATTGGACAATAATTTGGTGAGATGTATTCCCATAATACTGAGATCTATATTCCAGTATCTTTTGTATCACGGAGAATGTCCGGAATATAACATAGACTTATACCAGGATATTTTGTTCCTATAAATTCCAAAATGTTTGACCTGAAAACAAATTCTTGTCTTTTTGTTGAGCCTTTTTGAGTTTTTATTGTACCAAATAAAATTGTTTGTTTTAATAAAGGAGATATCAGGCCTTTTTCACGGAGAAAAGAGTGTGTATAAAAGGGTGTGTTTACATCTGAGTTATTGCAGGATATTTATGTCAGGCAGAAATTGTAACTAAAGAAAAAAATTTATATCCAAGATATATATTTCTATCATTAGCCATAAGGGTGGGTTTAGATCTGACGCTTCTCGCAGGAAATATATCTCAGGTGTTGGTTATAATAATTATTATAATTGTCTGTCTGACACCTGAGATATTTTTCATAAGAGAAGTGTCAGATGTAAACGCACCCTAAGTAGTAGCAGCAAAGTCATTAGTTGCGCATCATTAGTACGTATGCTTTTTAGTTATCTTCTTTTCAGTATAATTTTACATATAATATTTGAGTGGAAATAACCGGGATATGGACATAATAATTGAATAAAACCATATTTTTTAACAAAAAATGAACGTATAATTGAGTCAACGCTTAGGCTTCATTTTTTTAAGCCTTTATCTCAGGGCTCTAAGAAGGTGCACTGAAGAACTGATTCGCTTGTAAGTTGCTACATCATTATATGATCGATGGTTACTACCATATCTTTTTAATATAAAAATATCTTTTGCAATGAGAAATTGAAGCAATATGTACCCATTACAAGGAAAGTATATTTCTATTTAAAATCGTGCATCGTTCTATCCCTAAATAATTATTCGCCTATTGACTCATAAAACAGAGAAAAAAAATAGAAAGGATATTATAGTTTAGAAATAAGTTACTTTTTTTGTGTACAAGATATCATTTAGATAATTGAATGGATGGTTGGTTATATTTAACAGTAATATTACAATATTCACAAAACACAAAAACAAACAAAAAAACTCCACAATGGATATCTGCGTGTTTCCACTTAAAAATTAAACTCCCATACAACTAATTTCCTGTACAGGTATGCTTCTCTAAGAAATCCATGCAATCACGCCCAATTATCACCATTGAGGTAAGCAAATATTATATTCATCTTGGTTTGATATATTGAGCCTATTTCTTCTAAATTCATTTAATATTGGGAAATCCCCAATAAGTTATATGTACTGCACTCATATATTTTAGTAGGATTATTTAGATTATTTAATAATTAATTAATTTAGTGATGAAATGGCTGCGTTTAGCGAATAATGGGTGTATTTCGTGCGGAAGACTAAAGTTTCTTGTCGTTTGCAGTGTGTCAATAAGTATTTCGTTTTTAGAGGAATGTAACGAGTTGAGCAGAGGGGTTCTGTACATTAAATTGGATTGTTTTAATTTCTATTATTCTATTTTTTTTTAGTTAGTATTAGTTAACATCTCAAATAAAACAATTTAGTTGGAAAGACTTATTATTTTAGTTTAACACAGTTTAAAAAGTTTACCTGGAGAGATGAAATTAAACTTTACATCTTTTGAGGTCCAATTATGCCAAGAGCTGAGGCCCCAAACTGAACTACTTACCCTTCATAATTATTGTTTTATATATAAGTTTCTGTCTAGTTAGGGTTGAAAAATTAATTATTGAACTTTTGAAAGTCTTCAAGTGGAAGATCGATTAAGTGGAGGGAACTTTAAAATACTGTTGAATGAAGTCTTCTAAAACAATTTTCATTAGAGCTTTATTAGAATTGTTCTCGGGAGTCGAGTCCATTGCTTAAGTGTCTGTTGTAAAATTTACATATTGGCAAGTTTCAATTGTTCGGATAAATAATTTATTTTCCTGCATGGAATGTATTTATGTAATAAGATTCCTTATCGTGCTCGTAACACTAAAGCAAGAACTCGCGAGAAGGTTAGTGCTGCATTTCCTGTTTTAAGTTATATTATAATATAGTGGCCCTATTTATCACTGTGTATTTATGTAACAAGATTCCTTATCGTGCTTGTAACACTTAAGCAAGAACTCGCGAGAAGGTTAGTGCTGCATTTCCTGTTTTTAGTTATATTATAATATAGTGACCCTATTTATCACTGTGTATTTATGTAATAAGATTCCTTATCGTGCTCATAACACTAAAGCAAGAACTCGCGAGAAGGTTAGTGCTACATTTCCTGTTTTAAGTTATATTATAATATAGTGACCCTATTTATCACTGTGTATTTATGTAATAAGATTCCTTATCGTGCTCGTAACACTAAAGCAAGAACTCGCGAGAAGGTTAGTGCTGAATTTCCTGTTTTAAGTTATATTATAATACAGTGACCCTATTTATCACTGTGTATTTATTTGTGGCAAAAAAATCATTTACTGCACACTTTTCTTCTATATTCATTTTAGTATTTTTAGCATGTTTCACAGCTTAATGATGCCTCTTGAGGAGCATTTAAAATAATTAATTACAGGTTTAACCTTAAAGAACTTTCTAGAGGCAGGTCTTCGTATAGACTGACTTCTGAAGGGACGTCAACTCGACTAGTATCATGTAGAGCATATAACATTTATTGAAGAATGGTGTTTACTAAATCAGTTTTAAACTTCTGCAACATAAAAATGCATAATGCTTCAAGAATCAATTAATATCAATTAGCCACTAATTAGTGGCAATGGTAAAGATATTAATAGTTGAAAAGAATTTAAATCATTTTCTGGATACATGCAGTAAATAAATATAAAGAAAAAATAGCAATAAAAAAGCTATGTACTAACATGTATTTTGGAGGAATATTAAACATTTATGGGACATATAAAAATAGAAACTCATAAAACATCTTAACAACTTTTTTTGGCACAACACTTTTTTTTTTGTAATAAATTATAAGCAATCAGGGAATAGTTGGGATTCAGCTAAAGAAAAACCTCAATACGATTTTTGTAAAACAAATCAATATTGAGGACGTTTCGGCTACTCTTTGGTAGCCTTCGTCAGCTAAAATGACAAAAGAAAAAAAAAACAGAAATTAATACAAAGAAAAAAGGGTTATAAGTAAGATAAGTGACACGTCTATAAATACAATTCAACTTATTATAAAAGAACAATTTGTTGTTTCAACGTCTTCTAATAATTTAACAACAAATTGTTCTTTTTTAATAAGTTGAATTGTATTTATAGACCTGTCACATATCTTACTTATAACCTTTTTTCTTTGTATTAATTTATTTTTTTTTTGTCATTTTAGCTGACGAAGGCTACCAAAGAGTAGCCGAAACATCCTGAATATAGATTTTTTTACAAAAATCGTAATGATGTTTTTCTTAAGCCGAATCCCAACTATTCCCTGATTGCTAAATAGAACAAAATTTTGAAGAAAGCATAAAACGAAATTTTGTAGATTTTTGTACAAAATTAAGAACTATAAATTATTTATAGAAGCGCTATTTACACCATCGTTATTTACATACCATAAAACATTATTTAACTATTTATTAGGTCGTAGAGTTCGAAAAACATTTTTGCGTTCTTCCAGAAAATTAATTGATATTAAGTTAAAATACAACAAAAAAAAAAAATTTAAATAGTTATAAATTGAAATCGGATTATTGTTATACCATTAATATAATATTCCGAAAAACTTCATCATGTGGTTTTTGTGTTTAAAAAATGTTAATTTATTGTAATGTACGTATTAGTCTAGACCTAATTAATAGTCAAGAAAATGAGTTTTGACTGCATACAATGAACCAAATTCAGGAGAGAGGGGTATTGAATAAACCGACAATTATGGCAGAAATTATTCGGTGG